>CM060561.1:57916943-57981943 GCA_030625065.1 Alectoris magna
CTTTTATATTTCAGGCATATCTTTTAATACTGAACTTTAACAAGAAGGGCACTACTTCCCATGTAGTACTACACAGACTGGATGAACTGTCACAGCATTTATTGATTCCCTTACTGGTTATCTCACTGAGATGTCTTGTATAAAAACTGCTGATAGTGATTTGGGAGAAGGAAGGAAAAAAAGGGCTGTTCTACCTAGTAGTGTAGTATCTGAAATACTGGGAAACCATCATCTCTGTTTAGGCCCACAGTTATTTATCATTCCTCTATCTGAAATGTCTACCTTACATTGACCTGGTTTGGAGATTATTTTTTTTTTCCCTTCGGTGTTTTCATTAAGAATTCATGGAATAATAACATATACTGCAGGAAATATTGATGATATATCATCAACAGATTCAGCATATCATCATCAATGTATGGTTAGTTCCTCTAGTTAGTGCATTTGATTTTACTACAGTGATTACTGTAACACCTTCAACTCTAGACAGACCAGCTATTTCAGGGAAGCTGTAGGAAGAGCTATACTGAGCGGTGACTAAGTAAACTTGGTCAGTAGCGTGTGGTGGTTTTTTGTTGGTGTTTTTTTTTTTTGCTTTTTTTTCTCCCCACTTCTGGTGACAATACACGGTTAGTTTATGCTTTGAAGCATGAGTATATTTATTCTCTTTAATGGTGCTGGTTAAAGATGTTAGTACCCCATCTGCTCGCTACCAGTTTTGCCTGGTGGGATAGTTCATACAAATTCCTCCCCATTTGCTGAGAAAAAATGGTTTTGTCAATGAAAGCCCATCAATGTAAAGAGTTTAATGTGGCTGAATATGCTGAGTAGAATTTTTTCTGTTTATATCTTAACTAATTAGTTTAAATAATAGGCTTTTGTGAGTGACTTGACAAGATGCTGTGCACCATTTGAAATTGTTTAGTTACATTTCACTTTATTGGACAATGATTCCTAAGTTTTTGGAATTAGTGGAAGATAATACTGGAATTATTCTAAGGTTGTAAGGCTTAGATAAAGGAATTTTTGAGAAGAATAGTTGGTTTTTCAAATGTGGTGTTGCTTAACCTACGGTATATTGAAGCACATCTTCAAATGTGTTCATTAAATTACAGTCAGAGTTGAGGACACCTGAATATCCCTTTGACTGCAAAGCTCTGCTGATTGGTTGTTGTAATAATTTCAGCTTAATACTGTTCTGTCTTGGAGGTTGAGTTACGTAGATATTAGTCATGACATCAGGATTTTCTTGTTACTCTTCCATTTTGTGCATGTATGACATGAATGCATGTGGACATATCAGTGATTTGATCTTTGAATACTGTCAGTGTCCTCCACTTCCCTTCCCAGCTGTATTTGTTCCCCTCTTCACAAAACAGTTCCAGAAGCAACTCATAAGGTGAAAGATACAGACCATTATGGTTCCCATCTTCTTGAATTGCCCTTCTTTTTGTGGAGATTAAACGTTGTACCTGATTTTGATGGGCTAATTTTACTCAAGGCAGACATTAAATCTTGAGAAATCTCCTTTGTCTGGTTTAGGGCCCAAACGCAACAGAAAATGTGCTTCTACTGCATTTATGAATAACACGAACTGAGTGCCTTAGGACACCTGAGATGCTTGGAAGAGACTCTGATGTTTCTTTTGTAGGGTCAAAATGCCTAGAGGACAGAGCTGAATGTGTGCTGATAGTATAGTGTATGAGTCCCCTCATAACTGGAATTAAATTGGCCAGAAACTGCATTAAGAGTGAAACGGCAGGATCTTACTGCTACTGTTTTTCCCTTTTTCCATTCAGCAATTTTATTAGCGTCTCTGCCCTGGACTAGGTATCTTGATACCTGCAGCTCAGGACTCAATTACTGTCCTTCGGCACTGCACTACCAGTGGTGCCTTCCCTGAGAACAGACTATTAGCAGTTGTGTTATTGCAGCTGTGATGGTGGGTCTGAAGACACAGTCTTGCTGGTAGATGAAGCTTACCTCTGAAAGGAGCAGATACACTTTCCAGCTCGAGCCTTTCCTTTGGGCCTAAGAGAAGAGTGTGTTCATTGTTCCAGTAGTATCATCTAGTCTAATGAAAGACATCACATCGCCTCTTCTTGCAGATTGCTTTTCTTCCGTAATGAGTTTGGGCTTTTCTGGTGGTCCCTCCTGTTCCTTAAGCGTTCTCTTCTTTCCTGGTAGAATTTGAGATGTCTTAGAAGATGTGCTTAGAGGATAAATGTAGGGTTAATTAATCTCTCTAGCAGTATTAATACATGCCTCCTTACCTCATGACGATTGGTTGCAAACTCAGTTCGTGTACTTAGAATATTGCCCTAAGTATTGGAAAAAGCTCTCATGTTTCAGTACAGCAGTGTGCTTTGACATGAGTTGATCTTTTATTCTTTTTCCAGTGGGATCAGCTCCTATGTTTTAGCTTGTTTTGTTTTGTTTTGTTTTGTTTTAAATAAAGTTAATCTTCTTAGTACTGTGTTACATGTCAACGGGTGTCAATGAAAAAATCTGTCCTAAATGTTATGAAGTGTTGAAATTAAATAATTTAAATAAATATTCAATAAGTATGTTTTATTCATTTCATTCCTGTGCTTTTAAAAAGGTAAATAAAGTGATCATACGTAGAACTTCAGCATTTGAAGCAAGCATCCATGCATTGTTATTGTAAAAAGCATTACATTTTTTAAAGATGTGCTTAAAAATGCACACATCTATTTTTGACATTGTTTAGCCTGCACACTCTCTCTGAGAGAGATTCCTTTCACAGTATTAATAGCACCTAACACTATTCGTTTTTCTGGCGTATACTAGACAGCATACAAAGCAGGCTAGATTCCTGGGGAGGAACATTGTCTTAAACATTTGCTTTATCTCTTCATTCCAGTAGATGGCTACAGTTCACTACCAAATTGTGGCTATAATAGATTTTTTTACAGTAAGTAAATCAGAAGATGAAGGTTGAATTACTATAAATGAGTTGACCTGTACATTTTTCTTATTTCATGTGCTTAGTCATGCAGTATTCACTGTTTTCCTATGCACACCTTTTTAAAACTACAGAAGAATGTTACAATGCTTATTTTTTTCCTGTTGATCAAGGCTTTCTAAAATAAATAACTCCTGTATCTGTGGCAGTTCTCCAGTGTTTCTGATTGCTCTTGATGAGAAGAAGTCGTATACTCTCCGAACGCTGAAAGAACAGAATCCTTGTAAAGCTGTCTGTTAGTTTTATAAAAGTGGATTCTTTTTATTTTGCTACTGATTTTAGGCATTTTAAAAGGAAACTGGCCATTTATCTCTTGCTTTTGCAAGTTGAATTTAGCTTTTATTGAAGCAGCTTTTTTTCTAGTAAGCCCTTTCAGTGTTAGGGATGAAGTAAGGACTTTAACACACAGAAAAGTATGTTTACCCTTGCGTTTTATTTCGGTTATATTTTGCTAGGTTTCATCAATCTGAATCCCTATCCAGGTCTTTCTTTTTATAAACCTAATTTGCATACAACTAAGTTGATACAAAGGAATTTCTTCTAAGCCCCTGGAAAATCAGCTTGCTTCTGAAAAGCTACTCATTAGCTGTTTGAGGAGAGCAGTTCTTTCAAAGGTATATAATTCTTTTGTACCGTATGAAATGGCTTGCAGTACAACACTGAAATATTAGAGAGGCATTTTGACGTTCTCTGATGGAGCGATGCTGAATTCATCATGTAAACTAGTGAACATTTTGTTTAAATTTCAGTGAGAAGGAAGTGTTGAAGCTGACTTTCGTTTGTAGTCATATTTGCTGGTAAATGCTGCTACAATCTCTCTTTAATTTTATCATATTACTTTCATTTTTGCCTTACTACAACTACAAGCTGAGCACAGCAGTTTAAGGTGCAGATTTTTGTTATTTTACAAATGAAAGGGCCATTTTTTGCATTAACTGCTATGCTGTGCTACCGCAATTTTAGGTCCCTTTGCAATCAACTGCCAATTTATATAGCTGGCTACAACTGCTTAATCTATTATTAATAAGCAGTGCTACTGAGCTCTACAAATGATAAAAATGGTACCAGTTTTATACAGGAATTTCATTTTCCTATCTAAACTACATACAATAACTTTATTCTCTACCATGAAGATAAATGTCTTAATTATTTATAAATTCTGTATATTTTATGGTATCGATGTAAGGATTCATTCGTTATCCCGGAAATATATTGAGAGGCCTTAGCTGTAACTAAAATATTTTTCATTTACCCATTTAGTTACGATGTCATACTCGTAAGGGCCAAAATTTAATTTGTTTTCAAAATACTTAAAACTGAGTAGAGCATTGTGGAAAATAAATGAACGCTGTGTATTTTTTTCACTTATAGAACAGAGTATTTTAGATGATGAATGTAAAATCTCAGCTTTCTTGTATGTTTAGATTTTTATTGTAGCCACATGATTTGATAAAGGAGTTGGTCCTCTGAGAGGAAAATTTGTTTGACCCCTTCTTGAGATCATGTACAATAAGTTAATCAAGAATCAAAGATTTGAATAATGTAAGCGGTGTTAGTTCTGTCCCCTCCGGTGTTCTTGGGGCCAGGATGTGCCCAGGGCTTTGGTCCTCACCCCATGGAAATACGGCGGTGCCTTGGAGAGCACCTGGCTGTGCATAGGACGTCTCTGTTGTGAGAAGGATTGTACCCACAGGGCGATCATGGGCAGGACAAGGGATGTGCAGTAATAAGTCCCTGGAGCACTTTGATGGGCTGTGGAAAGGAACACACACGCAAATTACTAAGGCAACACTTGTCCCTCTAAGAGGAGATTGTGAGATACCAAGCAGTATTTGCTTAGAGTGTATTTCTAACCATGTAAGCTTGTGTCTAATCACATATTTAAATTTCTTGTAACCCCCTTCAGAATTTGTTTACCTAATTATTTAAGGAGAATTTGGGGATTTATTAAGCATGCTCATTGTTGTTTATGAGTAATGTGCTTCCTAGATTAAGCCTTTCTGCAAACGATTCGCTCGTCGCAGTAGGTTGGACATTTCTTTTCCTTTCTGCAATTAAATTTCAGCTGAATTGTTATGTCTCTCTTAGCCCGCTCTTGGATTATTTAATCACACGCACACACACGTGTGTACAAATGCGAAAAGTTTCACTGAAATGGAGGAACGTGGAGAACCTGGGAATTGAAACTGAAAAGCCCTGCGTGTTGCTGGGAGTGGCTGGCTGTGATCGGGGCTGGCATCCAGCTGGGCACTACGCTGCCCTGCTCTCTCATTCCCGAGGCCTCTCGGCCTGCGCCGTCATGGTGCGGCGGCCAGGCCTTCTGATCCGTGGGGCCGTTTGGTTTGGGTGCTCGCTGCTATCTCTTTCCTGCCATGCCCAAAGGGTTTCCCAGCCGCAGCCTGCCCCATGCCCCTGCATGGCCCCACAGGCTGCCCCAGCCCCAGGGTGCCAGGGAATGTCGAGGAGGGGGGGGAGGCCGATGGGAATTTTTCACGCTCTCTGTGAAAATGCTGGTTTAACTTTATGGCCAGCAGCAGCGCTTCTGTGTTATAAATAGACTCAAACATCACAAAGGCATTTATCTTTATGATCTTTAGAAGGATTTAAAGGTAAAACGTGGAAGCTTTTATAAATAAAAACGAATTCTTTTTGCACAGATTGTGTATTTAGTCGTAATATTGCCAGCATGTGTAGTTAATAGTAAACCGATTTGCATAATTTTGATAGTAAGTGCATCATACCTGTCTGGTAAAGAGGTAAACAGTTTTAATCTGATAGGGGCTGAAAAACAGCAGCTTGTCTTTATCTAATTATTTCCTTAAAGGTTGTTCAGCAAATGTCATGTATTTTACTAACAGTATGCTTGCCTGGAACAAGACAAGATATTTACATTACAGTGCATCAAGAATCACAGCTAAAGTGCAATTGTCTTTAAAATGCATTTTGATAGCTAAGTGAGTTTGGATTCCGTGTGGTGGTATGCCATAATATTTAACAAAATCGGAAAAGTCTCTTTAAAGGGTGATGCAAACAAAATTACACCCTTTCCCTTACCTTTCCTTATTTCTTCCCCCCCCCCCCCCCCCCCCCCCCGATTTGAGGAGCTTATATTTAAATTAGATAAGCAGTAGTTAGAAAAAACTTGTGAATTCTGTCCTTTCACCTGGGGAGTAAAAAAAAAATAAAATAAAAATCGTAGCAAGTATATTAGGGTGGCTGACATCAGGTCTACATTATATGTTTGTTTGCCTGGGGTGCTCTCATAAAAAATAAAGCAGAGCTTTATGCAGTTATAGTGCGCACTAAATTTGTATTCAGCAGCCATAAATAAAATATTTAAGTCTTTCCAAAGAAAAACTGTTGTTTCGAGATATTTGCAGGCCAAAAAACTTGCCGCTGTTGTGAAGGATAGAGGGCTTTTTTTTTTTTTGCTTTTGTTTTTTAATGATCACCATAGTTGCTACGTACCTTCGTTACTGCTGTCGCCTGTCTGAGAGCATGGAGTGTACAAAGGAGGTTCTTTCTGTAAAATATGTGTTTAAAAAATCAGAGAGAAAAACCAGCCTGTTATGCTGCAGTATATTTTGGTTGTGAGTAAGCAAACCGTATTCCTAATGATTTCATAAGAATTTAATATTGTGTGTTTTACAGATGGAAAAATGTTGATAAATTTAGGTTAATTTCAACTCTATTTATGGAAGCACTTATGCATTTTTTAAAAGAAACAGAGTTTTCTTAAATTATAAATAACTTGGAAAAGGGTCTGTTGTTTATTTTATTTTAAATATTAGATTGTCCCTGCGCAAAGCAGGAAGGGTATTATGTAGAACACTGCTTATGGAAAGAGCAAACTGGTAAATCTATGCTGCGCTAGAGTAAAATGCTGCATTATTCTGATAATATTTGACTTTTGCACAATATTTAAATGAACATTAGTATAAATAGGAATGCTTAACTAAAACACAAGTTCATCGTGTAGGCTAATGCATTACTCTTGTCTGTTTGTACATGAGTGAGCAATTATTCTAAAAAGTTTATACATGTGTTCCGGTGACAAAAGTTGTATTAAAGCAAACTGTTCTGATAGTGGTGACAGAAGACATGGTTGATGGTCGTGTTTGAGAAGTAAATGGGCAAAATATTTGTGGATCTCTTAATGATTACAGTTCTTGATAGCTTTCATAAGAGTGCACGTAATTTGTGACAACTCCAATAAAAAAACGTGGCAGCAAAACTTTCTGAGTTAGCGGCAAAGTAAATGGGGCAGGTTTTGCATTTTGAACAGAAATCTTATGAACTGTGATTGAATTTGTCGTGAAAGTGTGTCAGAATTAATAAAGTATTTACGTGCAAGGTTGCTGGGCTTTGCAGACTGTTTAGGGCTGAGGATTGGTTAACATGAAAAGTCATTTCTGTGCATTTGGTACTAGACAGCAAAGGACAAATGTACTTCTGTGCGTTTTGGATCATAATGCCATTTCTCATTTCAAACCATTTTTGTCAGGACACCAGGCAAAACAATGATGCTTTGAGGACGTAATTAAAGATATTGTTCAAAGAACAACTTTCTGCATATTTGAATTATTACTGTCATCAAAATCATACAAATATGGAAATATGATTGCCAGAAGCACATAAATCAATGATCAGCATGGCCTCAAAATCCAATAAATATGTAGAGTTAAATACTTTAAAATGCAAATTGCATCTGATAATTTGCATATGGTAGAATTTAAAGGAAATTTTGTTGCTTAACAACCTCTAAGGTAGCAGTTAGGGCTGTGGGTAAACATAGATTTTTTTATTCATCGTTGGTCAAGTCGCAAGATTTGATAAATGATAGGAGACTGCTTTCCTTGGTTAAAATGACTGCATTCTTTACTGAATCCTGAAACTGCCTTGAAGTCATCTGAATAATTAAGAGTTAATTATTCTTCATCCATCTAAATCAGAAAAGGACAGATTTAGGGAAGGAATTTATAATTTTTGCCTCACGTCCTGTCATGTCGTAATGTGATAAACTAAACTGACTCCAAATAATATCTAGTGACCTTATAGTAATTACGCCTCACAAAACATTTTGGTTGAAATTTTTTAATTGCTTCCATCGATTCCAGAAAGTACACGTTAACAGACTCTGAAGTTTAATTGTGTTCAGAAGAAAGCAATGTAAAATTCGTGCTCCGTTACTATTCTCCATTCATTTTACCGGGGTGGATACTGTACAAGTTATCTTACTCTTTTTTCCTGTGATGATGCCTCTTTCGTTGTTTCTTCTGTTTTTCTGTTGTTTCTTTTTAAGCAAGGTTTTATTTTAAAGAAAAATGAATGTCTATCATTTTTATATATCATATAATATATCTTGATAATATATCTTGATATATATCATATCAAGAATATATATATATATATATATTTTTTTTTTTTTTTTTGAGGCAAACTTCCTAAGTTTAGCAAAACCAATGATTTGTCAGTTATATCAGTGACAAGTTTGCTTTCTTAAGGAAAAAAACTACCTCTGAAGTGTGGGCACAGAGAATTGCCCAGCATCTGTCTCCCTGTTAAAAAAAAAAACAACAACAAAAAGCAAAAAACCAAAACGGTTTCAGAATTGATAATTGAAGCCTCTTTATATTTATTTCCTAATTTCAAGGCAGATAAACATTTTTTTCAAGAAGGAGACTTTACGAATGTTTACTGATCACGGGAGGAATTGTAATAAAGAAATCAATATGCATGATCCCTTTTCATGTAGTACAACAAGGTTACACTGTTAGGTTAAGTACAGGCTGCATTCCTTTTCAGAAAATCAATTTGCTGTATAGTGTGCAACAGCAAGTCTCTTCTGAAGGAGTCATTTTATGTTGTGTGCACAGTAAATTCTATACTGACGCTTTCAAAGAGTGTTGACTGATTAAAAAAGGAGAAACACTAAGAACAGAAATATTAGAAGAGCATTATCATCTTCAAGTAATTGCTTCCATCCTAATTTTTTAATTTCTTTCTAAGAAACGGCCATAAAATGTACTCTTACATATCCTTTAAATTATTAATACTGTAGAAGTGGTACTGTGACGTTTTCAAAATCCTTTTTAATTTTATTTTCTTAATAGCAACAGAATACCATAGGATTTCAAATATTGCAGATTTAATGTAGCGTATTATTTGCTGAGTTCGGAAGGTGTTTCTTGTGGTGGTGCTGATGTTTTCTTTCTTTCGTGTGCGTGGGGTTTCGTTTTGTTTGTTTTTTCTTTTTCATTATTTTAGAACTTGGCTGTTCTGTACCTAAAAGAAAGAAGTATTGAAGTCTTTTCAGATGTGACAATTGTATATATGTTTAAACCCTGATGGAGCTTGTGAAGGAACACTGAGTTTTTATAAAGGTGATCTGTTACCTGCCCAGATTCCAAACAAAACAAGCAGTGCATAGAGAGGGGGGAAAAAGTTAGTAACTGTACTCAACCTCCTTAGACATAATGTGGCTTAAAAGCCAGTTTTTGTAAGGAAAATATATGGAAACGTGGTTTATTTTCAGATCTTGTTTTCTTAGAACATAAAATTATGTCTTTTAAAATGCTTTGACCATTTTTGATGCAACTGTTCAATTGTAAAGACAATCTTTTGCTTTTTGTGTGTTTTTTACTGAACAGTTCTTGATGGACTCTGACTTTTCCTTTTATTTCTGTCAACCCAATTACAGTACATTAGAGCGCACCCTGATCCTACTTGTTTGCCTGTTATCCAGTGTATATGTTTAACTCATAAGCATGTTCATTTAGATATTTCAGTCTGATCATGCCGAATGTCTTGCAGCAACACATATTGATGTCCACAGAACATCAGATTTTTCCAGCCTCACTTATTCACTCTGGAAAATCGTAGCATAAAAAGATGGATGGTTTTGATTACTTATGAGTTGTTGTATCTGAAAATTCTTATTTTCCAATTTTTTTTGTTTCGCCATTAAAGTTGATTGTTCATTATTATTCCCTAAATAAATCCAGATTTTAACTGGACAGAATTGAGTTCATTAAATTTTAAGTTACTTATATCAGAGGAATAGCTGGAATTTGAGTTCGAAATCTGGCCAAACCGTGTGTGTATTTAGACCCAAAATAAAAATATTACTTGTAAAAATTTCATTTTAATCTTAAAAATAAATGTTCACTTTCCAAAGTAGGTTGGCACGTCACATTTACTAGTGCTAGAAAAACACTTAGCCAATGATGTAGCTATTTCCAAGCATTTTATGCAAGTTTAGAAGATTTGCTTCCTGCTAGGCTTGAAAGGAAATGAGCCAAAAGATTGCCTGCATTTCTATTTTTTTTCTGGTGACAAAAATGCATATAGTAAGACTTTAGATATACCTCTGTTTAGAAACCTTAGGTTTATGTGTGTTTCCAGTGCTCTTGTTTAGAATCTGAATTGCCCAAACAACAATGTAAACCAAGCCAGGCATAGCAGCAGACAGAAAAATACATTCAACTAGTGGGATCATGGATTTGTTTGATTCAGGTAATTGAAAGTGTTTCATACTATTATTGCAACTTGAAGGCTTGTTTAACTGTCTAGCTGTCAGTCAGTTTGGAAGGTGAAAAGTATTCGATTGTCACTCTGTCAGTCAATAGAGATGAGAACTGTCTGCCTAATGGATTTCTTTACGTAGATGTCTGCATGGAGGTAGAAGTAAAATCAATGTGTTGTCATGTGCAAGTGCGCTGCATCAAACTGCCAGGTGAAATGCAACTGTATTTCTGTAATGTCTACATCCTTGTATTGTTTGTGGAAGACAGACAGATGCTCCCTGTATTTACAGGTAAAGAGCTCTATGTGGTCACACGTGAGGGTTTATTTTTGAACATTTTATAAATACTTTGATCTATTTCCACTTGTTTCAGAGAGGGTTGGTTTTTTTTCGTTTTTTTTTTTTTTTTTTTTCCCTCCTTTTGTTTCACCAAGTTAAGGATCAAATCTTACAAACGAGATTCCACTTCTTAGCCCCACTGAGGGCACCAGGCTAATATGAAAGGTGCAGAATCCAGAAAAGTGTTGCTATAACCACATTTCATTTTGTGATATTTATGCGCATGCTCTTTTTTGATAATTAAAATATTTAGCTCTTCAACCACTGCTGTAGGGGGGAAAAGAAAAAGGAGCAAGAGCTAATTCCTGTCTAAGGAACCCAACTGTGAGTAATAAAAGCCATTATAAGCACAGACTGGTAGTAAAACAGAAGATAGGACTTTGAAAGAAACATCACAGTTTGGTTATAGGCAAGTAAAATAAAAAGTGTTCTTAGGTGAGGATGGCTCCTGAGAGCTGGAGGTAGGGCTGTGAATTACCAGCGACAATTTTTAAACGGAATGAATACTTCCAGTTACTACAGTTGATCCAGGAATTCCGCTAATAGCATTCCCAGTTTTCCCAGGGCAGCAGCTCCTGTGTGTGTGTGTGTGTGTGTGTGTGTGTTTGGTCTGGCTTTCTTTTACATAGGAAACAAAACGTGCTGTAGTGCGTAAAACATGCATCACCATTACAGTTTAAACTGGGCTTTTTGCACAGTCAGTGCCATAATCGTCTACCAGTTTTGAACTGAAGATTCAGTCAGAAGAGGTGGCAGCAGGAAGGGGTGATCTTTTGTGGACGGTTCTCTTGACAAAGTTGTTTTACTCTGAGAGCACTGAATGTATCAGAATACTTGGATGTCCTCTGTCAGAGTATTATTATGTAGATGAAAATTCATTTTGTTGAACTGAAGATGTTTGTGCCATGGGTTTATTAGGAAGTGGTCAAAAAAGAAAAATAATGGTGGCGGAGAAAATGACGTTGCTGAGTTAGCGATAGAAGTAGCTGTCAGGTGCTGAATGCACAGCCAAAAAAAGTGTGCCTCTATCCTGGGCACACACTGGGCAGGAAGAAAACTAATCTATTTTGTCTGTTTCAAGTGAGGGTGTACTCTTTGTGCTATGCAATGAGGTGAGGGAAGAATAGAGGAAATGGTGATTTTAGAAAGCTGTGGGTCACCTTGAATAAATTTATAACAAATCTGCGAATGTACCACAAGGAAACTCTTAAGCTCCCGGCCTTAGCATATACGCAAGTGTGAGCTCGGATTCATACACAGTTGAGAATTAAGTTAGCAACATAAAGACATGCAAACAGTGTAATATCAGATACTGAAACTATTTGTCTCAGCATCTGTTACAGAGCCAGCGCTTCTAGCTTGAGTCTGTTTTTTTTTGTGACAGAGCTGGGTATTTTGAAGAATTAAATGTTTTTAGTCTGTTTTCTTCTCAAGCATATTTTTATTTCTTGTGCAGCTTTCTAAACATCTAACTTAAATGCTTTGTGTTCATTAGTCATGAAAATATAAAACACATAAAATATAAAATGTAATCTTTTCAGTTGATGGATTTTTAGGATGTTTTTTTTTTTGCACGGTTTTCCCTTTATTCTTGTAATAATATTTCTTCTTTCCCTTCTGGATTATCACTGTGATCTGTGTAGTTCAGATTTCCGTCTCCTGATTTTTAGTTTCTATTTTTCCCCCCAGACTTTGAATCTCAGAATAGCATTCAATACATTTTACCATGAATCATTGGATTAAAAGTGGCTTATAGGAAAAAATTCTTTCCGGTAGACGTGTGAAGTTGTATGAGATACGTGAATTCAGATAAGCATGATTGTACAGTATAGAAAAGCTGGCAGTAGTCAGTAGAAGCAATAGTGTGATGTCAAATATGGGATCAAACTGTGAGTATCTATTGAGATCCCAGCAGCAAGAGAAGGATCCATTTTGTATGTTTCCTGTGTAGAGAGGTGCTTTGTGTTCCTTAATAGTACTTCATTTCTGATATTAAAAGATAATGTATCTGTTCTTAGCGTTGCTCAGACAGTTTAATTACCACCTAAGTTCAGATATTATTCCTTGTCAGATCTATAAAACTGCAGTCTTCCAGATGCAGAGATATCTGCCTGTTAGGGGTTGCTGATAGCCTTGCCTGAAAAGTGTTTGTGCTTTGTAGGAATAGAATAGGCAACAGAAGATGTTTAGAGCCAGAAAATGTGAAAGGGAGGTAGGTGCCTGTAGAACGTGGGCGGAGGGAATATAAGCCTTCTGGTGATTCACCACTGCTCTAGCTTGGAAAGACTGCTGGTTTGACTCCGAGCACATTCAGGAATTTTGTTTTTGAATGATGTGTCATACACTGGGGATCCTGTCATTTATTGGACGTATTGCTGGGAAGATCTTCTGCAGCTCTGTGCCCAACTGTGTTTTTTAATTTTTTTCTCCTGCGTGTTGCTGTGCCCAAGATACTGTTTTCTGCAGAAGCAGCGAAGGAAAAAGTATTAGTGACCGTTATTTTTAGGCTCCTAACCAAACAATTTAATTTAGACATTAAAGGCATGCTAGGAAGTCAGCGGAGATGTGGATCCCTCCCAGTGGTAGCATAGAACAAGAGCTTGTTTTGGACACATGCAGAGGTCTGGTTAGAGAACCACATTCTTGCCATTGGCCGTGGGGATCCCAGACAAATCAGCCTTCTGATTTAGAGAAAGCTCTTGCCTGCCTAAGGCAGGCAACCTGGATACCAGGGTCTTCACTTTTCCTCTCCTCGCACTGATTACTGATGTGTAACTAAGCTGTTGTTCCCCTCCCTAGGGAACTTCAGGCCATGGACTGTCCTCCCTTGCCTTTCCTTTCTCCTTGTCAATCAAACAGGCAATTTGCAAGCAGTATTGATTGGAGGTTTGAAGGTTTTTCTTGAGTGAATCTCAAGCTACTAAGCTTGATAGCTAAACATGCCCTTCTTTGCTATTCCAGTTGACTGTCACCTGTCACAGTGCTGCAGTGTGGATTGGTTTCTATATAAAGAAAGTGAAATGGTTCATAGGATATGCTGGAAAAACCTTGTAGGCAGCAATTTGCTTTTTCACTTTCTTCTTGTTTCCTCTGTTGGAATAATTCCAAAGAAAATGCATTGGTCATGCAAGTCTCTTTGCATCACTCTTGGTGAGATTGATTTGGCATTAAAATCTATTTTGTGTAACTCACTGATGTTTCTTGTCTTAGTATGAATAGAGTTCTCAGTAGCATAACATCTTTAAAGCTATCCACTTGTTCTTAAGGCCATATCATGCTCTGAGAGAAAAATTCAGGATTCAGATTCATTTCAGTTCCTATTAAGAGCAAAAATATCTTTCTGTTCACTTATTGAAGTGAATCAAAAGTCAAAGGCAGTCAAAGGTGGTTAAGATCTGGAAGAAATTGTTACAAAATCTGTTGAACTTTAACAGCCATGCATTTTGTCAGAAGGATATTCACTTTGAAAGATGTTTCTTGCAGGAACAGCTTGTTGGTGATTTTTTTTTTTTTTCTTGAGGTATTGGCAGATGAGCTCTGGCAATTTTTAAGAGATTTCCAGCCCCCATCAGTGAGTCGGTAGAGGCAAACTTACGCCAGCTTCTGAACTGCAGTTGTTTACAATCCGTCATATTAACTTAAACCACCACTGACTTCAGTTTAAGTGAATATGTAGCACTGTGAAGTCAGTCCTTCTGTCACGTTTGTTATATGGCCAGTAAGATTTCTGACAGGGGTGCTGCAAATGCTTGAGTCTGGGTAGGCTCTTAGTCTCAAAAACCCACCATCGATCAATAGACAGTTCTCTTGCACTCTTGTTCCTATCTGTGCATTTCTTACGCTGCAGCAGCATGGAGATGGCCATTCTAGATTACTGTGCTTATTAGATTTCTCGTTTTCATTTTGAATTTATCAGGTGACAGCATCTTGCGGTCAGTGGTCAGTACGCTGAAGGGCAGGACTATTGTTCTGTGGGAGTAAGGCAGGATGGACAAGTGAACTGACTGGAGCCTCATGAAGTTCAAAGAAAGACTAATGAAAAGTCCTGTGTTTGGGATTGAATAACCCTATGCACCAGGACATGCTGGACCCTTTACTTGCTAGAAAGCAGCTTTGCAGAAAAAAACCCTGATTCTGGCTGACAGTGGGTTGGACATGAGTCAGCAGTGTGTCCTTGCAGCAAGGAAGGCCAACTGCATGCTGGGCTGTATCGGCAGAAGTGTAGCCAGCAGGTTGAGGAAAGTGGTTCTTCCCCTCTATTTGGCGTTGGAGATCATATCTAGAATACTGTGTCTCATTTTGGTCTCCCCAGTACAAGGGAAGACTTCAACAAATTGGAGTGGAGTCCAGCAGAAGGCCACCATGCTGGCCCCTGGCTCCCTGAGAGATGGGCAAGGAGAAGCTGGTGAACACAGCTTTATGAAGAGAGGGCTGTTTGCAACCACCAAGGGTCAAACATGGGGAAGGCAGAGCTGAGCTCTTCTCAAAGGTGTGCAGGTGAGCTCTGAAAAACAGGATTGCATGAGCGTTTGCTCCCAGCATAGGCATGGAGACTGCAAAGGTGTTTCCTAGCTACTTGTCTGTCAACTTCCATGTGTTCTAGCCTAGCCTGCTAGTGGTAAGACAGTTACTGAATTCATCATCTGTCCCCTGGAAGATAGAAAAGCCAATCCATTCCTGTTTCTTCTCTCCATTGTGCTCTTCATATTGTAGCTTTACTTGTTCTATGGTATTTTTCTTAGAAGGCATTATCTAGACTCCTTGGTAATACTTGGTAGAAAAGCTGTTCTCCTTTTATATGTCTCTCCTTCCCAGCCTGACTGGGAGAAGTCCAACTGTTCCAACTTGATTTGGAATGAGAAGTGAACAACTGCTACGTCTGTCCATGTGAATGAGAAACAAGGGGCAACTGGTAAGAGGAGAAAGGTATTTTTCACAGACTTTGAAGCAGATTAAGAGCCCCATGGGGAATGGTTTAATGAGAGAAGAGAATTAGGAGAGTGGTGAGGAATGTTCTACTGAGCAAGACTGCTTGATGTCTTCTCTGCCTTCAACATTTACTAGTGACAAAGGTCTATAGCTTCTCCAGTGATATACTAGCTATCTTGGACATATACTAGGGAGATAGTGTCTTCTTTTGGAGAAGAAATGAAAGAGCCTGGAAATAACTTCCGGATTTATAGTTAATATTTCTGTCTGTCTGTCTGTCTCTCTCTCTGTTTTTTTAGGAGTATTACATAAAGGCTTTTTACCTGCTTTGTAGATCGTTCATAGCAGTATTCCTTCTTTCCTTGCAAATATGATAGGTTTGGTCAGTTTATTCTTTCTTGAAATACCAGTTAAGGTTTCAGGCATGTTATTTAATGGTTATTTACTGGGTCTCACTAAGACTGTGACTGCATAGTATTTTTAAATTTCTTTATTGTTAATAGTAGTACAAATGGTATTAAGTTCTTAGTGAGGCTTTCCATTGTAAAGTTCATAAAAAGGTAGCATCTCACTTTCAGGAAAGTTAGCAACGAACTTCATTTTTACAGCAAACCTTTGTTCTTCATTTCTTTTGCATATCTCCTGTGTTTTTCTTAGGAGGTCTCTTTGTACATGCTTGAAAGGAAGAGACCTCTTAGTTATCTAGAAGTAACTAAACTCTTCAATAAGTTGTGACAGTTATTTGTAGCATATAGTCCCAGCTGTAAAGGTGGATATGTCTAAATTGAGGCTGTCGAAAGGGATTGTGAATTGCATTTCACAGTGCTATAAGAACATGTAGACATGTCTCTCTGAAGACCTCAGTACTGGTATTACATGGAACTGCTGAGCTGCTTGCTGAGGCTCCCTATACTTGCATCATTTATTAAAACATTACTACTTATTTATGTTCTGATACTAAAGTAAATGTCCGTTTTGTTTTGTAGATTTTACAGGCTTTTTCCATGGTACTTAGCCCTTTCATAGCACTCTGCTTCATTCTCCAGTGACTGGGATGTCTTTGAATGTCTGAGGAATGGCTGAAGGTAGTAAGGACTTAGTTTGCTTTGTGTTAACTATAGCTATAGGATTGCAGGCAAATCTTTTGTGGTTCTGAATTCTTACTCAAATCAGCCATTTGTTTCCTTGGGATTTTCTAAGTGTGATGGGCTGGAGCTGAATATGTGTTTGTTGCTTGCATGTACGGAAGTATGGTAAATATACCATGCTGTTCAGCATACAGTTGAGATTTTGAGTTCTTGCAACAGTTCAGCAAATCTGTGTAGTGGGAAGGATGTATTTCTAAGTATGCTCAGATCCTATGTAAGATGTTGCAGGTACAGATTCTGAAGCATTTTACAAAATGAGTAAATTTAACTTCCATTGTGTAGATATGAAGACTGTACAGGCAAAAGTGATTTTCTTTATCTATCAGACTCTGAGAACGGAACCTGTTCCTTTATTCTTACTCTTGTTCCTTATTCACTGAACAATACTATTTTCCTTAAATAGTAATTTTTTCCCCAAAGTTTTATAAATAATTTGGATAGCCTAATAAATATGCATGCTCTAAAGTACTCAAACAGTTCCTTTTCATCTGGCACAGCATGGAGTTAGCAGTTTTATCCTTAATCTACCCACAAAAAATGTGACTACTGTGTTCAATTTATACAGGGCCCTATTCTTAGATTGTATTACAGTTTATGAAAAATGATATATTTTTTTTTTCATGAAATTTATCACTCTTAGTTTAGAAAAAGGGATGGAGGGGCAAGAAGGAAGGTTCTAAATGTGCTTGTACTGTACCAGTTCATTCAAGGGCTTGAATTTTTACTTGATGAAGAAAGCTAAAATCAAGTTCCTTTAGTTAAAGTTGCCTTTACTGGCTTACCTGAATTTAAAGCTTTTGTTTGTTTCCCAAAATAAATAAAATACTTATATGGAGCAGGAGAAGTATATTAAATCATTTGTTATTATTATTATTTCAGTCAGAATTTCTCCACAGTTGTGTTTGTGAAGGCAATTCATTAATTCTGTGCATAGTGATTATATTATAAAATTGCACGAATTATTGGATTTTGTCAGTTAAAGAAATATACTGGGGAAAAACAGTTCACGTTCCAAATTCCAGTTATAAGCCAGGTTCAAGATGCAGCTCTTCCCTGTGTCTGTGATCCCAGCTCGGTAATGGTTGTGTGCATGTAACTCCTTGTCCTGGTTGATGGGTGCAGGTAAGAAGTAGGTTGCTGCGAAGGAGCCTCGTCTGGGGCAGTTACGGTAAACGTGGAACTTGATGGAATGCCCATATGTTCTGTTTGGATAAGGTGGTCTCATTCTTATTGAGGCCTAAAGGTTGCCATCTACTTCAGACCTAAGGAGCCGCCTTTGTATATAAGAAAGCTACCAAGGATAGTTTTAGGTTTCCTGTACATTTATGAAGTGCCGTAAGTTGGTGATTTGGTGAATCTGATCTGCTGTATTAGTATGAGTGCTTGGTGTAGAGGGTGAGTTGAGTCATAAAATAATTGATTTGGACATTTTAGTGCAACTCATCAGATTTGTCTTTCTGCACTTTGGAAATAAAGTCTTCAAGGATGAGAGGGAGGTGCAGTGTTTTTTTTTGCCACCAAATTGCAGTTTATATCTTTTGACAACTTGCTTCTGCGACAAGATTACAAAAAGAAACATAAAGAAACAGATCCAATCTGTTCTGAGGCCTTGGAAAGTTCTTGTATATTTATTATCCATCATAATCTAAAAAAACCACAAAAACCCAAACAAACCAAAACAAAAGAAAAAAGAAAAAAAGCAAAAAAACCCAAAAGGGCTGATTCTTGTTTTGATCTGAATTTAAATATTGCTGCACTTTGCGTTCACATATGATCCATAGCTATTTACTTAATATTTAATAATTGCATTCACAGACTGAGGTAGACGGTGCAAATATTTACACAGGAAGTCAGGTTTTTTGGACCTATGTAGAATAGGAGCTATCAGCATGGTGGGTTTTGTATTTTGTATAGTCTTATCTCATATTTTATAGATAGGTTTGTTAACTTGCAGATTAGTCCATTTAGATTTGGAATTATTTATTTGTAATCGCACATCCTTTTTTCAAAAACCTTTTGACCCAGTGTATCAAAACTGGACTTACACTTTATGTCATCTAGACTATGGCAAGATAATTCTCTTTCTGCTCTTCCCCTCGACTGCTGAGTTCTGGCTACTGCAACACTTAGGTGACTGGTTGTTCTGTGAGGCGTTGGTCTAGATGTGGCACACATCACATCCTGCCTTTTGTGGAGCTGGTAGGGGAGGTGAGAAATATGATTCAGAGTTAGAATATCCTCTGGGACACTGGAAAGCAAGGACAGGTTATTTTGTGGAAAGAGAAACAGACATGACAGGGCTGTCTACAGAGAAGGAAAGAGCAAAGAAGCAGTGACAGAAAAAAAAACTTTTTAACTTACACTGTCACCTTAATTCTGAAGTCAACTCGTATCTAACCAAGAGTTATTAAGCTTGAGGTGTTTTTTTTTTTTTTTAAATTTCTTTTTTAAATAGGCTTACAACACAATGGCCAAATAAACTGTTAATTCTTTTTGGTTGAGCAAAGATTCTTGGTGGCTTGGATCTTGTAGCGTTGATAACTAAATTCCATTTCAGCGTAATAAGAATACAATAATCAAATGCTTTCAGATTCTAGCCTGTAATTTTTTCCATTTACAGGTTTTTCTTTAGGTTGTCTACAAATTTATGGGAGATCTGCTCTGAAAGTAAACTCTCCTATTTTATTGTGTTGGACCATAAGGCCAGAGGTGGATGTTTGTGCTGTGGCAGTCGAGGCTTAGCCTTCCCACCAACATCCCATCGCATGTTGTTGCTGTGTGGCACATGGCAGCAGAAGGGGCAGTTTTGACAGAATGGCATCTGACATGGAAGTGCGGATGGAGCAGAGGTGTGGAATTGGATTCCTTCATGTGGAAAAAATGGCATCCATTGACATTCACTGATGTTCATTGAATGTTTATGAAGACCAAACAGTGGATATGAACATATTGAGGTGGTGGGTGGTGCATTTCAGCAGTGGTGACCGTGATGTGAAAGAGAGGTCACATTCTGGATGGCCGTGTAGATGTTTATGAGCTAAGCATGCAGGCTCTTGTTGATCACTGGCAAAAATGCATTGGTAATTGTGGTGACCGTATTGAAAAGTAATGTTTTGTATCTGCAGGTTTTCTCCATGAAACAGTGTTATTGTGTTCTTTGTATCTGTTCTAGTTTCCATGGAAATAAATAGGAGGCATTACTTTCAGTACGACCTATATATGAACAATAATAGTGAAATTAATAATTACCAAGTCATATTTAGTAACATATTTAGTAACTGTAATGAGTTACAATGTTAGAAACTAAGGAAAGTAAGAAATCTAGAAAGTGCCATCCCAAGGAAGTGCTTTTCAATTAGTCTGCCAGGTTCGCGCGCCTTGTTTGCGAGGCACTCAGTTCTGGGGCAGACTAATTGCATGCTAAAGCAAGGAATCACCTCAGCAGGTGAAAGAAACCCCTGTCAGAGAGCTGCTTGCCAGGCGCCATTGCCATCCTCATGGTGGTAGTGCTCTGACATGTCAAGGATGGGGCCAGGAGTAGCCATGCCCCATGCTTACAAAGGTGGTCAGCAGGACCCAGAAGTGGGGTGAAAAGTTTGTGGTGCGTTAGAAGGGTGTGGTGTGGGCAGTTTGCACAGCATGGGCCTTCAAGCAGGATGGGCAAGCAGGGTGCACTGCTCTTCTCACCTGGGGCTATGAGGGGAGAGCTCTCTATTCATACCTGCATGGTGACCGCTTGGTGTGATGGACAGGCTGAGGCAGAAACACAGAGAGGGGCTCACAAACTTTCTAGCCTGATGCATGGATGCAGGCAGACCTCCTAAGGAGTAAGAGAGCTGCCCAGACCTTCAGATATGGGTAGCTCCAGAATCTGGAGGTCACCTGAGGGACAAACATAGATGAAGGGTGTCATGGGTTCAGGTGTGCCCAACTTGGTGATCTTTTTGAGCAGCTGACCAAGCTGCAAGAGGAAGTTGCCAGGTTGAGATGTATTTAGCTGTCTGAGAGGAAAATTGGTGCCTGATATCTTGCAGTAGCACAGGCGGACAGATTTTGGGCCCAGCCAGTGAAGGAAGATATGCAAGCTTCGCACTGCACAGAGGGCATACACTTGCAGGGTGAGAGAGACCGGTTCCTCATCTTTGCTTGGGACAAGAGCAGAAGCCCCCGCCTTGCTCATGAAGTACCGCTACCCAATAGATTTCAATAGGTGTGTGAGAGAGAGAAGGTATGGATATTGGGTTGGTACCAGAAAGGAGTGATCACGTTAAAAAGGTGCAGCTGAAGATCCAAATCATGACTGGTGCTGCTAAAAAAAGGTGAAGAATCTTAGTAGTTAGAGACTCTTTGCTGAGAGGCACTGAGGCACCCATCTGCTGCTTGGATAACCTCTCAAGAGGGGTTTTCTGCCTGCTGGGGGCCTGCATTAGGGACATCAAGAAGAGGATATCAGTTATGATAAAACCAGATGACTGCTATTACTTCCTGGTTTTTCAAGTTGGGTTGAAGGAGGCTGCAACCAGGTAATTAAAAAGTATCAAAAGACTGTATGTCCCTTGGGAAGATATTAAAGGAATCAGGAGTGCAGGTGGTGTTCTCTTCAGTTCTCCTAGTTGGAGACTAGGATCTGGACAGAAGGAGGAGAACAGATCAGTCGAATGACTGACTGGCTGTGCAGTTGGTGTCACGCTGAAGACTTTCCATGATCTAGGTTGCACCTTTGAAAACTAGGAATGTTGATGTGGGATGGGACATAACTGACCAGGAGGGGTAAAAATATGTGAGGTAACAAATTTACCGGGCTCTTCACCAGGGCTTTAAACTAGAGATGCTGGGGAATGAGGGTGTACTGCTGAGTGACAGAGAAGAGGTGAGAACACTGTTACTTTAGGAAGTAGTGGGGGAAAGCCTCAGATTTGTCCTGGAGGTCTGTGGGAAGGTGTCTCTGATGCATCCAAAAGCCCAGCTGAAGTGCCTCTATACCAATGCATGCAGTGTGAGAAATGAGCAGGAGAAAGCATGGTGCACTTGGAAAACTATGATCTTATTCTGTCACAGAAGCATGGTGGGATGACTTGCATTATTTGAATACTGCTGTTGAGGGCTATGAGCTTTGTAGAACTGACTACAGCAGATATGGAGAAGGCTGAGGTACTTGTTGAGTTCTTTGCCTCATTCTTCACTGGCAGCCAGAATTCTTATATTTCTCACATCCCTGAACCTCTTGGTGGGAACTGCGTGAGCAAACTGTCCGAGACTGCCTCATGAGACTAAATGTGAACAAGTCTGGATGACATGCATCCCATGGTCATAAGGGAGCTGGCTGATGTGGTTGCTGAGCCACTCTGCATCATACTTGAAAAGTGGTGGCTATCAGGCAATGTCCCTGGTGACAGAAAAAATGGAAACATCACTCCCATTTATAAGAGAGGAAGAAGGACCCAGGGAACTACAGGCTAATGAGCCTCACCTCTGTGCCTGGGAAAATCAAGGGACAGATCCTCCTGGAAGACATGTTAAGGCACGTGAGGGGTGAGCAGGTGATCTGAGACACACACCGCAACTTCACCAAGGAAAGGTTGTTCCTGACCAAGCAGTGGCCTTCTCTGGTGGAGTGATGGCATCAGTTGACAAAGGAACACAACTGATGTAATTTCCCTGGACTTGTGTAAGGCCTTTGACATGGTCTCCCCCCACATCACTAAGTAGGAGAGAGAGAAATGTGAAGGGTGAACTATTTGGTGGATAAGGAATTGATTGGAAGGTCACAGCCAGAGTGTGGTGGTTAATGGCTTAATGTCCGGGTGGAAGCCAGTGGCAAGCAATGTCCCACAGGGGTCTACTGCTGCTCTTCAACATCTTCATTGGTGACATAGATGGTGGGATCAAATGCATCCTCAGCAAGTTTGCTGATGACACAAAGCTGCTATTTATATGGCAGAAGGAAGGAATGCCATCTAGAAGGACCTTGATAAACTCAAAAGGTGGGCCAATGTAAACCTAATGAGATTTGAGAATGCAAAGTGAAAGGTTTTGCACTTGGTGTAGTTGGTGTAGTCCCAGATATGTGTACAGACTGGGAGAAGAACTCCTTGAGTGTAGCCCTGCTGAGAAGGACTTAGTGGTCTTGGTAGATAAAAAACTTAACAGGAGTCAGCAGCGTGCTCTTGCAGCCCAGAAGGCTGGTGGTATCCTGGGCTGCATCAGAAAAGGGGAGACCAGCAGGGTAAGAGAATTGATTGTTCATCTCTACTCTGCCCTGATGAGGCCCCAGCTGGAGTATTGTGTCCGGGTCTGAGGCTTCCAATGCAGGAGCTTGTGAAGCTTTTGGAGAGAGTCCAGAGAAGAGCCACAAAGATGACCACAAGGCTGGAGCACTTCTCCTGTGAAGACAGGCTGAAGGAGCTTGGCTTGTTCAATGTGGAGAAGAGAAGGCTGCAAGGAGAACTCTTTACAGCCTTCCAGTATTTAAAAGGAGTTTATAAACCGGAGGGAAATCAAGTTTTTATATGGATAGATAGGGGTAAGAAAGGGGAGAATGGCTTTAAAGTAAAGGAGGGAAGGTTTAGGTTAGATGTCCATGGGAAGTTTTTAACTGAGAGGGTGGTGAGGTGCTGGAGCAGGTTGCCCAGAGAGGCTGTGGATACCTTTGTCCCTGGAGGTAATCAAGGCCAAGTTGGATGGGGTCCTGGACAACCTGATCTAGTACTTGATCTAGCAGTTGGCAGCCCTGCATGTGGCATGGGGGTTGGAAATTGATTTTTGGGGTGCTTTCCAATCCAGGTCATTCTATGATAATGTGCAATGAGACATTGTTTGGATGGTGGTACAGGTTTCTTGATCCTTCTGGAAGGCAGGGGCTCAGTGGCATTGCACTCCATATATTTTGGGCTCATAGGGTAGGACAAAGCCTGACAAGTTGCTTCCCGTTTGTCTTTGTTACCATACGCTTACAACTGCACACACTGTAATAATTAATTGATCAATGTGGTTATTTTATTTACAGCTGTGAAGGAATTGTCATGACAGATTGGGACTGTTAAGCCTTGTTGTTTTAGTGTCCACTGGTCAACAGTGGAGGTTTTAGAGAAAAAAGCAAGAAGCTTCCTAGTCTTAGAGTTTTGGGTTAAAGTCTGGAACATTATATTGAATAGATATCTGACAATTATTAGGGCTCTGTATATTTTTGTTGCCCCATATAAATGTCTAATCCTTTTTTCAGTCTCACGATGTCTTCACCCTTAATGACATTTTGTAGTAGCAGTTAGTTCCACTGTCTAATCATGAATTGTATGATAGAGTATTGCCTATTTATAATGTTTAAATTTCACTGGAAGTCCCTTGTGTTAAGATTGCAGAGAACAGAAGCTTTCCTTACTTTTCTGCCTTAAGGGCTGTGTGACTAATCTATTTCAGGGATTTGCCTCTCATAAGAGAAACTCAGCTGCACAATATTTAAATTAAAGTTTCTGAGAGTTTTTTGCTGGCTAATTACAAAGCCATTGTAATGAAACTTGAGATTCTAGTGTAATTTATCTCTTACATTTGAGAGAATTTGGCTCTAAGATTTTGGTTAACAGCAGATTAAATTTTATTATCTGAACAATACTTCAACAGTGCTAGTTACTACACCCAAGTAGGGCTCTGAGCTTGTGTAGATTCCTGCAAAAAAAACCCAGTAAGTCATTAGAGGGCTTCTTCTGAACTTGGATTTCAGAGGTTGCTCAAAAGCTGTGTCAGTATATTCTCTGCACAAGTCAATGAAATGTATTTAGGCATATGCATTTCACTGGAAGCACTGTGGTTAATTTCTCCACCTATATATATAGGTGGAGAAATTAATTATATATATATATATATATATATTTAATCTTGATTTTACTACAGGATAGCTGCAGGTGAGACAGAGCTAATGTAACTGTAAAGAATAAATATATCCTCACAGTTCTCCTAAACTTTGCGTATAGGAGATCTGCTCTGAAAGTAGTGCCTTCGATTTTATTATGCTGTTCCCGAACATCAGAGGTGGATGTTGGTGGTATGGCAGTTGAGGCTTAACCTCCCCACCAACATTGCATGTTGTTGCTGTGTGGCAGATGGCAGCAGAAGGGGCAGTTTTGACAGAATGGCATCTGACATGGAAGTGTGGATAGAGCAGAGGTATGGGATTGGATTCCTTCGTGTGGAAAAAATGGCATCCATTGACATTCACTGATGTTCATTGGATGTTTATGAAGACCAAACAGTGGATGTGAACATATTGAGGCAGCGGTTGGTGGATTTCAGCAGTGGTGACCATGATGTGAAAGAGAAGTCATGACCATGCAGACAAATGCATTGGTAATTGTGGTGACTGTATTGAAAAGTAATGTTTTGTATCTCCAGATTTGCTCTATCAAACAACGTTATTATGCTTTGTTCTAGTTTCTGTAGAAATAAATAGGAGGCATTACTTGCAGAGTGACATACATAGTTTGGTTGTCAGAATCTTGGTGTATTTCTTCTGATTTATCTGAGTTGACTACCAGATATTTTGGGCCTGATGACGTTTCTACTGGTGTTAGTTACAAGTTACTTAAAGAGGCTGCTTCGAACACAGAACATCTGGACTAGGTTAGTGTTTGTATGCTGATAATTGAGAATAGACCACTATCTCCCTATAAGATATACATATGTGTTCTCACGTTTCAAACAGTTGAAAGAATATTTGTCTCAAAATGCTGGAGAGTGGTGGGTATATCATCACAAATCTCATCTTCTCATATATAAGTCAACAAAACTGCGATGCATAATATATCTACGTTTTCTTCTCAGTGAAGATAAAACTACTTCTTAAACTAGATCAACTAAAAGAAAAATCGCTGTAAAATGAAAGCACATTTAAAGTTTCTCCATCATCCATGTCCCTGCCTCTGCCCAAGTCAAGCGTTGCTGTAGTTGCTAACAGAAGTTCATTTAATGAATAACTGTTCTTCTTGCTTAGAAATTCTAGTTTTCCTTTCTTCTATTCTGGAGATGAGGACAAAGTGCTCTTGGACCCTTGGGCTTCCTGACGTGTCTTTTCTTCAATGCGGCAAGGTTGGATTTTGTGTCTAGTGAGCTGCTGTATCTAAAACCTTACTAGGGAAGACTGGAGCTTTATTATCTTAGCTAATAGTGTTCCTATGACATGCAGTAAATAAAGTGGAGCCAGTCACTTTTTTTTTCTGTGGAAAAGATACCCTGACAGTTCTTTGGAGTAAGTAATAGACTATAATTACCTCTTATTTGTTTGCGTTCTAAATACTCCTTAACATAGATAAAATAGTGCAGCTGGCAGGATGAATTTTAACAACTGTATCATCTCCAGCAGGCTGGCTGTGGTATTAGTTTGCGATCTGAATTTCCTGTATGGCCTGATGGTTTATAGTATTTGCCTTTGAGCTGTGTGAAGGTCTAACAGGGGACCTTGAAGGCTAATTATCACCTGCAGACCAAACATAGCTTGCTGAATGGCTTGTTGCTTTGCAGACCTCTCAGCAGACCTCTGACCTCTACTGGTGCTTAGAATTGTTTGCTGGATGGATTGGCTCACATACTGGAGAGGTGCTTGGTGTGTGTAAAAACATCATGTATGTATCTCCAAGTCTTAATAATTAATCTTGATTTGCTTAGAGTCATTATGAGTAATATTGCTATTGTACCTAGGCTGAATGCATCCTGTTTTATTACTTGCACTTTCAATTTGCATTGAGTGGGTCTTGCAAGATGAGGTAACCCAAGGATTTTTGAACTCACTCCTGACTTTTAGGCAGTGGATAAAATAGTACCCAAAACCTACTTCAAGTTTCAATCACATCAACTGCTGGGAAGAAGAAAACAATAATAACAAATATTGTCTGTTAGTGTACATGAGGAAGAAAAATGAATTCTCTTTTCCTGAGAATTTTTTTCCACAGTGATGTTGAATATTACGAAATCCCCGTAGTCTGCGGGCAGTATTTCTCTAGTGCCATCTCAGCACTACTTTAACGTTAAGACAAACATTGTCCTGCTGTTTCAACCTTCCAAGACAGACATGGATATGTAACTCTTGTAATGTAGTGCCCCTATCTGGTCTTCTGAAACAGCTGAGAAACATGGGAAAAAATACCTGGCCTATGTAAATACAAAAACAAACAAACAAAAAAAGGACTTTGTTATCTGATATTTTGGGTGGTAACATTCAACGATGTACATAGTAATAAAACACATTATAGAATCATGTAATATTCTCTAATATAAGTAAGTTTGGCATAGCATTCAGTGGCATATTTACCTGACAGTGTAGGAGAACTATAGATGTCAGTTTTCTGATGTTCATATGTCTGAATGTGGTCTGGTGTGCTTTATACCTCCATGTATCTGCTGTTGGTCACACCAATGTGTTCCCACCCCTAAAGTCTGGAGTAACATCAGAAGTCTTGAACGAATGCCTGCCCTGCACATTATCTCATTTTGTTGTCTACCCAGAAAATTAAAAAAAATCTCCTTATTGCTAGACGTTGAGGAGATATTTTTCCTTTGACTAACACTTGTTTTAGTAGTTGTTGAAGATTTGTTTCACATTCAGAAGACTGACCACAAAAGAAAACTGCATTTGTTGCCCAGTTGAGATTTGACAGCTGAGTACGTCAGCGCTCGGTCTACTAATTTCCTTTGTGAAAGCTTAATAGCTACCAGGTGCATGGGTACATTTCAAAAACAGTTTTTAATTTTATATTAGTTGCTTTATAACACAGTACCCATTTTTAACCAGTTTGTAGCATTAGGTAAAAAAGATGCATTTTGCTATAGCAAATCTAGCGACTATTGCCACTTTTAATGTTACAAAGATGTCATGGGACTTCAAAAGTTTTATTCGTAATACTTTTTAGATTTGTTTCTCCTTATGTTGTGACAACAGTGTGCTAGGTATGCTGCAAACAGGTAAAGTCCTGTGTTTTTGAAGGGCTACCAGTGTGAATAAGTAACCCTTTGATAAACCACTGGAAGGTAGAAAGGGGCATGCAGAGAGGCTGCCTGTGAACTTGCTTTCACAACCCTTAGAACCTTTGTGTGAAAATTTTTCCGATTCCAAATTAAAATTTTCTCCTCTGCTTAGAAAGTTTGTTACTGTTTGATAAATGCCTTTAAATGATACTCACTGCTCTATGTTTAAACTTTTCCTCTTGCTACCAAATGTGTGTTTTACCTTCATGTGTTTGTAACTTGGAGGTGTCATGCAAACCTCTGTCCTTAAAAACTCTAGGTGTAGAGATTTACCAGTGCAATGACTATGTATTAGATGGTCTTACATGTACCAAAATTTAGCTTCATATACAAGTTAGTGCGGGTTTAACTCCACTCAGATGTATTGGCTAAGATTCGTTTTATTTTCACTTTTGCAAAGTGCATTGAACCTTACTATTAACTGTGCTGGACAGACTTGGACAGACTTGCTGGTTGAGCTTCAGATTTTGACTGAAAGCTACTAGGAATTTTACTGAAATGGAATGTCTAACTTAGTGAATATATGGTTACTTTTTCTCTAGAATAAGAAAAAATGGAAATTCTTAGGGGGAGAGGAAAAAAGTAGGCATGGGAACAAGATACTTAAAATAATATTTAGTTTTAATTTAATGCTACGTGGTCCTAGTTTGCTTTTCTTCTGTAATGAGAATATATAACAGCTTGTATTCTTGCACTCTATTTCCCCAAATTATACTTTTAAACTAGATCTAACAGTAGTGATTATACCATACATTTTCTTTTCTTCTTTCAACTCTTACCCATTTTGTATTTGAAAGCCAAATCTGTCAGTGGTGTGTTTACTTTATCTCACTCATATGCGATGGAAATAAGTGGCATTTGTAGAACACACAAACTATTTTTGCTTGAATGCTCCATTTATGATTTATAGCCAACACGTATCCCTGATTTCTTTTGAGAATGATCTTTATTGTCTTTGTGTACTAACTTATTGCAGAAGCACTTGTCTGTTTTGAGCTAAGCCAGACCTCTTGTAAAAAGAATCAAATTATTTCATCATGTTGAAAATGAAAAGCTATAATTACTTGTAATTGGGCTTCAGAATTTTTGAAAATTGGGAAATTCTTTTCCAGAAGTTTAAGATCACTCCAAATCATAACCTGTGGAAAATAGGAAATAATTTTCTGTTCTACTTAAGTGATTTAATTTACACTTTTGACAGCTATTTTCCTTTGATATTTGGGCAGAGGAAATAATTCAGCTATGGCGGTTATTACTAAAATCTTGTCTGTATGCTATATGGTTCACAACTTTATTTTGTTTCCTCTAAGTCCAGGCAGAATCTCATGCAGTTCAAAAAAGTACGTAATGTCATTTTGGACTACTTTAATTTACTAACCATGTACGTCTGCTGTATTTGTTTGTTCATTTGTTTCCTGGTCTTTGCAGTTATGTTTTACTGTTTTAACAAAAAGTGCAATGCTCTTTCATGTTTTAGTCTTTTATAAGTTTAAATGGAAAATGGAAAAAAATCTAGCATACATTGTATTTTTTTTTAGTATGTTTTATTGTGAATATCCTGCTTTTCAAGAATAACTACTTTTAATCTCTAAACTCTTTGTTATAGTGATAATAGTAAATGTTGCAAGGAATGTGCTCTTTACCTTTACGTTTATTAATTTAATTGAGCTGACTAGGTAAGTTAACTAGTACAAGATGTCATCATGTCCAGTTCAGCAAGCAACAGACAGATCTTCCAAAACCATAATGCACTGGCAAAGGCAGTAACATCTTGAGTCAGCAGAGGGTTCAGAGGTTCACGATCAAGCAGAAACTGAATATGATGTAAAGTAGCAGGCTGGGTCCAGCAGCCTGGGGTTGGCAGAAGGAGGCCCACTAGATAATTGACACCTTCAGGTTTGAAGTTAAACCTAGGTGCGGAGTATGGAGAAGCAGCCTTTTTCATCAGTAACTGTGGAGTAGGGAACAGGGAGATAAATGGTACATGGAATTAGTTTGTGTGTGAGAGAATATAACAACAATTGCATATGGTGAAACAAGAAGATAGAAAGTATGCCTTACTGTAAGCCTTGGCTCTTCCTTCTTCATTTGGGTACAGTCAAGTCACATAGCTGCTTCTGTTAACCTTCTTGTAAGCCCATTTAAAATAATTGCATGACTTGCACTTTTAAGTATGTTCCAGCAATGGTAAGGAACGCTTAGTACAGGGCCTAAAAGGTCTGTTAGTGCCAGTGCAGTTGTGTGCTTTGTGCACTTGTGTCTGATGTGAAAGCAGGAGACCTGTAGAAGGGATTGGTATAACACAACACAGAAGGGGGAATATCTTGCAGTAGATAGACTGACAATCATAGAATGATTGAGATTGGAAAAGATCTCTAAGATCATCTAGTCCAACCATCAATCTGTCACCACCATGCACACTAGCCACATTCCTCAGTGCCACATCTCCACAATTCTTGAACACCTCCAGGGTCAGTGACTCCACCACCTCCCTGGGCAGCCTGTGCCATTGCCTCACTCCTCTTTTAGAGGATACATTTTTCCTAATATCCAACTTAAACTTCTGTTGATGCAAACTAAAGCCATTACCTCTCATCTGTACCACTTGCTACCTGAGAGAAGAGGCTGACCCACACCTCGCCACAACCTCCTTTCGGGGAGTTGTACAGAGCGATAAGGTCTCCCCTGAGCCTCTTCTCCAGACTGAACAATCAGAGTTCCCTCAGCCGCTCCTCAAAAATTTGTACTCCAGACCCTTCGCCAACTTTGCCACCCTTCTGTGGACCCACTCCAGGGCCTCAACGTCTTTCTTGCAGTGAGGGGCCCAAAGCTGAACACAGTAGTCAAGGTGTGGCTTCAGCAGTGCTCAGTACAGAGCAACAATCACCTCTCTAGTCCTGCTGACTATACTATTTCTGATACAAGCCAGGATGCCACTGGCCCTCTTGTCCACCTGGTAACACTACTTGCTCATGTTCAGCTGGCAACTAGTATCCCCAGAGCCTTTTCCTCTTTGCAGTTTTCCAGCCGCTCTGCCCTGAACCTGTAGTGATGCTTGAGGTTGTTGTGACCAAAGTGCAGAACCTGGTACTTGGTCTTCTTAAAGCTCATATGATTGGTCTTGGCCCATTGATCCCACCAGTCCAGATCCCTCTGTAAGGCCTTCCTACCTTCAGGTAGGTCAACACTTCCTCCCAACTTGTCATCTGCAAACTTACTGAGGGAAATGTAGCTTACACACCTATTTTCATCAGTTGTTAATCTAAGAAAATGTTATTATATCCCAGTGAAGAATGGAGGTGTGGAAGAGTGAAGAGATGTGGTCTGGCTGTGGGCATTCCTGCACACAAGATAGTAGGATTTGAGGCAATACTGAGACCTAATCTTGTAAGAGCCTCTGACTTTCTGCTGGAATCCATCTAAGTTCTGTGATTAATTTGTTTCAATTCATCTGGTCCAGTTAAAAAATTTAAAAAAAAAAAAAAAATTAAAATAACCACAAATTCTTACAGGGGAAGCAGTTGGAATCTGCTAGAGCTAGCAGTAGTTGCTCATCATATACATTATGCAGCCTATACCTTCATCTTATATCAGCGTGTATGTGTGATCATGTCTTCTGGATATCAAACAAGTATACACTCAAAATGTTACCGTTAACCAGCTGTAAATTTAGCAAGAGGCTAAGTACACATTTGGGTTACAATTAGTTTTAAATTTGGATAGCCCATTGAAGAACTATATCTTTTGGTGGTAGAATACAATCATTTTCTTGTAACGTGTTCTTATTATGTACATTTCTATTCTTTTTATTTCTCTCTTTGCAAGAACTCAATATATTTTATTAAGATTAGCAATATTCTTAAAATTATTTTGGAGCTGTTACGACTAGAAGGGTTTTTCCAGATCTTTTTTTTTGTTGTTGTGGGCTTCTTGCCAACTGCTGCTGTGGAAAGGAAATCTTCATGCAAAGAAGTGTGTGTTCTTTTTGAAGGTTAACCAGGGCCTGCAGAGCACAGCCTAAGCATCTGGCTCATGAGATTAAAAGCCTTAAAAGGAAAGGCCTGTAAACCTAAGAGAATGACTAACCACCTTAAAGCGAATTCTAGATGTGAACAGAGAGCCTAAAAAATTGATCAGCAGGAAAAGTTGTCCTTTTTAGTGAACAAGAAGTGTAAGACTGTAGTGAGAACTGATAAAAATCAGGCTCTTAGACTTGGCAAAAGATACTAAAGCGAGTAATGAGAGGTCTGGCAGGCGATTACTCTGAAGGTTATACCTAGGATAGATTCTATTAATTATTTTGGTTGGAATACCTCAGTAATCACCTAAGACTGAATTTTAAAGTAGTAGAAATTGGATGACACATAATATGAGGTTGGGCACTTACAGACCAGCTGTACTTTCTGATAGCTTTTAGAAGTTTGTTGGGTGGAGGGACCCCAGCTGGTCACTCCTTCTTCAGCAATGCCTCCATTACAGACCTTAATGAATTTGCTTTTTTTCTGTTTTGAGGTATTTCCTGATGAAGATTGTATCCCACGTGCCCAAATCCTGGCAGCTTATTAAAAGTAAAACTGATAGAAAATGCATTAAGTCTGTATAACAATCTGTGTTTTTGGTTGTGATGGATATCCATAACAAGATTTATCTTATAATTAGAAAAAAAATCTGAGAAAAATCTGAAGGAGTTGCATGGGAAGCTACTTAGTCTTTTTTAATTGTATTTTTTTCCTTTTTTTCTTTTTCTTTCATCATATCAGAGAACACAGGGCACTGTCCCATCAGTTAGCTAAACACGTATGTGACATTACATGACACGAATGATCTTTTGGACCATGTTAGTGAAAACTGTACACTAAAAAGGATATCCTGAAGCAATTTTCTTGACGATGCTTCAGAGTTTGTTTGGAGTAGGCTACTATCTTCAGACGTACACATCAGAAGTGCTTGAAATAATCCAGTACTATTTCTGAAGTTGGAGGTTAACATGTATCTTACAACTGTATTATATATGATACTCCTGATTTCCCGTGTATGGAACTCTAGTGGCGAGTGTTTCACAGCAGACTATGAGGGACTGAAGGTTGGATTCTGACTCCTATGCTGTGAAGAAGAACGTTTCTGGAAGAGTTGAAGGACTTACCTGGCATACAAAACTAATAAATCTAACTACAAAGCTTCTGTATTCAAAAACATAAAACAAACAAATAATGACAAGGAACAATTAACAAAAACTTACAGTATGGAAGCAAAATGTCACATTTTCTGAGGGGCTGAATTTAGCAGAATTGCGTGCCATTATTTCCTCTCTACCTTGTGGGTTTTATTGTGAAGGAAGACTTTGTTGTGTATTTCAATGTTTTCATTTTGTGGTTTTTTTTTCCCATATAATTTGGAATAACTTTTAATATCCTCTCATAGTTTGTTAGAGAAAATAGTAATTTTATGTATCTGTGATTCTGCGCTCTCTGTATGAATTACTGTAGTATTACTTAAAATCATTTGCTGTAAGGTGATTCAGACTTCTTTTTAAGTCAAGTCTAAGAAAATATCTGTAAATTAGCACTAATGGTCAGTGTGGCTGGAAGAGAAACTCTTTCATGTTTGGAATTGACTGTAAGATTGAACTTACTCCAATTTATTGCAAAGTCAATATTCAGCTTAAAAATTAAAAAGGTTAATAATTATTAGGTTTTCAGAAGAAAGTAGTAGTGTTATGACCTGCCTAACATCACACAGCTACAAAAATGCTATAAAATGATTTTTTAAGCTTATATTTATAGTGAGTAGATGGCTTATTCCTTTATCTCACTACTTATGCATCCATGAACTGTTAATTAATACTTTTGCAGTAATTATGGAATATTTTAAATAGACATTATTCTTCTGAATTTTAAAAGATCAGGATTTTTTTATTAATTTAAAAGGATAATAGGACTGACCCATACTTTGATCAACTCTTTCATAAAGAGGTGCTTTTTTAGATCATTTAAATTTTTACATTTTGATTGCATGGAATAATAAAGCCTTACATTTTCTTCATACATTTTCCCATCTACTCTTCTAAGCTGGGTCACCGTCGTATCAAATGTCGTTGTTCTCCATAAAAAGGTGAGCAATTATTTGTTAGTATTGACACCAGAGGAACTTGTGTCCAATGTTTTTTGTCTTATGGTATGGATTTTTCTTTATACAGAGGGCTGAAGCTCGTAAGATGAATTTTTATTCCATTTAGTTTCTTCTTATTTTCCACCTTCTTTGTTTCATGCCCGAGAATGTTTAACCCAAATGTTTAGGTATCTCTTTGCAGTGGAGCTCCTCTCAGCACTCCTTGGTGAGTGGCTGCCATGGAGCAGAGAAGAAACCAGAGCACCACGAGTAGGTGAGCAGTACAGCATGGAAAACTCACAGACTAGGATTGTAAGAAGACAGAGCATATTTTAGTATGCTAGCTGACACTGTTGGGAAAGACACATAGGTTTGGGGCAGTTCTAATGCTTTCTCAGGTCTGAAATAAAATCTGCAACCTTTAAGAGAAGCGGAGATCAGGTGCCTTTGAGTTCAGCTGATTAGGCTTATCAGAAGAGTTGAGAGGAAGGATGGCTGTTCCTTTTGGAGTAGAGGAGTGGTACTGACAAGAGCGGCAGCAGCAGAAAACATAAGAGAGGTAGAAATCAAAGGTCCTGTGGGACACCCATTGCTGGCTGTGTTATCTTCTTCCAAGGTCAGCTCCCTGCAGGCAAGCAGCACACTGCTAAGGAGGTGCATTTGTTTGAGCTAGAGAGGTGAGGGGAAAGGCACAGCAAGCAGTAAGATGAGTTAGAAATAATTAATGTTAAAAACCTAAGTTGTTGGCATTGAATTTGAGACCGTATAAAACATCCCATGTATCAACAAAGTAGCCTTCAGATGGTTCTTTAAATCTTCTCCTCTTTAAAATTCAAGTTAATTTTAATGTGATCTTAAGGCGATATGATGCATAAGATTACGTGTATTCTTCATATAATTTGAAGGTGCATTTAAGAAGTGTGCTGGTTCATTATTTGAAATATTATCTCTGGATTTCCTTGCTTTCTTATTCTTAAGACAGTTTTTAACATTATCCCTTGTAGGATTTTTCTTGTCTCTTTTGTTTAAAAGTAAAAAAAGAGATAGCAGTACTTTTAGCTGTCCTTAAGGCACTCAGATAACGGCCAACTTTGGTTAGTTGTGGTGCAAATAACACTGTGTAGATAGTTTATTTTCCTTTGTCATGGCTAGATTGATTGACTGAAAGCTATGTTTGTTCAGGAATTTTGCTAGACTGCACAAATGTTGAAGCTGGAGGCACAGATGCTGGGTGAAAGGAACTGCCCGTCTGTTCCTGATTAAATGTGCCTTATGGACTCAAGTGGCTGATTTCTAGTAAACTGTTTGTTTTTAAATCTGTATACATGAGTTATTCACTTACATACCATAAAAATCATGACCCAGTTCACAGAGCTGAGTAGGTTATGCAAATATTTCCACAGGTTGCTTGCATTTAAGTGACTTGATCAATGCCCATGGCAACTCTCACCTACTCACCTGTTCCACATTAAGGTGTGTAAGAATACCCTTAATTTTCTTAGCCTTGCATTTGCCACAGCTGTTTGACCTTTTCTTTCTGTTGGTCCAATAACAAGAGGTGTGCAGGGAGGGGCAAGGTTTCCATGACTGCGGTAAGAACTGAAGCAAGCTGTATCTGATCAGGATAGGCCTTTTGCTTTTTGGTTTTGCGCTGCATCATTAATTACATTTTATTTTTATTATGCTTCCAAATGCGTAACTTGCCTCACAGGTATTTATGTCGTATTAGGTAGGTGGACAATATTTGAAATCAGAATTCTGGCTAATGTTATGTATATTCCTGAATTGTTCACAGGTTTATGTATGGTCATACGTGGTATTAATAAAACTGAAGGAAACAGGGCATAGTAATTTAAGACTAATTCATAAATGAGAAGACTCTTAACTAACTATATTGTTTACTGAGGTTAAGCATCAGATTTTATTTGGGTCTTTATTTATGTGAACAGCAGCAGAACCGAAGTGAGACATGTTCTGTCCTTCATCATGTTCTTCAGTCTAAAAATACATTCTTAAATTTCTTTTAAAGCACTTAGTAAAACCCAATAAGTAAGTGCAGCAAATTATGAAAAGGAAGTGGAGTAGCTCGAAATAAGCTATGTTTTATTTGACGATCTGAGAAGCATTTCTTGATCCTGGTCAACCTTTGCTTTTAATTCCATGTTAAGGTGAAATGTTCAGAGATTTGCAGCTCCCCTTTTGTACCTCCTTTCTGAAGGAAATAAAGTTGTGTGTAAAGACTGGGAGGCATAATCTGGCTATCTTCTAAATCTAAGTTAGTGGTAAAGGCCTCTTAAGATGCAGCACAGTAGAACTCAACTGCTGAGTCTTAGACACCATTCTTAGGGTGGTTATTGCATAGTTGAGGATGCTGAACCATTTAAGATCATCTTTTCGAAAGTATGTATAAAATACAACTAAGATACAAACTTGTCTGCAGTTCTACAGTTTCAGTTTAGTTGTCTTCAAACAATGTTTATTTCTTGCAGTTACCTGTTTTTTCCTGATAAGGGTTAGTGATGAGGCATTTAGGGTATGTGGGTTGAACAGGCTATTTAGGTATTTTTTTTTGAGGTGGCATGCCAGTTTTCCTTTTGGAATACAAGCAGATTTTTTTGAGGAAAGTATTTTGTTTGTTTCCCTTTCAGGATAGTATACAAATACTGTCATCTCCTTGCAGTGATAAGCAAAGGATGGAAAACTAGCTGTTATCACGGCGTGCTATCTTAGATTGAATAGGTTCTTCGATTTACTACTAGCTGCATTTGAAGAATTTCTGTTCTCAGATGTACATTGTTTTCATTTTCAGACTTTATAAAGTAGACTGGCACGTGGCTTTTCTCCTCCTAAACATTGATGGATTGCTTCTGATCAGAAATTCTTATCATTTTACAGTTTGCATGTTTGGTGGTGCTATAGTGTAATTATAAAATTGTTTGAACCTCAGCTATCAACCAGTAATAACCTGTGAATCCCACTTCATTGTGAAGTCTTGCTGTCTTTTTCTGTTGCAGAAGTTGACTTGAGAGAGACAAGTTGAGAATTATTAAGCATATAATTCAGTGTGTATGAAATGTAATGTTTTAACACATCCTGTGCTCTTACTCTTGTGATCTGAACTTTAAAAAATAATAATAATAAAAAAAAGTTGAAGCGTGAAGTCTAGAGAAAAAAGTAAATATCAGTGGATTTTGAAAAGCAATTGGAATGTCGATTATTGACAGTATTTCACTTTACAGTATAAGGATGTTTACTCTTGTTGAGGAAAATTGGTTTTAGGGGAACTTAATGATGTCTTGCAGGAAAAAGGGAAACAATATCCTGCGTGGTTTTATTTAACTTCTTTTGCAGTCTGTCGAGTTGTGCAGTTGATAGTAGTGGGGGAACTTCAGAGATCTAGTGGTTTGCTTCAAATCTCTGCCTCCAGACCCAGAATTCTTTTAAAGTGGTGGAATGCACATGCATCACATAGATACAGAAAGCTTTTGCTGATTCTCTTCCAATGATGCTGAAGCACTGTGCAGAACCTGTCCTTTAGGTTTCATTTTGGAGTGGACAGGTGCTGTAATTCTTTGTTTTTTAAGTTTCTTCTCCGTTTTTTGTTGTTGTTGTTTGTTTGTTTGTTTTTAATTGCTAGGGATTTTAACTTTGTATTGTTTGTGAAGAGATTATAGGCCCAAAAACATGATCTAGAAGTGGATGAAGTTGTGGTCTTTAGCAATATTGCTGTGAAGGAATATGTGGTATTAAATATTAGGCAAAGTACCTTACTGAAAAGAAGGAGAATAGCAGTAGATGGATAGCATGTTTGCTTGCAGGCATCTAAATACTGAACTTCTGTCTTTAAAGGAGTAAAGAGTACTTGAAGTCGGTATACAACAGAACCTTGACAAAGCAAATATTTTACCCAGTATGCAAGTGTAAGTTGTTGTGTTACAAGCAAAGTAGCAAGATGCATTTTCTAAACAGAAAGGGGAAGTGCTTACAGTTTCTGTGATCTCTTACAAGCTGCAAAGTAAAATCCATGTCACTGTTTCTAGCACTGTATTTCGTCTCTGGACTTTGTAGTGTGTGTATGTCTCATGAAAAGTCTGTAGAGCAAAGCAGAGCATCTGTTCAGGCACACTGCTGCTGCTTGCTCTGATCTAACAAGGGCATCTGTAGCCTGGTGCTCTTGGCTTTGCTGGGTACTAGCCTGCTACGGGCCCCGCACTGAACTGCAGTGGCTTCCTTCATGTAGCACATCATCTCCTGTCACCTGTACCAGCTACGTGTGCATGTCAGTGCAGACAAGATGCTTGACATATAACTGAAGGAAAAAAGACGTGATATTGTTGTACTGGAAAATACATCAGCTCCACCCAGGCACTGACTCTCTCTCTACTCTTTATGAATGCCCCAGCGCTTTTTAGTTTGTGAGAGGAATCTTTGTAAATGCATAATACTTTATACCACAAGTGCTGCTTGCTTGTAAGCTGGTTGTCAGTCAATGCTTCATGCATTAGGCTGTATTGTCTGCCTCTGGGTGTTGAAATTAAGCATGGTATAGCCAGTGCTCAGTAGACCTGGATGCAATTCATCTGGGCCTTCAGACACCGAAAAATGCCTTGCAAGTTTGCTGTGCCCTTCTAATTTCTGTAAATCCATGTCTGGATTCCATTAGCACATAATTGCAGTTGTTATTAAGATCCCCTTAGAAAACAGTTTGACCAAAACAGCGTATTTGCTGTTCCCTACTTGAATGTGTTTCAGTTCTGGCAAACCAGCTGAGGAAGAGATTTGTCTGCACATCTAACTAAGAGCCAAGGACTTTTTGGTCAGGAGAGGTAGGATTATGTGAAGTCTCTCTGTGCCCCAGGTTCACTTTCCTTGGGCAAATTACTGAAGTCAGCAATTTCAAACTTAGGAGACTAGAGTTAGGTGTTGACAGCCATCTTTAAGTACCTAAATAAGTGGTCTCATTTTAAGAGGTCCTGAGCACACAATTCTTTCTGACTTCAAAAGAAGCTGCAAATGCTGTGTCCACTTTGATTAATTGAAAGGCTGACCATCAAAGTGAAATTATGTTGCCAAGCTAAAGGAAAAGAAATAAAGACTTAGCACACTGTGTAAATCAATCGCAAATCAGGGTTTACTGGGTACAGAATGTATAGCATCTTATGTGCCCTTTTGTACTTTCTGAATCTTGCTGGGCCCAAAACTACAACAGGAAACCCCACGCGATTTGTGAAATATGGTAACGCCCAGAAACATTTGCCAGTTTAGCCACTGAAAAATAGATATGGCTGCTCAAAATTTATACTGTTTTCTGGGGCCTTGGGTGAAAGGAAGACGAAATTTTAAAATGCTTATTTTTTTTCATTCGAAGGTAATGTCTTAAATCCTTGAGAGATGAACAACCTACTACCTTCACCTACTTTGATCAGTCTGTCTTTGAGGCGTGATTTACACCTTATTATAGTACTTCAGGTTATGGCCTCTGTTCCTGAAAGTTTTGTGGGGAGGAAAAAAAAAAAAAAAAAAGCCCTGATATGTGCCCTGATGGAGAGAAAGGATCCAGTATATATGTGCGTGTTGCTTGTGTTTGTTAGTCCAAGGGAATGTGCTATGCAGTGAAAACTTTAGCTGAACATTGAATCACTCATGAGGCACAGAACCACGAGAAGGCAGAATTTGCTAACACCGCTGTTCAGCGAATTACAGTTTTCTTTCGGGTTTGGTTTGGTTGCTCTTACATCCTTATCATGCTTTCTGGGTTATCAGCACATCCAGACAAACTGCAGTGCCAGGCTTAAACATGATGTTTTTGTTAGAGCTGCATATTTTATGTAGATGCGATAATGTGGACTGAGGAATCGGCAGTGATATTCTTCAACACTAGTGCAAATTTAGCTCAGAAAGGATGATCGGTAATGAGTAATAAAATATGCCATTGTCTTCCATAAGTGCCTCACCTTGCTTGTCTCTCAGCTCCTTGTCACCACCTCCTGTGTATGAGTCCACAGCAGTGCCGCAGAGCTCTATGGTGCCTCTTCTAGTGACAGGGCTGCTGCCACGTGTCTGTGGGTGGGTAACCAGGAGTCACTTCAGCCCTTCCTGCCTGACCTCCAGGTCAGCGAGGTGTGTGTGTGTGTTGGGAAAACTCTCTTCTATCTTTGTTCTCTCTAGTACTTCTGCATGCACCTGAAGGCCAGAGGATAATTTTTTGTTATGGTTCTTTTATATTGCTGAAATGCACAGCTGTTAAGTCAAACAGCATGAGTGATTATTAAAAATAACTGTTTATATGAATGTGACAGTGAAATAGGTTACACGGGCAAAATGACCCAGTTATTCAGGTTTTGAACATGTAGAGATGTGCTATCTTGCTGCACCTCACGGAGAGCAAACCCTTTATTCTGAAATACTTAGAAAGTTTTTAAAGGTTTCTTTTATTCTTTCTTTTTGCTGTGCTCTACTGTGATGATGGGGAGCCATGGGAGAGTTCATGCCGTGGTTCATGTTTTTCTCTCTAGAGACTAGAGCTGTTGTTACACCCTGTGTAAGTGACCATTTCCTGTGATGAATGCTAGTCTATCCAGGTTATCCCATCAGAAAGTTTTACCAGGTGTGTGATGTGACTCCACCAGATCTCAGCCTTTCTTGTCCACTACTAGTTGATGTTTTCAGCTTTAAAATGTATTTTTGGGTTTCTGTTAGGATTGCTGCAGTCTGTCCTCTCACTCGTGCACAAACGTGTTTTGAAGTGATATGGACATCTTCAAAAGTATCATTGGTCCTTCAGAACTTTTCTGAAATACTTGGTTTAAATAGGAAACTACCGAAGCAGAGAGAACAAATGTTCTCGAAAATCAAGTTGTTTGTCTGACTATGGTGTTTGTAGTTTAGCCAAATTAAAATAATGAAAAACACACCAAAAAAGAAACCCAAAATAACTAATGACAGAAAAGCAGAAGAACCTGTGTGACTGATCTACACGTGACTATTTAGGTAGCGTCTTTTTGTCGTGTCTGTTATTGTAGTTGAACAACAGGCTATTATAGCAGTACAGAGATTTGGAAAACAAAGACTTCTGCTTGCTGTTGCGCGGGAGCAAGCATGCAGTATGTTTGCTCTGAAGTTGTGTGTAGTCCTTCTTTATATGTATCTTCCATGACAGACCATTACTGCACACCTCAGGGTCAGCCACTGTGTGCTGCTATTTTTTCAGATGATGAAACTGATCCCTATAGTCATTTTTAAAGAAGCAGACTACAACCCACTCCCCATATAGTAACTCCAACCCTAAGGGAGGCCAGCTTCTACACAGAGATCTCCAAGCAAGGTTTGGTCACTTCTTCTTTCCTTGAGAAATCTAGTGAACAACAAGCTGTTTTAAAAATGTTAAATGTTTTATTATTTTTTAAATAATAAATTTAACGTTTTCTTTAAAGACTATGGATTTACCCAAAAGGAAGCATTGTAAGGAATTTAGGCACCTTTCCTGCCTTCCTTGCCAGCAAAATTTCTAGGACTTCTTGGGAGCTTTTTTTTCCCAGCAATTTTTGCAGTTTGCAGCCTCCGGGGCTTTCATGTCCCTGTGCAATTGAAACACAGGCTTGACAGCAGGTCTTGCTGAGAGTTCTTCCCCTCATTGAAGAAACACCATCGGAAGTGGATTTCTGTCTGGGAAATGAAGGAACTGCAGCTTCCATCCTGCATCCTGAATGGGACCCTTCTTTTCTGAGACTGAATTTCACCATGGTTTGTTAAGCTGGTGAACACAAATAATCTTCAAATTTTAGAGACTTTAAACATGGGGATCTCTCAACCTTTCCTCAATCATTAAGCTCAGGAATTGTATGACACAGGTGTAGCTAGCTGCTTTCCTTTCAATTAGGAGAGACATGATGTCTTTTTAGGTATCTCACTCAGCTGGGTGGTAATTTTGTATCTAGGGACACTTTCTAGATACTGAGAATCTTCGTATTTGGTGCAAAAATATCTTTAGAGGTCTTGGAGGTAACTGAAATAGTTCTAGGAGAAAAAACTGCATGTAAATCAAGATTGCGTTTTTTTTTTTGTTTTTCGGGATATTGAGGTGATTTGTGAAGAAAATCAAGGCTATTGTTACACTGTCATTTTTGTGTTTATTTACGTTCCTGTGTGCAGAAATCATGCCGACTAGGCTAGTTTAGTTCTTTGTCATTAGGTATCTCAGGTACATTGATGCTGCCTGCCATTCACATAGAAGGCAGGCTGTTGTGGGCCTGATGTATTCTAGGGGTGCCCACAGTATTCAGTGGAATTGACAGATATGTTCCTAAAAAAAAAAAAGATTATTTTTTCTTCCTTCAATAAAGATTAAGGAAATCAAAGCAGAAACTGTTAAAAATGTAACTGCTTTGTAATTTGTAATGTTGTAATTCAGTGAATTTAACAGTCAGCTACAGGTAGTCTATGAGAAGCAGGAATTTCTCTTAATTTGTTTTTAAATACTCATATATAATTTTAAAATATTCAGGCTAGTTTCGTACATAATTAGAATTACTACCAGATCTTATTTTGTTGCAGTATTGAGTGGTTTTTGTTCCTAAATTTCCTCTACATGTACAAAAATAAATGTAACCCTTCCTCAGGGCTTAGCCTGTTTTTCTAAATGTGGCATGGCATAGGGTTCTGTTGGGAGCTAGACCTGTGAAATTCAGTGTTCTTGCTCTGGCAAAATTGCAAGGCTTGGGGAAAAAAAACCACAACACCCAAAAAAGCAAAATCTATAAGAAGTAGATGACTCCTGTTGTCTGTGTAAGAATCGCCATGCTAATTTTCCAGATGGTGTCAGTGGGCTTTAATTATTTAAATGTTATATTGTATATTACAATTTCTGCTATTTTATGCTCTGAAAAAACGGGTTACTTGCATGTCTGAAATCATAGAAAATATCATGAGCTAGATATTATATTCTAGCCATTGCTTTTGTGCACTTCATGGTTAGCTTCTAACTAAAAACCAAGCAGAAAGCTCATCTTGAAAGACTACTTAATTAAAAATTAAACGATGAATTAAAACTTAAATTATGCAAAACTAATAAGCTGCATTACCAAAACCAACAATTAATATGCTGCAGTATATGGACAGAAAATGCTAACTGTTTGTTTGTTTCATGTTTGTACTGCGGATTGCATAGTCTGCGAGTATAGAGTTCTTCATTTGAAGTACTTGGCATGCCTGTGTTAAGATGTAAATCAGTGATTTTTAGGTTTGTGAGATTTGCAAAACTCATCAGAGATTAAAACTTTGATAAGGTAAAGGATATTATAAAATAGAAAGAATCCAATTATTTTCAACTAATGCAAAACTACATCTCTTCATAAGATTCAAATCTGTGTATCATATCACCTCCTACAAATCAATACAGTTAAAATGGACTAGTTGGAAAAAATGACAACTTAACGTGCTGTACTAATCACATGGAATAAGAGGTTTATTTGTTTACTGACATTGCCTTCAGCTAATTGTGAACGCTACGATCCTGCATGCTGTATTTGTGTGTGCATATACTGATAGATACCGAACTAAGGGCACCTTTAAATTGCATTTAGTTTAGCAGTTTTATAGGAGGTATTCCTTAAGTCATGCATTCATTTACTAAAGATGGAGATGTGCTTTTGTATGTTTGACTACCGTGGCATCCAAGGTACCACATATACAAAATAGTCAAATACAAGTATCCTGTAAAATACTATGTATTTTACTATGACATGAATATAGGGAGAAATTTCTGGTACTATCTACTGCTGTGTTTTTCATCATTGTATTCTTCAAACTAAGTAAAGCTTAATGGCTGAAGGAAAGGAAGTAGGGAATGAAGAAGAACCCCATATGGTTAAGTTAATTATGAAACTTGAATCCAATATTTTATTATTGCTATATTTTGGAATATTTTTACATTTGCATGCTCCTACATTTTAGTATTACATAAAGCATCAAATACCTTGAGCACCTATTTCTATTTCCCTCTCAGTTCTGGATAACTTAGCCTTTGTAACTACAGTAGTTGTTTCTCTGGCACTGTAATTTGAAAGTTTACATTAAAAATAAAAATCAATACTGGGATAAAAGCATGAAGAGCGCAGCTAAAATAATTTATAATAGCTCTATTGGTGATGGAAATCTAAGGAATGAGTATTGTGTATAATAAAGGCAATTAACTGAGCTTCTCATCAGGAGAAATATTGCTCTTGGTGTGGGGGATGGAAAGAGGAGTTCATGTAAGCAGTTGCAACTCTAATTTTGCGGGCTGAGCTGTGTTAGCCCTGGCATCAATTACAGCAGCCTGGAGGTACGAGTGCCATCTGAGGACTGCATTCTTCCCTGATGTCCTTACGAATGTGTCATAGAGGTATGGGGGAGAGAGCAAAGGCACCAGTATCTGCTTTGGGTTGACACCTCAATGGGAGGTCTCAAATTTCCTCAACCATCCTTTTGCACATCAAATATGGGTTCTGGTTGATTTGCACAACTTGAAGCCTATTGGTGCCAGCTGTGTCAAGAAAATCAGCTGGTATTTCACACACACTATTTTTCTCACTTCTGCATTTATCAGTTTAAAGTTCTCTCTGTAACAAAATGAAGCGTTTAATCTACTATCACGAAGAGTGAAATGTGAATAAAGATTGACTCGGATATAATCTTTCTAACCACTCTTGATGGACATCTTAAGATTCAGCTTAATTTAATTGAAATCTTAAACTCTGTCTTTTTCAGAAGCTCTTTTCTTTTATGTCCATGGTTAAGTGAGCAAGGCAATGATATGCTCCCTTAACAACTGCTGGGGAGTTGCGGGGCTGATTGACTAATGTTTCTGCCCTTTTTGTGCACTTGTGATGTTCCATCATGGCTCTCTCCTTTCTGTGCATATAAGTGACTTTAGCTGCATGGTAATAAGCCAGATGGTTAGGTAGTAGGCCAGGTATTTTGAAGGTAAGCATATTCTTTGTGATAGAGCCATGTTAGCCAGAAGCTCTGTGCCACTTTTCACATCCTTCAGCAGTCTCCCCAGGAGGTGGCAGCTGTAGAAGCCTAATGGATATCATCACCTTCAACTGTCAGTTCCTTTTTCCCTGTCTGTCATGACTGTTTACTTCTGATCGTACCAGTTGACATTTATGTGTCACAATAGAAAAACTAACCAATGCAGGAGTAAAAGCGACACTGGGTGTGCGGTTACTTTGTGTATCACAACAGGCAGCTGGCAACTCATTAACACCATGTGGAGTGTCAAGCATATAGTACATTAAATAAAATTAATGCCTACAGGCTCTGTATATAAGGAGATAGCCATAAAAAACAATGAAATCACATCAATGGTTGAAACTAGAATAGTAGAGGAGGGAGATCTTTAAAAAGAAAAAGAAAGTGGAGGGAGGTGATGGTTTTAGGATGGATGGGTCTGTAGTTTTAATTTTAATATTTAGCTGTGGGAAAAGGACGTGTGGGGCTGGAGAGTTGTGCTGGCATTTGTGGACTCACCAGAGCCTGTGTGCTTGGTAGCAATTAGGGTCCTTTGGGAACACCACCCCATCTTCACTTCTAGCCTTTATCCAACACTGAGCGTAAGAGCGGAATTGGGCACCAGTGCTGTGATCCAGGGAGGAGATGTCTCCTGAAGTAGAACCCTGAGAGTTATGAACAGTAACCTTTTTTACTTCATGAACATCTGTCATGGCTTAATGTAAAGCAATCCAAGTATTCTATCTACACTCTCTGTAATTATTACTGTGCCTGTGTACTAGATGGCCTATGTGGGTATTTGCCTTATTATTAGGGCTCAGTTGGCCAATTCATTTATCTTCTGCCTCATGCTGGTGAGCAGTTTGGCATGGCTGTAGTCCTAATTGTGGCACATAGAACAATGTGAGGTATTTGTATGGTGAACTGTTTGTTAAAATGAGACATTCCACCTCAATCCGGGATTTTTGGGAGACAGGGAACTTTAAAAAAAAAAAAAAAAAGCTAATCAATAATTTCAGCACTTGAATATACTTTTCTATTGCAAAATTTTGAAACATAAATCAACCTTAGGATCTTTCTGCTTGATTGAATTTTCAGTTCATATTCGGATTTATTTGCTTAGAGTTTTTTGGGTAGGTAAGCTCCAATTACTTTACAGAATGCTAAAATACTATGATGCATTCTAGGAAGTACAGAAAATGGTGTCTTGTGAAAATATCAGGTAAATCTTAGTACTCAAAAATGTCATTGCCACTGCAAAATGTTATTACACAGTGGACATCAAAAAACACTGAATTTCCCTTCCTTGTCTTAAATTTAAATAGACAGATGCTGTAGGCTTCAGATAAGATCTCTTCTTTGGAGAAGAAGAAGTGGTTGCAGTGAGTGCTAGTAGCCAATGCTGCCTTACATGAGTTCAGCAGACAAGAATTTATACAGCATGCTAGTCTTTGCCATTAAACTGATGGAAGCATATTTAAAGAGGAAAAAGCACAAAAAATGTGTTTCTGTTAGTTTAACAAGCTGCTTACAAAGGAAACAGGAAGAAATGTTAAAAGGTGTTCGTTGTCGTAATTAAATTGTTACCAAAATTAACTGTGGAACCGTGTCTTGTCTCATTTAAAAAATAGAGGTAGCTGCTTTGATTTTGTCTTTTGGCAGTTTATTTTATGCATTTATTGTTCTTTAATTAGAGTTCCTCCGTATTTGTCCTTCTTGCCTGATTGCCTTTGCCTTTTATAGCTTAAGGTGAGCTTTCCTTGCCTTTGCATTCGAGATGAGTTGAGATAGCCACCTACAGTGATTGCATCGGTTCCTTTCATAATTTTTATTCCTCACTGAGGATGTTTTTCCTAGGGTAAACAGAGGTCTACCGTATTTCATTTTATTTTATTTTTTATATTCTCAGCATTCTCTGCTTTCTGAGTGGTTTCTTATATCTGTTCTCTATTTTAAACTGGATCGAACTGTATTTGAAGTGCATGGCCCTGCTGGAACCATACATACTGCTAGAATAATGTTCTCTGACTTGTGTGCGACAAAAAGGTCAGGTTTTCAAAGGCTGCAGGGCAATCGTGTTGACCCAACCATTGCAGTGGGTTGGTCAGCTTACTGACAGTAGAGCAGTTGAAGTGACGTGCAGATGGCATAGGGGCATTCCTGCCTTTCTGATCTGGTTATTGAATTTTTGGGATCTGATGCTGATATAACTGCTGTCTTGTTTTTCTTATTATGCTGTCAGAGATCTGAAGACTATCAACCAGTATGTAATGAAGTGAAATAAGTGGATCTTGCAGTTAAGACTGGTTCAAAATTCCTGACATACGTAGCTTTTAAACATTTTCTGTATAGTTGGAACAAAAGGAAAAGCATCTGCATGCAAATTTGGATATGAAGCCACTCAGCTCTTAAAGTTACCCAATTAAATTACAACTCAAATGAGGACATATAATGAGAAAAAATGTAACCGCACATGAACATTTCTTTATCTGGAAGGAAAACTGTATAAAAATTAAAAGGCTCAACAACAATATTTAATATTATATCAGATTACTTAACGTATTGCTCTATTTACCTTTTTAACAGATCAAAGGGGATACTTGGTGAGTTTTGTGCGGTTTGTAAGTATTTATGACCAGAATTTCATTGCATTATACACGGATTATATTCTTTCATCCTGTGATTAAAGAAGAAAGTAAAAAAAAAAAACAAAAATCTCTTGCATCAAACAAATAATTAAATTCTATGGACATGTCAGGGAAAGAACAGTATGAGATCATTTTGTATTTTTTCATTTACCTCTCAAGAATTGCCAGGGAACTGGTATTGGTGGTAAATTTGTGGCCTTCGTCCTTTGCTATGAGGATTTGTTGTATTTATCTCCTCGTTGTGGATGCTGAGCAGCACAGACCCAACTCTGTTGTGTCTTTATCCAGTGATTAACTCTTAAGGCAGTAGCCAATGTCTCTTGCTGTGGCTAGAAGTGCAGTACTTGTCTGTGACTAGAAGAGCTTCCGTTGCCCTCCCTTTGCATTACCCTGGAGCTCACCCTGTTCCTGGAGGACAGGTGATATAGTCATGTGGTGATGGACCTACATAGGAATGTGGTCCATGGGACCATGGTCCTGGGGCAGAGCTTGGCAGGCGGGGAAAACTGTGGGACTTTAGCCACCCTTCAGAGTGTGGCTGTCTTGCATGAGGTGCTCTTCCCAACTTCAGGCAAAGCAAAGTAGTGAGCTGTCATACAAACATAAATGTACTGCTTGATTTAGAAGTAAATTTAGAATAGGACACTATAATTTCAACAACCAAATTACAAATTTCCCAGGAACTGATTCATAAGATAATAAAATTTAAAGGCTGGTTTCCCCTCCTCTGTATTTGAAAGTGCTCTCTCTATGTTCAAATGGACGGTGATTTCTTGCTAACCTGGGCAGAGATGGTCTATCTGCACTTAGTATAGATTTTAGGCATTAAAGCCCGCTGCCTCATGTAGTGGTAACTCTGGAGTAACTAGAAGAGTAGCTGCATAGACATCATCTTTGTTGAAAACACTTCCTTCAAATAAATGTGAAGAAATATTTTCTTTTGCTTCCATATGATACTTCCTTTTTATGGAAGCGGAGTGTTTTGCAAGGTAAATTTGCTTGCTCATTTATTTTTTAGGTAGGCATGTAGCATCATACAAGTGTATCCTGTTTTAATGTTGTGCTTTTGCGTTGCTATAGAGAAGATAGTTCATTTTTAACTCTTCCCTTGCTTATAAAGCATCACTAAAAGTATGATTCTTACTGTATTCTTGAGCAGATTTTTTTTTTTTTTCATTCCAGTTAATATGGAGAAAGACCGCCACAATTTAGTTTCTCTTTTTGTCCTCTGTTTTGGAAGTCCATATAATATCACAAGAATAATTATACCTAGAGGTATTTTATTGAAAGGTTGTTTGAAAAATGAACTCATGCCAAACTTTGCATAGCTACTTGCTTCATTAATTTGTATATTATAGCAAATCAATTTATAAGCCTGTTTACTTAAAGGCAGATGAAGATAAATGGTGAGCGCATATATACATAAGTATAGAAAGTTTGGGGATTTATTTGTTGAAATAGCTTTCCATCCTTCTAAACCATTGAATAAAAATGTAAATTAGTATAACAAAATCCCACTCCTAAACACAGTTCCAATTCTTGGGTTTTTTTCTGCAGCGAGCACTGAAAGCATGAAGGTACAAAGATGTAAGTAGATTTTTGTTCTGCAATGATATACCTTCTGTTCTGAGGAACACTTTTATTAAGATTATTGTCCTGTGCTTGGCTTGACAGTAACTTACACAATGTAGATCCAATTCAAAGTACAGCAATTTCTAATTTAGTAATGAGCAGCACTGCGGGGTGTTGCATACTGACTTGATTCAATTGTAGGAAATGGAATCTATGCACGTTAGGTATTTCAAAGCACACTGTATTCTTCAGAGTTACACAATATGAAACAGCATCAGTGGTTTTTCTGAATGCCTGAAACTCTGGCATTGAGAGCATTTGCTATTTATTTCAAAATAAAAGAGTTGCTGTAGAGACACCTGGACTTGCAAGGAAGGAAAGGGATGCTGACACCTGGCAGATAGTTTCCTGGCGACATAACAGGGTCTAAAATATCGAGGTGGACAGTGGTTCTGCAAGGTAACGCGCCTCCCATGCTGTGCTGCATGCTTTAAAGCTACGCCTGACTTTTGCCCACGACAGCTAGTGCGCTGTAAGCCATCGGAGCCGCGTGTCGCTTCAGGTGTGCTCCTGAAGCCTGTGAAGAATCAAAACATCTTGGCCGGCCGGCAGTCTGCCCGATGACCTTTTTCTTGTGTAGCTGGGTGATGGGTTGTGAAGGGGAGAGCTGGTTACAGTCAGGACGGGGGGGACCCGCCGCGGCGTGACGGCAGGTTCAAATCAAACCCAATAGTTGCTTCTTGTACTTTCTCCTCGTGTCCTGCCAGCTTGCTGTATGGCTGCCACAACGGTAACCCTGCGAGTGGCTTGATTGGTGAGGATTTACATGTGTGCTAATTAGAGTGGAATAAATGATTGGCTGTTTGCTGCATCGCCATAAAGGGTGCCCAGATGTACACACTACGTGAACATAATGTGCACGGGCATGGCGCATCAAAGTTTGTCAGCTGCATTACCTCAGCAGGCTTAGGGCCTGTCGGAGAGAATTTGCTGATAATCGTCCCCTATGATTTAGTGTCTGACTTGGTGAAAGTGAAGGACCTCAAACCACCGCCTTGGCAAGGGAATTCCCGATCGTTTAACTAAAGTAATAAATGAGCTAAAAATCTATCCGACAAGAAGGGGAAAAAGAAGTTTGGGGCTGTAAACAAACAGCCTTTAGCAAGGAATTCTGTCTGATCAGAAATAGTTTGGAACCTAACACTAACTAAGCATCAAATTAGCTGCTGCAATTAACAATAGACACTGAACAGAGTGTTTAATTATGCTTAATTTGTTGTGATACAGCAGAAGTCTTCAGTTATGAAAATCCCCCAGCTGCCCAAGTATCTCCTGCGTAGCTCAAATGCACTAAACTTTGCACACTTGGTTAATTTAATAAAGCAAATGTAGAGTGTTGTTTTAATATTAAAAATCTGGATTAGATGAAGGTAAAACAAATTTATTTTTAGAGGTGATCATTCTTTTTCAATCTCTTAAAAAATCTAGGCTCTCTTCTTTCGTGAAATTGTATAATTAAGACAAAATCCCACATGTATCGTATTTATGCACAGAAATCGGTAATATCTGATTGCTTTGACAAGTAATTTTGTACTTACATGTTCACAATATTGATAATGTATTAATGTACAATGATTAAATGGTTAAGCTGCCATATTAAAGTTATGAGTGGGAGCATTTATCCAGCATAGCTAAGCAGGAACAAAGGCTGTCCATTTATAGATGGCATTATTCAATCTCTGAACTGCTTGGAGATGTTGACGTTACAGCATTGATTCTCGGCTTTGATACTGCGCTTCACTTGAATGACCCAATAGAGCTAAGTGATAAGGTTAAGTTAATTACTGTATCTGTGCTATACAGCTTCCACATGATTACTGCAGAGAAAGATAGTGATTCTTCTTGCTTTAATTAAGCAAAAGAGAATGAAAAGATATAATTGGTTTTTATAATAATAATCCTGTCTTATATCACTATCAACATGCGGCGTGTTTTTCTACAACTTTGTTGCACGTACTCCTAGCAGCAAAATTTAAACAGTAGAATGTAGAAGTAAATTATTTAAATCCTTTTCCTAAAACACGGTGTCAGCGCACCAGAATTAAATAGTTAATAGCTCTACTAGTACTTCTGTAGCACCAAAGGGTCTGTGACAGAAAATTGTGTTCTAGGTCTGAGCAATCCATATTTGATTGTTTTGGAACATCTGCTATTCTTTTGGTATTTGTGTTATGTGATAGGAAAGTATTTTAACCAGTGCTTTAATTTTGCTTCTAATCATACATTGACCTGCGGTGCAGTGGCTTTAGTATTGTTTTGTGAACAAGAACTTTAATGTTGTTTTATTTTAAATTAGCTCATTAGTTGTCAACAATTCTTGCTTTCTGTTTTGAAGGTAAAAGGGACTTGGAAAGGGTCTGGAAAAAAGCCACAGCAATCTCTCTCAGGATAATATTCCTTTTCTCATTCAGTCGTGTGTATAATATAATTTATGTGTATTGTGAGGTATGCAAAGACAGTTTTACATTGAAAATAGGTGAAAATGGATGAAAGCTGACAGTAAGAGAGCAGGATGGGAGGGAGAGATCGGCGGGTTTTAGTTCTTCGTGCAGTAAGCCTTGACTATTAACCATTCTATGTAGGTAATCCTGTGTCTATGTATTGAGCTCTGCTAACTCTCAGGAGTTTACAAGGGTCTGCTCACACAGAGCATATAACACTGATTTAATAAGGTAACCTCACAGCAACTTTTTTGGGTTTGTACTTTTCCTGAATGCTGCCTTCTGAGCAGAAAGGGAACAAATCTAGCCAAGAACATTTGTCTTTTATTGGTGTTGGGTTACATGTCTGCTAACCTGTTGTTGGCTAACGGGGAAGTGAATTTGCTGTGGGCTTCCTGTTTTCTTGTTGTATTTTATTCTTTAAATAAAAATGTAATGTCTTGAGTTGATTGCAGTGCTAATTTGGAAAAAGACTGGTAGAGTAAAAATAACCTAGTGCTTGTTCTCTGATTATTATTTTTTTCCTACGTGTGTAAAAGGAAGGCTTATTACTAAATTACTGCTTCTGCTGTAAATGGGTATGGTTTTAAGAAACTTGGGGAAAAAAAAAAAAAAAACACATTTGAAAGAAGTTCCATGCTGCAGAGATAAATTTTCATCTAAGTAATTGGTAGTCCAGGGCAAAGACATACATTCCTTACTGAGGACTTTGATTATATTTAATAGTATTCTTTTATTCACAATAATAAAGTTTTATCTCCTTACCAATTATTTGTTTGCAAATAGACTGTGTTGAGATTAAAATCGCGGTGCTGGAGATTTTAAAAGCTGTTTGGTTCCGTGTCTGCCTACAGACAACCTCCTCCTAAGGATTTTGTAGCTGCAGAGAATTATTGTAGATTGTTTCACTTCTGTAAAAATAAATAAATAAATAAATAAAAGCAGTACACAATGGTACGCAATTACAACCACACATTTTTTTCATCCCTACTTTTAATTTCTTTTTCCTGACAAAAACACCTCCTTGAAGCAATAATGTCTTGGTACACTAAGATGAAGCAAACACACAAAAACCATGTCCAGTGTTTTCAGTATTCTTTCTTGGTAGTAAGTGTCTTTAGAAGCTCTTCATATGTTCTGAAAACACAATGAAAGTGCTGTTGCAGAAGCTGCATGAGAATGGGGAAGTCTTATGTGGAGGGAGCCCTGGTTTATTGCACACAAAGATCAAATGGGGAATAGAGGGAGGTGTTCCGAATTACCAAAGTATAATATAAATAATTGCAGAATAGTCAAGTTCCTTGTTTGGAAAGAAGGCACTAGGACTTGGATGAGAGTAGCGTACTGAGTTATGTGCAGCCTGTTTTAAGAAATCTGATTCTGTTTTTGGTTGGTTCCATTAGTTTGAAAATCTCAATCAAAGGATTTATTGGACAGTTTTTTTTCCCATTACACGTCTGCTGATCCTTACTCTCTCATTCTAAGAAAACATTAGTTTCTTCAAGCTAACCACCCTTAGTTTAGGAGAAATACCGACAGATTTGCTATCAAAGGATGTATTTGCCTTGTTCATACTCTCAACAATTGGATTGGCTGGAAGAGAAGATTCTGAAAAATTGTTTGTTGTTTTTTTTTTGTTTTTTGGTTTTTTTTGTTCTTCCCCCAGCTTGGGGGTCATTGTATTCATTTGTTCCGCGCATGAACTGAGGATTTCCAGTCCTTTGGCTGTCAACCTGATGTCTTTCATCAGCTCTGTAGTCAGATTTTAAAAGGTTCTTGACATTTATTGCAAACACACGCAACAACGCTTGGAACATTTTCCTCTTGTTCTTTTGTATTAATAAATAAATTCTTCATCTGGAGAGCAGAATCTCTACTTCTTGTTCCACTCCTGTAGTGTTTATTGGTGATGGGAAACTAAAGCAATTGTGCAGAAAATGAAAAGGCATTTTGTGAGAAAGAATGCTCTGGGAAGCACTGAGTTCTCCATGTACAGTAAATATTTTGAAATTCAAAGTAACATTGAACTCTTGAGTTCTTAATATATCTTTCTTCAGATGGCATATGCACAGATACAGGAAACAGACATTGTATGTTCTTTAATGATATCTGCTCTCATGCTGTTTGATTGCACAGACAATTTGACAGTGATGGACATTGCTCATGCTTAATTCTTTTTAAAAAACATTTCTAGCATTTAACGTCTCATAGGAAAACAAATGAACAGGGGACAATTCCCATTGACATGACAGCTGAGGAACCATATCTCTTCAATGCTTTTACGTATAGCAAAATACAGCAGAGCTAATAGTTGTAAGCATACCGCATATAATATTTTTATACTGCTAGACATATGATGGGTTAGCATTGTGTAATAATAACAATATTCTCTAGTTATGTGCTTCTTAATGTATTGGGATGTTTATATATTTCAACTGAGGTGATGCTCATTTCATTAAGTCATATTGAGGAAAAGCAGCTTGAAAAGTTGCTTTCATATGTCAGAGTAATGATAAAATGAGTTTGAGGCCTTTGTGATCAAGAACAATTTCTGCCTCTTTTTAATAATATGGAGTAGTAATGACCTGCAGTTTCATTTATTCTTGGAAAAAGTATAATTGCAAAAATTAACTTGTCATACACCACAGCTCAGCAAAGTTACTTTCCTATAAGTCTGTGGTCACAGTATGTTTTTTTGCAATTCAGCATCTGGCTCTGTGGGGTACTGATGGCTTCTATGAAGAAAAGTACCAGGGTGAGCAATTAAATGTAAAATGACAGCATAAAATATGATCATTACAGTTATACAAAAGACACATTTATGAATTTTGCAGATAACTGTCATTTTTTCTACTCATATTTGCTCTTTCTTTGTTAGCTTAATATTTCTTGTGCAATTCATTTTTTTTCTTCTAAAAAGTGAACAATGCCTTTTTAATTATCCTGACACTTGTTTATATCTTTCTTATTTGTCACATTTGAAGGCTAATGATACCTCTTTCACTTTGTTCTGACATTGTACTTTCAACTTTATTTCAAAATCAAGGACTATTTCTTAAATTAACGCGAAGGTTGCATGATGAAGCTAGAATTTCTTATGGAAATCAGTTTGTGTTGTGTTGATCAGATAATGTGCAGCACCCGAAAGAAAGATTATCTGTGTTCAATTCTCAGGGGCTGCCAGGCAATGGTTTGAAGTGTCATTTTTGAATTTAGTTCATGTTTTGTCATTGAACAGAAAAGATTGGTCTTGATAGAAGCTATTTTAGCCATATCAAGTATTGAAAATACCATATAGATCTTCCTATGAGGGTTTTCTTTATGACTGCCTGTTTCCATACTGGAATAATAATTCTGCTCTTTCTGCAGCTGCTTATATTTTCACTGTCTGAGGTGGGAGGGTATATTTGCTCCATCCTATATATCTGTATGTGTGTATGTCATTGCATAGGATGCTGAAAACGATTGTACTTCTTACTGATATAAATTATATTGAAGAGGGAGGAAAGAAAAAATAAAAAGAAAAAAGCAAAAGGGTTTACAAAATCCTATCATCCCAGAGAATCCTACTAATGCAAATAAAAGCAGGATGTTTCCTTCACTCTGTTCTGATACTGTCATTTTTTCTTCAGAAACTCTTACTAGTTTCTGGTGCTGCCACAAAGGAGGCTGAAGCAGTACAGTTTTATCTACAGCTTTCAAGGTTGTTGTTGCATTCAGAGAGGGACAGATGCAGGAAATGTCTGTCCTCATATCTCCCTGCAAAAGTCCTACTTCTCAAAATACTTTGAGGACTGTGTTACGTGGGATTGCTGGGCTGCATATTTGGGAAGTTGTATGTTTACCATGTAATTTAAAAATAATGAGAAAAAAAGCATTGAGCGCATAGTCCTAAACATTAATTATTCACCTTCATTGTCCATAGAAAGCTAAGCACGCTTTCCTTCCCCCCACCATAAGCAGCCTTCATTAAATGAATGGAGTGCCCTGGAAAGCGTGTGCCAGGTAAACTTACTAAATCCTGTTTAAAAAATGGGAGTGGATGAGGTGGTGTTTCTCTGGGAAGCCCCCTCTGCCTCCCAACCTGCCTTTGACAGCGAGGATTAAGAGAGACCCACAGCGTTGGGGCCTGGAGGGCAGTGGGGCCTGAGGTGGGGGTCAGCCGGGCTCAGGGGAAGGCCTTCACTCCTAGGGAGGCCCCTCTACCACCACAGGTCAGGGGAGGCAGAATCCCATTGCAGGCAATGGGAAACGTGAGAGGCTTTAAGCAGACCTTGCCTCAATTAAATTGATGGCACAGTAACCTGGCATTGATTCCCTGGTGATAAGGGAGGCGACCCCACTTAAGACCATGGAGAAAAAATGAGAGGAACAGAGAGTATATTTCTGTCAGCATTATGCTTGTGAATGGATGGTACCCAGGACGTAAAGGGCTAGGTGACTCAAACTGGAAATACCTGCTTTACTGAGACCTCTCTTGCAAAAACTCTTCAAAGTTGATCGGCTTTTAAGCACCAATTTAAGATGGAGATAGAGATTTAAGAATCTTGGAGCATTTCTATTTAGAGCACCTATTGTGTAATCTACACAGCCTCAGAGACTGGAGAAAGGTTTGTGATAAAAAGAATTGGAAATTAAAAGGGATAATATCTGTGGCAGACAGTCTCAAGGGGATTCAATATCTCTCAAGCAAATATGACTCCAATATAAGCTCCTCAGCTGAGAATGTTATTAGGTACAAATAAGAGCTAATTTCTTACAGTTTAATGTCTCTAGGAATATGAGATAGAAAACAGGTGAAGAGTCAGAATTAATTAAGAGAGAGAGGAAGAGGAGCTAGCTGTCCTAGCATAGTTTAAAAGACTATGGAAAGCCAGGAGCTTGGCTTGAGGCAGATCAGAATTCCTTGAGAAAATTTGTTGCCTGCGGAATAGCAAAAAAAAAAAAAAAAAAAAAAAAAAAAAATTACTGGAGTAAGTCTGATTTAAATTACATGAATTCAGTATTATATTCTTTTTCTTCATTTCTATCTTCTGGATTGTATTCATATTGTGCAATACAGTGCTGTGGGGTAATTCTCAGCAACCTCTGAGAAATTTGACATGATACTCCACTGTGGCCAGTATGCCTTGCTTCTCCAAATAACTAGTTTCCCTAACGGTATGCTTCTATAAGTAAAGTGCTTACACTGCTTCCAGCAGCAAACTTTTCTCTGGATTTGCAAACTGACTGAATGCAAAACACTGCATTATGTCAACTAGACCTACACAAGATAGCTTGAATGTTTGTTTTCCAGTAGTACCTGGATGTCAAGGGAAAGTTCTTTACAGAGAGAGCGGTGAGGTGCTGGAAAATACTTCTTAGGGAAGCTGTGGATGCTCCGTCCCTGGAGGTATTTAAGACCGGGTTGGATGGGGCCCTGGGCAGCCTGTTCTAGTACCAGATCTGGAAGTTGGCAGCCCTGCCTGTGGCCGGGGATTGGAACTTGATGATCCTTGAGGTCTCCTCCAGCCCAAGCCATTATATGATTCTATGGCACTTACTGCCATCAAAATATTTCTAATTATTTATTTTAGGTTGTATTTACAAGGTGGAACTGTTAGCTGGGCACTACACAGTCATTTAATAGCTATTGAACCTTTGAGTGAGAGCTGATTAAACCCATGGAGCAAACAGCTGTTGGAAGGAAATTGCTTCTTAGCCTCCAAATTATTGGTTTGCTGTTGAATAAGGTACTACTTAGGGTGGTCACTAGTTAAAAAGTGACTGTCATGGTCATACAGAGCAAAACCTGAAAGAAACATCAGATACAAAATCATAAAAAGCAACCCCCCAAAAAATTGCTGCAAAGAGAGAACCAGATTTGTGCTGATCTTCAGCAGTATTGGTGCATAATAGTGTTATATACTTTCTCAACAGTTTTTTGTTTGTTTTTGTTCTTTCCTGTTGTGACTTTCATTAAGAAGAAATAAACTGTTAGATTTTATGGTGCCTCAGAAGTATTAACCAAGTGTAAGAGATACTGGTGCATCTTTAGCACAGTGGATTGGAAAGGTGTGAACTTGTCTGCTTTTCTCTTTGAGGTGTTAATTCAGATGACCAATGGTGATGGTTTAAATGTCAATATTATTAACTACTCTGTTATTCATGAGCAGAAAGGAGAGAGAGAAGGCACACTTTCCTGCACAATTAACTGAACTGACATCTCTTTTTGGTTCTCCAGAAATTGACAGTTGGGAAATAGTGCTCTATTCTTTATTTTCTTCCTGTATTTCAAGAAGAGCGAAGCATAAGCAATATATGTGATTTTCTAATAGGCATCATCTGCTAACAGGAAGATTATCAACTCAGAGCAATATTTTACTTAAGCGGCTTGTAAAATAACGCTCCACGTATCTCATGGTCTGCTGAAAGACATTTGAGAAGGGACTTCCTCTTTCTTCCATTTTCGTTGTAGAATCGTAGAAGGAACACCTTCCACTAGACCAGGTTTCTCAAAGTCCCATCTAGCCTGAGCTTGAGTACTTTCAGGTGTGGGGCATCAGCAGCATCTCTGGGCCACCTGTGCCAGTGCCTCACCATCCTCATAGTGAAGAATTATGGCTAATCTAAAGCTAATGTCTTTCAGTTTAAAGCCACTACTCCTTGTCCTATCACTACTAGCCCCTCTCCAGCTTTCCCGCAGGTACTGGGTGGCTGCTCTAAGGTCTCCTCAGAGCCTTTGCTTCTCTAGACTAAAAAACTCCAACTGTCTCAACCTGTTTTCATAGGAGATGTGCTTCAGGCTTCTGAATCACTCTCATGGTCCTCCTCTGGACCCACTTCTACAGCTCCATGTTCTTGTGCTGGGGACCCAAGTGTTGAATACTCAAGTGCTCCAGGTGAGATCTTATGAGGACAGAGTAGAGGGGGACAGTCATCTACTACCCTCCTAGCTGCACTTCTTTTGATGTAGCCCGGAGGACAGTTGGCTTTCTAGGCTGCAAGCATACACTGCTAGCTCATGTCAAGCTTTTCATCAGCCGACATCCCCAAATACTTTTCCTCAGGGCTGCTCTCAGTCCATCTGTTGCCCAGCCTGTATTTGTGTTTGTGATTGCCGTGACCCAGGTGCAGGACCTTACATTTGACCTTGTTGAACATCATGAGGTTTGCACGGTCCCTTTGTATGGCATTCCTTCCCTTCTGTGTGTCTACATGAGCGCCAGTTCCTAGAAAGATGAAACCAAAAAGAGTATGCATAGAGTACATATGGTATTTCATTCTGACTTCAGTTTGCTTTAAGTTCATTAAGTCCAATATGGTTCTGACTAAAATAGAGGCTTGCTTCATTCAGTTGCATGGGAACTTACCTCCCTGAGCGTGTACATCCTAAGTATAATGGGCCTAATAATTTAACTTTCAAAATAAAAAAAAAATGGAAGCATTACCTTTTTGTATTATTATGGAATTTAAATGTTTACTAGAAGCCTTTTACTTGTAATTCTGTGTTTTCAGAAACTTGCAATGTCCAAGAGAAAATATACATTAAAGACTGTATCTGCTTCTGCATCTCTTGCACAAATGAAAATGGCATAATTCCAAGGTTTTCAATGTTGTATATAAAAGGAGAATTACTGTACTGCATACAGAATATATCAGTTTAGGAGAATGTGATCATAATGAGGAAAGGAAATCAAAGAAGTCACAAAGTTCAAAGAGTGAAAACCATGTGCTTTGCTGTTAGATATCTTATGGCCTCCAATAAGCAAATGTATTTTTGTTTCAAATATGTCTGTGTTTGTGCTTATTATGAACATTTCTTTGTCACTGACCACAGCTAAGTGAATGGGTTAATGATAATAGTAACAGGCATGTGCTTTTGTCATGTAGAATGTAGATGTGAATAAGGGAAGACCTTGATTATATTATTTAATAAGTCCAACTTTGGCGAGGGTGTCTTGGGAAGTGTGTAATAAGTTTATGCGTAGTCCCACTGGTTGTATTGTTTCAACTGATGATCTTTTTCTACCTTGGTGATTTCTATTGTCTATTTTGCTTGCTGTGCTTGTACCTGCCTTGATCAAACTCTTCTCAAGGACAGAATACACAGCCCCTGCCTAAAGGAGTTTTCATTTGCCAGACACACGAGTTAGATTAGCCATGACCCTAACTGGTTAATCCCCTTTAAAGAGTGTCCCGGACCCCTGGCAAATCACACTTGTGATTCCTTCTTGTATACCTAAGCACCAGTTGCTAACAGTGATGGATAACGTTTACTGGTGATACCAATTTAATATATGGATCACAGATAATAATAACTAATTTGTTATTGCTGAAGAAAAGACAACATTGTAAACATAACCTTGCTATTCAGTTATACCACTTAATCAACAAATTCTATGGATGAAAGATGACAACAGAGGGTAGTGAAAAATGCTAACTATTTTGTCTGTTTTGCATGTGATAAAGTTGTTTGGCACATTGGTGTTTTATTAAGGTAGGCTTGTGCCCTAACACTATTTCCAGCATGCCAGCTATGAGTGTCCACTCATTAATGGAATGCTAGGAGCAAGTCCTTTCAATGTAGCAAGGATGTGAAGGTTTAAAGAACTTCAGGTGAAACTAAGAACCAACTCAATCCTATTTGTGATTGGATATTTTCATTTCTTTGCCTTGCAAATGAAAGGCATGAAAATAGTAAAGAGTGAGATCGTATTTTAATGCTATGGAATATATGTATGAGAAAAGAATTTGGAGGCCTCTCAAAATCAAAGATGATAGTTCTGGTTGCTTTTACAAATTGATGGCTGGGAAAGCTCATACCTCACAGGATTATTGTTCTGAAAAAGACTTGAATGTGGTGGATTTCTAAATTGCAGTCCTATGACCATAGAAGTTTTTCCTTTCTTTTTGATAGTTGTCACTCCTGTTCTTTATTGTCTGTTATGTATATATAATGTGATAAAGTGCCTGTTTTTTTAGGTGCCTTGACTAAGTACTGTCTGTTAAAAAAAGAATTTGTTTGGAATTAAATGTTCTGGTTTGTTTGATACCTGTATTAATTTGAAATATGTTTTACACGAACTTGCTTTTGAATATTTTTCAGCTGAAATGAATGGGATTCCTCATTTAAAATGAACAGTAAGTCTTAAACCTACTGGAAGTTTTGTAGCTATAGTATTACGCATATGAGCAGTGCAATGGGTTGTAATCAATATTAATTTTGGAATTTCTGGAGAACTAGTTGCTTGACTTTATGATCTTAATAATGTCATTTATATATTTATACAAATATAAATATATTTATATAATGAGTTGTGTCAAGAACTGTTGAAGTGAAATCTCTGCAGGGATAACATATGCCTTTGGCTTTGGTGAAAATGTCCATGGGAGTGATGGGGTTGCAGCAGCACGGCACAACTTAGTCTTTGGGAATGAAGTGAGTGCTGCTGCTGCTGTTAGAAACATGACAGTGCTGTTGTGGTTGGTGATGCTGTAGTGATCAGACAAGGAGTGGTCCAGTGCAAAGAACATAGGATTTTTAATTCCCCAGGTTGTGCCCTAATCCTCAGTCGTGTTTTGTATTTCAAATTTATGTTATTTTCTTCAGGTTCCCTTGTCTTAGCAGGGTGCTTCAGTTGCCTGCACTGTAATGGAAAGTGGTTTTATGAGCAGGAGGGATTTAGTTGGTTTAACTTCAGGCCAACTGGATAAAACCCACACTGTAAAGGGAAGAGGGAGCTTGTTAGGCGCATAGACACGGGAATGACTGTGAGGCTGCAATAAAATTGCAGTTGGCTTGCTTAAGGACGGAGACATCTGCCAACCCGTCTTCAGTTTGAAAGCCATGAGAAATCATAGAAAATAAACTGTCCCTCATTAGCTTAATTTATTTGGTTTTTGTGAAAGATGTGTTTCCCTTGTTTACATGAGGCAAAATTGTCTGATCTTCTCTAAGCATAACTCAAATACTGTAAAATTACTTGTCTTATTTAGTGTACAATAAACCTTTTCCAATTAATAAACCTGAGAATAGGTCAACTACAAAGACAGCAATGTAAAACACCCACGAGTGGCCATTAAAAATTTATGGACCAAGCATTTGTTTGAGTTATCATTGGATGTCATAGATTTGAAAGGCTGTGCCCCTATGAATAAATGATAATATTAAGTCTCTGCAGCCACTTTGTAATTAAGGATACTTTTAAACTACACTTCTGATACTTTCAGTGTAATGGTTGAAAATGGCAGGTGTTAGGCTGTTGGAACTGTCTGGAGTGGTATGAGATAGGATCAGGAGAGTAGGGTAATAAATATCATTCTCTAATGCAAGAGCAGCATAAAAAGAAGGAAAAACAGATCTGAAAAACAGGATAATGGGTTTCAGATATGAGAAATAGTTGTGTTGGTTCCAGGCTTGTTTCAAGAACAAAACTTCTGTTAGCTTTTGTAGTACTCAGTTTGTAAAATACCAGCACCTTGTGAACAGACACTGTAGTCTTGGTCTCCCTGGTATAAAACACCATTCTGTTACAGTTAATGAAGCATCCTCAGGTTTTAGAGGGCAAGGCATGTATACACTTCTAAATATTTTCACCATTTTGCCTAGTAGCTCCACTCAAGCATTTTGCAGTTTGTGTGTATGTACATGTGTACTCATAGATGTATATACATTTTCATGAATATCCTTTTATATAAACTAAGGAATTTGAGGAATAAGTTACTAAACTAGTACTTAGAAATCTGTTTTTCTCCATCAAAAAGGAAAAAGTTGCTGCACTGTTTTCTATGGCTCCTGAAAACAGAAGAAGCTTAGAAAATGTTAGCTTACTTTATATATAATTTCCATTTCAAATGTGATTTCTGAGATGCACTGAGCTTAGCACTGCCGTTTTAGTTGATGGTGTGTGCTCTTTCTTGTGGTCCTACTTAGCACTTTATAACTTTTTCTGTTGTGCTTTTGCAAACTGCTTTTTTTGCTTTGTCTTTTAATGGTGCTTAGGTGCGTGGACTCAACACTGGTTGCAGGTAGACCTTTGTAAGTCGTAGAGGCAGTACCATGCAGAGGTCAAAGTTCTTTGGAAACAATGGCACACGCTATCAAATAGTTTGCCAGTTTTGGAAAAAAGTGTTAAGCTAAAGGAACACCAAATAATATTGTCATCAAGGGGGAAAATGAGGAAAATGTATTTTAGTCTTTCCGTGTCCTTGTAGATTATTTTATATTTAAGGTTGTATAGTTAAAAGAAGTTTCTATTTTAAACAGTTTGCGTCAAGGTTCTTGTATTTCAATTACAGCTACTACCTGAAGTTGATCACTTTTTAACAAAAAACGATGCATTAAAATGGCTGTAATAGATGTCTTCGGCCATTTTCCCTGTAGGTATAAGGACATAAAACTTTTTCATCATTCTGTATATGTTGATAAATTATTAATAATGCATCATTTAAATTGTAGCAATACCAACATGCCAATTTAGCTTCAAACCTTTGTGTTGGATGCTTTATAAATGATGCGGTAGCCTACACCACTGCATGATGGACTTGCGTGCTTCAGAATAACCAAGTTAAATGTATGGGACGATACGAAACTTCCTTTTCCTTTTGAAAAAGAAGGTGGATAAATATAAAATGTGGTTTATATCTGGGCTTCTCTTTATACTTAGGAACTCCACTGTATTTGACTGACGCACATCATCTGCCAGCCTAAATAAAGAAATAACCAAATTCTGCCTACTAATCCACTCGGATGTGGGTGGATTAAAACTAGTGATGTGTAAGGCACTCTTACTGTGGGTGGGCGGGTGGGTGGTTGGAGGTGTCTGTGTCTGTATTGAAGGAGAATTTAAGAAATACCTAGATGGGAGAAGTTGTATGTGGAGGGCAAGCTACCAATTGGGTGAGGAAATGTTGGTTTATAATCACTTGCAGTCCAAATATAAGCCATTTAATTTTCCTCTCCCCTGCTAAATGTTCCAATGGTCCTTTATTGCCATATTTAATTGTTCATGCCATCTATATAAAATTTTAGTAGTTCATTACATTATTCCTCTAATTTCAAAAATAATATGAAAAACCCCCACAAAACAACAGCAAATAAACACAAAACAAAAAGCAACCCCTTGCAACTATGGTGCTTCTCCATACATGTTATGTTATTTTTAGCTCACATTTCTAATTTTTGGCATTGTAGTTTAATATTTTCAATCTGTTCAATATTTAAAATGGGTAATTTTGAAATCTTTTGAATAATTAAACTGGTTCAATTTTTAATCAATTTAATTTTAAACTTTATATTTAGGTCAATCTAAACATTGAACTATTTCAAAAGTTAAACAAGATAAAGTGTTTATTTGATCCAAAATTATGTTTTATCGAATAAGATTCAAGATTTGTTTTCTTCCTTGCATTTCATTCTATACACGCACTTTAAAAAGTTGTACTGTTAAGGCTGTCAATTAAGATATTAGTTTTATGCTGTTGTGGGAAGGTGCTTTGTGAACATGATTAGCTTATTAAAAAATCCTGAAATGCTGCAGTAATTGTAAATTACAAAATGTTATAAAGCTGAAGCTTTCTTTTCAAATTTAAAACACCATGGCAGTAGTAAATCACTCTACGTTGCTCATGATTAAGAATTTAGTTTTATTTTTAATGTAGTTACTTTTGTACGTAAATAGATATTCAGCCCTTGTGAAATTCATAACCTTTTCTGCTTCGTTGTTTTCCTTACTTTCTCTTCTGTACTCCTTTTGTGTTACAAAATGTATTTGAAAGGAATATTCCCAGCAGTGAGGAGCAGTGACAATGTCTCCTGCTTGCCTTGACACACTTCCAGCATTTCTGCGAGGGCTTTACACCAGGAAGTTGCAAGTCCTGGCACTTGCCGAGTTAAGACAAAATGGGGAGAAAACTGTTCAGTTGAATCAAAATCAGCAAATGTAATGAAATTTAAGGAGGAGCTTTTCTTTGGCTCAGAAAATCCAGTGTTCTCGTAACCACGCATGGTTTATATTTGGTTGAAGGTACAGTAATAGGGAGGACAAGCAGGGTACGTGCTTTCCTAGGTGTGGCGAAGCTAATGTTGGTTTACAAAGATGCTCTGAAAAATGCCATCCTCGTGGTCCTTTTTTCTTCCTGACAAAGAGCCAAGACTCTCAGATTTCTGCTGCTGTTCTGCAGTGTGCAAAGTCACGTCAGGCGTTTCCAGAGATTTTTGATGCGTGGATGTCTTCTGTCATCTGCAATCACGCCGGCGCT
>CM060561.1:57986943-58011943 GCA_030625065.1 Alectoris magna
TTATTTTTTTCTGTGCCATGCTTTCCCCTCATCCCAGCCTTTAATATTATCTTGTGTTTACCACTATTTGCAAAGATTCACTACAAATTCATGTTTACACCTGCAAATTGTAGTTTGCCTTTAAATGTGACTGAGAGATGGATACAGACTTTAGATATTCAGCTATGAGCATCTCCAGCTTGATGGAGATGTAAAAAAGAAAAAAAAAAAAAAAAGGGTAGGAAAGTGGCCATGAGCAGACCAAGGAGGAAAAAAGATTCTTGCTAAATGACAGAAAACCATTTGATACAGTCAGTTGCCTTTGATGTCCTCTCCAAGGAAGCACTATAGGTGACTATTTGGTCTTTTAAGGCTTATCGATCTGGCCCATATCATCTTATTTTTTTTCTTGATTCCTTCTTAAGTTTCTTTCTTATTTGTGAAGCAATTGCCTTTGGTTTCATCACTGTCTCTGAAGTCTGAGGTTCAAAACTGTCAGAGTCCTGGACTCAAGAGTTGTTCTCAAGATCCGAAGGGATATCCTCTCTTGTTTATTGCCTGTATTATGGGACTTTGAAATTGGTAGGATTATGGCTAAAACACAGGTAAGCTGGGAAATGGCTCCAAAGAAGAGTTCATAGTGTAGCACGTTCTCCATGACAGTGGACTCGGGATCTCAGGTGAGGAGAAATCCATCTCAGCCGCCATAGTGCAAACATCCTTCTCTTCTGGTGCTCTCAAGAAGACTGGTTTGTGGGTTTTCACGGCACAAATTCTGAGAGATAGCCCTGATTCATACGCTGCCCCTCTGCTGCCAGGCCACACTACCCTGGAAGGCAGTTGGACTGGATGATCTTGGAGGTCTTTTCCAGCCCTAATGACTCTATGAAATTAAATTAAAATATTAAAAATATGGACTACAAACAAGACTTTGCAAAACAACATGCAACCTAGCCACTGGTAATACTTTTCATATCTTTCACATTCATACCTTTTCCTTTTTTTTTTTTTTTTTTTTTTTTTTTTTTTAAAGAATATAAGACTTTAAAAGCATTCCAATTTGAATTCTATTTAGAATACTTAAAATGTGCTTACTCTGAAATTACAGTTGAATGGCATTGGAATTCTGAGGAGGGTGGGTCATGTCCTTTTAGACTTTCTTCGCAAGGAACATGCATGGCTTGAAAATGACTTTTTGATCTCTGATAAGGTGAAAAAGAAAGAAAATAGGAAGAATACAGTACCTCTAAAAAAGCTTTAGCTTCCTTAATAGAAATAAGCCTCTCAAAGCTTGTTGACTGCTGAAATATTCTGCCACCATGAGCATGAGCGTCTGTCAGTGAAGTCAATAATGAGTTTGACTGTTTCTTCACTATGGGCTAAATTCCAGGCTGTGTTGTTACTCTATACTGCACTCTATTTCTTGTCCTTGTTGCTGTGTTCATTTGTGCCAGAAAGAGAATGCAGTGTGACAGCTATCACTACAAGTGCCTGTGGACATCATATACTAGCCAAATGCTAGATGTTGATAAATACGTTGTGATTAGACCTTGGTATCTAGATCACATGCACTATATTGAAACCAAGACTTATTTTTGCTCTTTTCTTCAGGAAGTAAGCTTGCATTAATTTAGAGGTATTTGGGGAACAAAAATGTCAACTCTTTTAAAAAATATATAAATATTTTCAGGGTTTTTTTTGTTTGTTTTGTTTTTGTTTTGTTTTTTACTGGAATGAAATACATCCTTTTGGAATACTTTATAATCCTCTTAGTGATGCAACTGCGAAAAAGTGAGAAGAAATGCTTTGTTTCTCCTATAAAAAAATACAGTGAAAGGCAGTGTTCTTTAGGAGCTACAAATGTGACAGATACAGTCATACATAGCAAAATGTATAAAGAATACTGGAAAAGGGAGTTCCCGTTTAACCTGAAAAAAATAATCAAAATAATTTGATTCTTCAGTTCTGTCCGTAAATACATGTTAGTTTGTCTTCCCCTTTGGCAAAAATTACATGGAAAGCAAAAGCAGAGATGTGCAAGTGGTGTTGGGCTGGTCTTTGCTTAGTTGTGCGCTGGAGCAGGGATGCATTCATCCCTTGGGGAGGGAGACTCATCCCATTTCTGAACGTCATCTTCTGAGGGGATCTGTGGAGCAGCTGAGAGCTATTCAGTGAAACAGCCCCCGCGAGGTGAAGAGGAAGATCAGCCATCATGCCGTCAGAGTCCTCTCCTATGCATTTTTTGGAAAATGCTGCAAACACTATCTGTGAGCATAAACTGCATTTTTGGTGTGAGATGGGGTATTACTGCACCAGCTTTGCTCTTAAGCACAGCAACTGTGTTGTCTTTTACCAAACCGAGGGGTTACTGATGCTCTGTAGCTAAGCACAGCACTCTCTTTCTCCCAAGCGGTGGGGTATATGCAGAAAAATGGCAGTCTTGGCTGTGAATCTTTATTGAAAAACGTTTGTCACATACTTCATTCGTGTAAGTCCATGAGACTTAAGTTCATTATCTGGACCTTATTTAGTAACTTGTACCTCACCTTCTATTACCCATGATTGGGTAATTACTTTCATTGGCCTTAAGGTACTTACAGTTTTATATAATCTACTAATTTTCATCAGGGCTGTTCAAATATATTTCTTGAAAAGCAGGATGGCTTTTTATCATAAGTGGTGGTAAATTCTGAGTGAGTTGTCGGTATTGTTAAGACTTTTGAAGTTTCCCAATAAGTATTCAAGAAGGTAGATTCAATACCTGTACACTGAAATGTTATGAAAGGGATTTTTGGTTCTGTTTGTACTGGACGCTCTTCAGTTTCGATTTGTAAATTGTTTACATCTTTTCTGCACTTCTTGTAATTTTGAATGACTACATCAGAACATTTGGAGGTTCCTTATTTGGAATAATTGTATTTTTGCTATTGAATTAAGCAAGGTAAATATTTGCATTACTTCCCACTCCTCACCCCCAACAAAACAACAGAAAAAAAAGTCCAAAGGTTTTTACTCCAACAAGGAGATAGAAGTCTGGCTGTGCCTTCAGGCTTTCTATGCAGTAAATCTGTCCTGCCTATGCTGTAGTCCAGTGTCTGTTAGGCTTACTTTTTATTCACTTATCTTTCCAAGATAAAGATCCTTGAAAGCATTCTGGAGAGGGTAACAAAGCTGGTAACAGGGCTGGGTGTTATGTCCTGTGCGGAGAGGTTGAGGGCATTAGGCTGTTCAGCCTGGAGGAAACTGAGAGGCAACTTCACAGCTCTACGCAGCTCCCTGAGAAGTAGAGGCAGAGGGAGGTGGCAGGCTCTGCTCCTGACACCCCGTGGCAGGATGGAAACAGCACAAAGCTGTCAGGGCAGGGTCTTACTGGGTGCTAGAAAACACTTCTGTGTCATGAGGCTGGTCTAGCACTGGAGCAGTCTTCCTGGGGGTGTGGCTGATGCCCCGTGCCTGTTAGTGTTGAAGAAGTGCTTCGACAATGTGCTGAATAACATGCTTTAACTGCTGGTTAGCTCTTCAGTGGTCAGACAGTTGGACTAGATGACCTTGGAAGATCCCTTTCTACTGAACTACTCTATGCTGTTTTACCAACTGGAATTTCCCGAATAGATGTACAGAAGTCTAAAGCATAATGTGATCAATATTAAAGAGATTCCAAGATGCTCTCAACATCCCATAGAATCTAGTGTGCTCTATGAAGTGAGAATTTCCTTCAGACGATATGTAAAAATGGGGTTTGTAGGAGGGTGTTTGGATGCTGATTCCTTCCACATCCATTGCCTTTTAACATCTCTGAGGTGTTCGCAGTGTTGGAGCTCTTCCCATGAACAGCTCTTCTAGCACTGTGTAAACAGACAGGGTCAGGTAATAAACACAAAAATGCTACTTCAGATCTAGTTACACAAAATCTCTCCTTTGAACCTAAGTATGTTGACATTATCAGCAGACGTGTCCATTTTGTATTGCAGGAATGTGCAAATTCAAAGAGGCAGAAAAGTATGATAAGAAAACCTGGCATGAACAACCAGATTCCACTGATGCATGAACACAAACACACACCAGCTCACAGATACACATTCTGAGGCAAAACTGAAACAGCTTCTTGGCAGATCTTATTCACACTTAAGTGGCTAATTGCCCAACCTGACACTAACACTGTCAGCATTACAGTGATAATATTTTTTTAAAGGGTGAGCAATTCCTCTGCAATGTCTCCAATATCCTTCGTATGAATGTCCTTTTCTGTTACAGCAAGCATGAAAATTTAGCCATTTTTTAAAAAATCAACATGTATTTCTGATCATTGCAAGGAAAATGCACATATTGGAAGCTTCTTTATGTGTTTGGAGTAAGTACAGAAGACAATATTTAGGCTAAGACAAAAATTTCATATGCCTGTTTCTATTTTCTTAGGATCCATTTTCAAAAATTCTAAGAGATCTAAGAATGGTCCGACATGACTATTCTGTATCTTAGGGATTTGAATAGAAAACCTTAAGTGTTTCCCTTTTTGTCCTTCCTGTTGGAATGCAGTAGCATGACCAGCTGATAATGGCTTAAGGGATCAGCTGATAGAAATTTATCGTTCAGGGATAGAATGGCTCTGGGGATTAGTAATTGGATACAAATCCTGTCACCTCCAGACTGTCTATTCATGTACAGCTCGTCTTGATTCTGACCACAGGTTGCTACTGTCTGGTGATTTTCTGATAGATTCTTTTTAAAAACTTTGTTTTTCTTACTCCAGTTAATGATGCCATCAGAAATGGCACTGATGTTTGTTGTCACATTGGAAAAAATCATAATTGAAAGGGCATGGAAAATGAACTTCAAATAATAGCTACTAAAATGAAAATAGGTGGAAGATAGAGGTATATTAAGAATTACAGACCAGTGAACTGTGAGTACTGGATAAATTGAAGTTGTATGTTAGAATATAACTATGAAACACAACAGTCATAATGCCACTGCAACACAATGTTGCAAAGGAAAAATATTTCCAAATACTTAAGCATACATGTAGACTACTTAATGTAAGACGGTAAGCAAAAATGTAGCTTATTTGGATGTCCATGCATCCTTTGACATATTCCGCTATAACTGGTGAATATAAACATACTGTGGTAACTGTGGCTTTAGAGGTAGTTTTGCTATGGATTAGAAATTGATAAAATATAAACTTCTGAAATCGATTAACTGTGTTCTATCACAAAACATACAACCAGGATAGTGTAGCTGACACAGTACCTCTTTAAAATATATATATATATCTCAATTAATATTTAATTACCATCGTCATTTTGAGATCGTCCTGGTAAAACCATAGATTATTCCAGTGAGGCAGTTTGTCCATTTTGCCTTACCCTGCGCTGCTCAAGCTGCATCTTGATATTTTATTTTCAAAGTACAAAATGGAATCAACAAAACATGCATTTGACACATACATCGGCTAGTCAAAACAAGGGAATTCTTTTTTTTTATTTTTTATGTTGACAAAGGATATCATCAATTCATTAATAGGTCACTGTGCTTTAAAAGTTCTCTTGTTGAGCTATCAGTTACATTTGTAGAGAAATGAGTTTCATCTAGATAACAGGAATTTTAATACACTTTTGGCCCTTGTTATGCCAGTTTCTGTCTCCTTCAGTTCCCTTGAATACGTTTTAGGACCGTACAGGAGGTGCTCAGCAAAATGGAAAATTTCATTGAAATATTATTTTTTCTGGCTCTCTATCTGCAGTTTAGGTCACATTTAAAAAGTGCTAACAGAGAAGGGCTTGTATAAATAAATTCTCTGAAAGGTAGGATAATGTCTATTTTCAGGAACGTTTTTAAGGTTCCACCTGTCTCAGGGACCTTATCGTAGGAGGTGCTGAGCATCCTCCTCATCAGGAGGAGCTAAATGGCATGATACCACAGCAGAGGTTTTCAGCGCTTGTCTTAATATTATTTCAAAATCTGTTCATATGGGAAATTTCAAAACACTTCAATAAAATTAAAACAAATAAAACCAAAAGTTCTTAATGAATCCTGGGAACTGGTATATATTAGAAATCATGTCTATACAAAAAAAAGACAGTTGCTTTTTTTTTAGCTGGAATTTTTAAATGAAACTAAATGAAGTTTAATGGCTTATAACATTGCATGAATTTGTCAAAACTGATCAGCTGGATTGCTACACAATGAATACTGAAAATGTTCTGGTTTTTAGGCTTATAATAGCCTACAGCCATTCAAAAGTCAAAATGTTATTTGATGATTTCAGAATGTTAATGAAATTATTATTAATAGCACATATATTAATCTTAATGATATATGTAAATATGGGCAAATATAAAGCTCTGTTGACACCAGAAGGATTTTTCTACCGCTGAAAGTAAACCTGGGGTGAAATTTCCGTGATGGAGCAGAAAGCAGTCTGTATGAAATAAATCAATAAGAAAATTTCTGATGAAGTTTAAAAATGTACACAAGCATATAGGATTTGGAGTGCTTGCTAGTATATAAACGTTTTTGAAAAGGAAAGGACAATCATTCTGACTTTTATATAGGAAGAAAATAGTATCAGGCAAAGTAAAATGCTTTGCTTTGTTGTTATCTTGATTTGTTACGTTATCATATCCAATAGATGTGTTCGTGTGGGTTTTGTTGGTTTTGTTTTTTTTTTGGAGGAGGAGGGGGGCTAACATATATCATTTTCCACAGGGGATTTGTTTGGGTAGTAATTTGTTTTAACTGGCTTGATTTTTGTTTCTCCGCTTTCTCTTCTTTAAGTTAAACTGATCCTTCTCTTATAAAATACATGTAATTATGATTTTCCATCTTTGGCACTGTTAAGCTGCAATATGCTTTTCATTGTTGGTTTCTTTAATGCAGGATATATGTAGTGAATTTACGTCTACAGAATGTAGAAATTTCTTATCTATAGTTATACGTAGTAAACAGCTTGGTATATTTTTTACTTTCATATCTATCTTTGAAAAGCTAGATTTTGCTAGTGTGACATGATCTCCATATTACGATTTGAAAAAGAGAGAAAGAACTTTATTATATAGGAGAATTTCATGGCATTTTACCTGTTGAGGGCCCTGTAGAGCCAGAAGTGTAGTACAGTGACTTGACTAAGTGACAGACAGTAGCAGCCATAGTGTCACTGTGTATTATCACCTCATGCTAGCTGGAAGCACTCCCTGAAGCCGATCTAGGTTGTATAGTCCTAGATGAGGTCTTCATGGGTGCTGACCATAAAAAGTTCATCAAAGTAATGAGGCGAGGCGAGAGCTTGGCGCTCATGGGCAGAGCTCAGCACCAAGGAGTGTGAACCGGCTCCAGCTGTGACAATAAAACAGCAGGTGGCTGCTGTCATTAGGGGTGGCAGATGAGGCAGGGGACTAACATTCAGCCCACAAAACTCTCATTTGTTAGCCATCGCCACTGTACCATGCAAAATAGCTTCCATCTCAGTCAATTTTACTTTGCAAAATATTACACAGTCGCCATAAGAAAATTAGAGCCTTGGGTTTACAGGTTCCTTGGATCTTATTATCAGAAAACTCTGCGCTTGCAGGCTAGGTGGAAAATTGGACTTTTTTCTCCCCTGAACGGTTACGGGATCTTTACAGTAATTTTATAATATGACTTTTTCGCCCAGGCATGTGTTTATTGGTTAATATTTTGGACTACTTTATCCATAACTCTTTACAAAATCAGTTCCATCCATCCGTTCAGCTGTGTGTTGCATGTAACACTGCCTGCTATTCAGTGCTTCAAAAGTTGCATGCTGATCAAACTAATCCTGTCTTCAGGTCTGCCCGGATACTAACATTTCGTGTCATAAGTCGCGGCTTTGGTGGTTCTGAGAAAACATAAAGAAACAACCCTTTGATTTTGGTTTGCTCATTTTAGTTTGAAACAAATGAGAAAGCATTCTGTATATATTTAATTTTTCAGAGATCATTTATGCTGCCTAAAATGTGAGGCCATCTGTGGCTGAAAACCCTCTGGTCCAGAGCAGTGGTTTCCACACTTGCCTTAGTTGTGACCGTATTTCTGTATTTTTCTGCTCGGACAGGAATACAGGATAGGCCTATAAGATCACATGACATTTTCCATGATTTTTTAAGTCATCAAACGTTTCTTTACAGTCAGTGTTGAGCATCGGTGTGCCTCGTCCGTGACAAAACTATGGCTCACAGTTGTGGTACTGTCTGTAAAAAAACCAGAAACAACAATACAAAACTGTTATCCAAACAATTTATGCTGACCTGTGTAAAGTTGATTACTTTAAACTTAATTCCTTTAAATCCCAAGAAATAGCTTACAAGGAATGGTTATTTATTTGCTAGTTATTTTTTGTTAGCTTTTTTTAACTCATAAAGAAGTCAGTTGTTACAGATTTTAGAGAGGAGAATTGTGTTGAAATAGGAGAAATAAATTTAAACAAGTAGTAAAAGGACTCTGTCAGCTTCTACTCACTGATATGTTCAAGTGAGAAGATGTAAGCCATCTCTTCAAATGTTTCCTCAAATTTCTTAACTCATTTAAGAACATTCAGAATTCTTTCATGTCTGGCAGGTTTTTAAAACATAGTTTTCTGTTTGGTTCAGTTGAATGGTTTAATGCCAACAGAGTCAAAACATGGCAAGAGCATCTGATTGCCCAACTTCTTTGGCTTTGTTTACCTGCTAGCACAAAAATGAAAAGGAATAGGTAGACCTTGCTCAGCTTCTTAAGACATCCCAAATTCTTGTTCTCTGGGGATAAAGAAGCACAGATACTAAATAGCCCACATTTTACTTATATCTTCCTATGTATGTGATGGTTTCTAAGGCTGACATTAATGATGTAAATTTCATGAAAAATAGGCTGACATTAATGATATAAATTTAATGAAAAATAAAGTATCTTGTAATAGAAAATGGAATAGTGCTATGTGTGTGTTGGTACATGTGCTACCTATGCTGCCAGGTTTTCTTCCTGTTAAAAACTGCTGTATTCCATCATTCCATACTGGCGCTTAAACCTAAGGCTTTGTGGTTACAGTGACAGCAAGGATCAGAAAAGGAAGATTCCTATAGTGGGAGTGTCGTCTCAGAAAGACTGACAGTAATTTTACTGTTAAAAAGACAGAGTTTATGTCTCTTTACCTAAGCCTCTTTATAGGGCCACTTTGTATATAAAACTACAGCCCTGTAATTTATCCTTGTAGTAACATATCTCAAAGTTTTGGCTGACAAAACAGAAAAAAACTGCATTCCAGTTGTTGCGTTTTTTCAGGCAATCTAGTAATTCTCTTTTCTTTTTTAAATAACATACCATAACATTTTGTTTTCAGCAAAACTTATTTGTCCTTCAAGGGTTTGTTCATCTGTACACTCAATATGTCTGTATGTGTATGTGTAGGCCTTTGAGATCAAAGGTGTTTTTTTCTTAATTCCATTGGGCACATATATAGATCCATCTTTCTCATGCTTGATTAACTCTGACCATTTCTGGCCACAAATCTCAACTACTGGCTGAGACTGGTGTATTCTTTGCCAGGGAACATCTTCTGCTGTGTCACAGATATCATCTTTATGACTGTACTGATTTGCCTAGTATATAACTCCTTTGTTTTTCCTGATACTGATAGCAGTTTTCAGAGCTAATGTGTGCAGCATCTATACTGGACTGCAAGAATGTGTCTTTTGGTGCAAAATATACTTTTAAATTCAGTGGGTTTTTTAATTGTCTTTATTGCTTCAGTAAGAATGAGATCTCAGGTCTCAGGTGAGTACTCTGTTAATCCCGGAGAAAGCCTTCAACAATTACTTGCAATTTCAGGGTTTTTAGTAAGCTTCTACCTTTAGTCAATCCTTGCCTTGCGGGCTCAGAAGAGGCAACTTTCAAATGTTTACAGAGAAGTTACATTTTTTTTTCTGAGACCAGGAACAAGGATAACTTGTCCAGTCCCTTCTTTGAAACTTGCCAGCATAGAATCATAGAATGATAGAATTGCTCAGGTTGAAAGGGACCTTAAAGATCGTTGAGTCCAACCACATCGAGGCCCTCTGCCTCTGAGGTGATGGACAAAGGCTGTTTCAGCACTAGTCACCTGGCTTCCCGCTTCTTTGTCTGAAGTGAGTCCAGCAGATCAAAGGCAAACCTAGGCAATATGACACTTAGCACTTGGCAGTGGCAGTGGCTAGTAAGTCTCCTGCTAAGTCTGTGGCTGAGGTGATGAGAGGTTATACCACTTGACTATGGGACAAGTGAAGTAACAGCCCAGTAGCCACCTGGAGTTCTCATTTGGATAGAGTTCCACACTGCTGGTTCCATGTTCAGTGTCATAATTTGAAAGAGTTCAGTAGATCTGTGGTGCTTGTAGAGTGCGTATTAGTCCTTCTGGTCTGCATATTGTGGTTTCCTCTAGCAATCAGTGTTGTGTTCTTCAGCCAGCCTCCTTCCTCTTCAGTGGTAGGGGGAGAAAGTTGTTACAAATCCCAGCTTTTGGGGGATTGGAGCTGGCTGAGAAGAGAGTACTTGGAGAGATCGAAACTGCAACTGAGACCGAAAACTGCGGAACAAACTTTTAACATTTATGTTAACTACTAACCGAGGTATCTCGTAACTATGAAAAATCAACATTAATCATAGTGAAGCATGAAATGCAGTAGCCAAGTGTCAGGTATACGGTGCAGTGGTTCTGTTGCCAGTGTTTCATGGTTCTTAGTCTCTGAGGTAGGAACAGCCAGGTTAGAGAACCCTTGGACAAGCTGGGTGTCCTCATTTTTCCTATGCTACACGCGTGTCTATATGTACACAAGTATTAGATGAATTTTTGTGAATTGAAACCAGTGTGATCCAAAGGCTTACCTCCTTTTTTCCTCGGCAGGAACCAGTCTGTTCTGATTTGTCCAAACTGTTTTAGTGATTCGTGCATATGAATGATACTTCTCATTATTAGAGATAAAGTGCTGCTGTCTTCATTTTATGCTTTTTATGCAGTTGCAGCTACCTTGTTGAGCAGATATATTGCAATATTTTGCTTTCTACCTTAAGTTAAGCATTCTTCTGGAAGGTCTGGTGGGAGACAATAAGGATATATTTTACAACCGGACTTAATTCTCAGGAATAAACAAATCAACCAGCACTTGCTCTTCAATGTTAGACAAAGACCTAAGGCAAGTTTCTCACTATTGTCACAGACCAAGCAGGCTGCAGTCTCTTAGGTTCAGTTGCTACCTGTCACCAGCAGTGTTTTCAAATTGTGGGTAAACTGTCAGTAAAAATAGTTTATGACTTCTGGCTGTTTATTCTGAGCACTTCAATTGTCAGACTGTGACCAGTTCTTTTCTTTGTACCCACAACTTTGTGAAAGGCCACAGGCTCTGTATCTCCTGAATTGATTGAGTTAGGTATGGTGGCCCTATTGCTGGAGACCCTATGCATTTTCCAGCCTGAAGTCAACTGTCTTTAGATATCTTTGGATTTCCTTTAAAGATAGGCAAGAACAGATTCTTCTGATAGCAAAGATATTACTCTTAAGATAGCTCTTTCTGTAGAAAATCTGCTTAAACCTGGTAAGTCCGCCTACAGTACAATTTCTAAGCAGTTAGGAAGAAAACACAGCATCTAAAGTGACTTTTTGTTCAGGAGGAGCACAAGATTCAAAAAAAGATTCAAAAGAACAAAATTATGAATATTTTTTTGGCTCTATAAATTTTAAGTTGAACTCAAATTTTGGAAATCACTATTCTGTTGAGAGGGAGAACTAATTCATAGCCTGCACTGTCTTTCCGAGACAAAGTTGAGAGGTCCATTTTCTCCTATTGAAGTCTTAAATTTACTAGGGACATAAAGAAGCCATCAGTTGGAGATGTCACACTGGTGATCTGAGAGCAGCGTGTTTACAGGCTTTGAAAAACACAATGTACACATCAGTCTACTGAAATCAAGGAGAAAAAACACGTGCCAGCCTTTTAGAGTTGACACTTGCAGATAGTGACAGGCAACATCATTCCCGTTCTTTTTCCTGAAGCAGATTAGTTTGAAGTCTCTTTCCAGATGCAAGATGATGATAGGTGGAACTGATGTCTCCTGCATCATATTGTGGCTATGCTTAGATGTGAAGTACTGAGCATGCTAGGAAATGGATCGTGGATGAAGAGACAGAACGATGCCTGAAGAGAGGAAGGAAATGGGAACGGAAGGGAGCTGTTATAGGAATGCTGGATGTATGTACTGAAAGAAAAGAGAGGAAAGGGGCAATTTCTTGGTGGCAAAATTGGTAGGTGCCCTTTTGTATATAGCTGAAAATCTTGATGTATGTTGAAAGCATTCCCAGAGTTGTATTTATTACAACAAATATGTTTTCTGGTATTGTTATGTTTCTGGATGTTGATGGTAATTTATTTTAGATGCAAGGCACTCTAAACGCTAAGCCTAAGGTGTCATTTCAGAACTCACAGAAGAGAGTCTGTGCTCTGGTAAACTGAGAGGCTGATAGCAGACTACAGAAAGCATTGTGGTTTCTGTGTTTTTTAATACTCTGTGCAGCTGTTAGATTACCAAACACCTGGTAGAGGTGACAGTTACAGATGTTTGATAACCAATGAAAATTAATAGAACATGTGATTCTTCTAGCTTAGAAGTGATTTGGTGAGGTGTGTTTAGAAATGTAATTACATAGTGCTGTTGTCTACCATTATCACTTAACATTCATTAACTCCTCTGAATGTTGAAACAAACATTTCTTGTAGCAGTACTAATTTTCTCATATATTCATAACGTGATTACCTGACAAAGTGAACACCTTTTGACTTCAAAGTTTTTGCCACTGTTTCAGCTATCTTTAGTCTGCTCATTAAGCAAACAAAATAAGTAGAAAGCCATTTGTTTAGTTACAGGGATCAGTTTAGAAATATTATGTATAATAAGCAATCTTTTATTTATTTTAGTTTTTATTAGCTTCTCGTCAATTTGGCTCCATAAGAGAATTGTAGATATTTAGATGGGCAATAGGTCAATTCAACTTCAGTAGGAAAGTTCAGATTTAAAGCAAAACAAAAATATTTTTATTACATTTTATTTTGCCTGGGAAGAATACCCAGTTGCATATTGTTCAAGTAGATTGTTATTTTTAGTAATGGTGCATGAACAACTTCAGCTTCATTTCTAAACATAGGTGTTTGGGGAGAATTAAAAAGTAAATTTCATAAAATTGATCGCTTTTTTTGTTTGTTTGTTTGTCTGACTGGTTTCACTGGTCATTAATTTTTAGTTTATTCATGTATGATATTTTACTGTGAATTTTGGAGCTTTTTAAATTCCTGATGTTTGAACAGGAAATGTTGAGGGGAGACAGGTGCTTGAACCTCTCCACTGTTCATTTGAGGTTGCTTGGGGTGCTTTTGGTATTAAAAAAAAAAAAAAAAAGAGAAAGAGAGAGAGATAAAGCAATAAAAAAGTGAAATTAAGAATGAATCTGTGGCTAACTTGCAGGAAAACTTTCAGGTTCCATTACAAAATAAGGGACTTGAGGTGAGGCACACAATTAATGAATAAGTGAGTTCCCTCAAGATCAAGGAAATAATATGTAGACATTACCAGTGTTTGTTTCTTTTTGCCATAGTCTTTGCAGTGACAGGCTAATTTCTGTCCTGAGTGGTTTATATGATGTACATCTCTTGAAAAAGGGATGGTGAGAAAACTTGACAGCTTTGGATGGCATGATATTTCCGGGTCAGGTTGAGTGGAGCAGAAGAGGATGTTTTCTGTTTTGTTTATTTTTTTTCTCTTCCTTTGTACCCATCTCTTTCATGCCAAAATACATAAAAGGAAATAATTATGCCCATTGCTACTAATTTATGGCCATGTGACTAATAATTCTTTCACATCTTGAAGGACGCAGATTGGTGACAGAAAGCAACAAGAATATGTTGAGGGATTTTTTCTCTCTTCTGGGTGATAGATGCAGGAATATGCAGGAACAATACAGCCGATTGATTGATAGTGCGCAACTCATCCATAATGATCTGTCTGATATAGCAGTAAATTATTCGTGAGATTGATGCAGGTCATTGAACAGCACATTGACAATCCTGTTGTCTGTCATCCTGTTCAAAGCAAGTCAGGAAGAGTAGCTGCTGTGATACTCAAGTTCTACATTGGATGCAAGCTGTGTACAGGTGTTCAACTAATGCAATAATACAAGTTGTTGTCTTTTCTCATTTTTTTTCTCTTCTCTAGACATCTTGAGTTCAGTGTTAGTTCCTTCCAAGTAAAACAGAAAAAAATGAGATATTTTAAGAAGAGAAGGTTGCAGTCTTTTGCACCGACAATTGCTAATTCCCCTAAAACTAATTTTTGAAAATGTTGGGTTTTGGACTTCAGCAGTGGAACATCTCAGTGGAAAAGTTAATACACAATTGTTGCATAGAAAAGTGTAAAAAGCCTCCCCAACTTTCAGACATAAGGTAGAAAGGCTAATAATTCTCAGAAGTGTAAAACTTATGCTTGAGTCATTAGGTTCCATGAATTGCTGTAGTCTGCCATGGTGCTCTGGTTCTTGTCTTGTTAGCGATGGCAAAATTGTCCTTGTTTGCCTCTTCTTTCTCTTTCAAGAGAAAAAGTTTGCATTTTCCAGTCTGCCAAGTTGTTTGCACTTGAAGATGAGGAGTAAGGAGCCACATATGCCAGATGTATTTGTTTTACTTTTCAGTTTGATCACTGGTGCTAGTGAAGGTGGAACACAGAATAGCTGTACCCTTCTTTCATATGTGAGGTCAGCGGGGAGTGTAAGCCAACGCATCACAGCACTCTTAACACTGCAGCCTGAGTGATTACACGTGACTTGTTAACCTTCTGAAATGCTATTGATTTTTTTTTTTTTTTTAAACTTAAGAAGAACAATCATAATTGTGGGTTGGAAGTAAAAAGACCTGCCTCATTTGGCTGCTAAGTGAGTCAGCGGGAAATCCCAGCTTTCCTATGCAGGATTGTAGGACTTGACGTCCTGTCACTGAGGGCATGAAGTTTTTCAGATATTTGGATGTTTTCCACACTAGACTTCGTCCTGCCAGATATTTAGTCGAACCTGACATCCTGTCACAAAGGACATGAAGCCTTTCAGACTACTGGATATCTTCCACACCAGACTCAGCCCTGCCAGATACTTTCTCTTAAATTGAGTCCCTTGCGCACGGTCATGCAAGAGAGTTATCAGCATCCCAGTCTGGACCTTTCAGAATCAGCAAACATCCACGAATGATGGACTTGATGAAATTCCCAGGAATTTAAACTTTTGATGCATGGAAAAAAAGATTACTTGTATATAGAAAACCATTGCTTTCTGGGCAGTTCTGTGTTTTTCCTCTGTGCTTTTGTCCCTGAAATTGACCTGCTGAATGAAAGGTCCTGCCAGAGAGAAGAGATTTGGTTAGCAACTTTTTATTTAACTATGAGATTTTAAAAGCTTAGCTTTAAGTTCAGATAGTCTGTTGTGTGTTATTGGACTAAGTGCTGAATTGAGTGTATGAAGTTCTACTTTTATATGTAGAACATGTATAAATCATTAATAACACAAGTTTTATTGAACATGCTGAAATTCACATGGCTCATGATTTGCCTTAAGAAATTGGGCTATTTCTTTTCTTTTGGTAATTGATACTTTTATTGGCGGGCCTCCTTGTGAACCACTCATTCAACTGCAAATAATTGAGGTTTACAGCATATTTCAAGAAACTATAAAGAACAAGAGTACTGCAGTCATGGAGTAAGAGCTACCTGCGTCTGTGTTACTGTTTAGTTGCCTAAACATACTGTCCCCTTTCTTGGCATGATCCATGCAGAATGCTTTGATTTTCTGGCTTCTTGCCTCAGATTAAGATACAGGGACAGAAATTCAAGCACAAATCATAGAAAACAAAAGATGGTGCAGACAGGATAATATATTACTTATATTCTGCAGATGCATAGAAGTTTGAGAGATCCTTTTTCTTATTATTTCTCAGAGCTGTCAGATCTCCCATGTGGTTTAGCAAGAATGGTAAACCATCTCATCCTTTCTGAGTGCCCCAGACTTAGAAGAAAACCAAGATAAAAGATCTAATTGCTAGCAATTTTAAAATAATAGAATTATATTTTTCTTAAAAAATAAAAAAATAAAAATAGGAGCTTTACTAAAACATCTTAGATATACTTGGGGCCTGTACCTATCATATAGTAGCTTACCTGTATCCTCAAAGTTAAATTCCCATTCTGTACAGTTTAGAGTAATTGTAAAGGATATTGAGAATATTGATAAAGGATAGATATTTGTTGTTCTCCTGGACTTTTCTGCCATCACTGAGCATTGCTGTCTGTAAGGTAAATTCTCGTGAGACTTGTTGCAGTGCTGTGTACATTGAGAAGTAATTCAGAATCACTCTTCAGCTGCTGAGTAACTAGTTTGTAGAGTCCCACAAAAATAAATTCTGGTCTTCTGCAGTAGTTAGGCTACAAGATAGCTGGTTTGTTGATGTGGATGCAAGTGACTTTCTGGAAGAGATGAGATATAGCTCCTTCCTTGGAACTAGGCCAAGGCTGAGCAGGAAATGCTCATGAAACAATGAACTGTCACAGATTTCATGACTTTGTGGTCCAGAATATTTGTTTTGGTTTGTGTTTGTTTTCTTTAACTGACTTTCCACTAACAGAGCAGTATACATATTAAGAAGATTTTTATAGATTCAAGCCATAATAAAACCTAGAATCTTTTGCCTTCTCAAAAAAGATACTTCACAGAAAACCATTCTCTCCCTGTGGGGAAAACGAGAGAACAATATGTGACAGATTATTCATTTTCCTTGGGTACTGTGATGATAAACATTGTACATGCTGAAGAACTTGCACTACAGTAGAATGAAAAGTAGACGTCAAGATTGTCCAATATGTTTCTTTAGTCCCAGAATTAGAATTTCCTTTGTTTCTTCTGTACATTAAAATACGCTTTTATAACTTGAAGACAAGTCCTTAGAGGCTCCTAAATCAGTTACAGGCTTTCTCATGGTAAGTCCAAGTGCTGTTTGAAGAGTGCCATGGAATATGAGTGGACACATTCCTGCAAAGCCACAACTCTTCCAAACTGAAAACAGAATATTCTGCAAACTTATTTTGGGAAAGGTGCTTGTATATTTGTGATTGAAAGTTATTTTTATTTATAGTTTCTATGTTAAAAAAAAAAAAAAAAAAAGCTGTCTATAGGGAATGTGGATGCTATTCTAAAGCTCTATGCCATTTTTCATTTTGTTTTTAATTTGTCCTGGATTTTGAACGTAGAGTTGCATGGGTTGGGGGATAATGCTAGTGTGGAGCCAGAGTAGTTGCAAATCACTAACAAAGTTAAAACAAAAACAAACAAAAAAACAACAGCAACGAGAACAGCAAAACCATACACAAACAAAAAAAAATCACCAGAATGCCAGTGAGTACACGCGAGGTCTGGCCTACTCATCTTTCCCAGTGCAAGATGAGACTTCTGGGAGCAGTATTCCATGTACATGTGAGGAGCTTTCATTGGTCAAGACTCGGAAGTATAGGATGGACATTTCTTCCCTATGAGACCTGAACCTTAGGAAATTAGTGCAGCTGTGACTGCCCATCTTCACGTGAACTGGGAATGAGTATGTTTAGATCAGATTTTGTAAAAACAATTCCAGGCCTACAGTCTGTCCTGGTTTGCATGGATTAGAAACAGAAGGAGTATGGCAACTTCAGGTTTTTTCCTACTCCTTCTTAATGCCTTTTTTGAAGCCAGTTAATTCAGTTAATTGATAGCATTTGAACACTTCTGTTTCTACTGTAGTTAAGAAAAATTTACAGAAAAAAATTACGGAAATCTGAGTCAGTGCTTATTGCAAGCTTGTAAAAAAAATTCCCCTTGATTTGAAAATATATTATAGCAACATATCTTGAAATCGTTCACACCTTGAGTCCCTGTTTGTGCCAGACAGGCTTCCCTTAACATTCATTTGAAAAGACCAAGGCTGAGTCATGTCAACTATCCAATTCTGACAGTAGTTTAGGCGTAACTGATTTACCTCAGCAGAGGTTAGTAAGTAGTTGGAGGAGAGAAAAGCAGTATTTTTTTTGATTCCTTAAAACTGTAATTGCTTGGAAACGTGGAATTACTGAATGTGCTGAAAACACTTCTTTGTGTTTTCACTGCCCACTACCACAGCTCCCTTAAAATTTCCTGCAGTATTTGTTAAATATAAACAAATTGTTTTCACACCTAACTTTTTATTGTGTTGTCCTCATATTCAGCATCTGAAGCAAAACCTTTAGTCTTTGTTTTTATTCTAAGGAAAAAATACTTTTTGGAGCTAAGGGCTGACTTTTCGTAGTAAAAATTCTGCATTTCATTCTCAAGCAACTTTACTTTTAGTTTCAAGGCCTGAATCTGCAACATGAGGATGTTCTTGAGGTGTGCTAGGCACTTTAAGCTTGCACAGAGGCAGGCTGTGCTTTTAAGTACAAGTCTTCAGGCATTATGTTAAAAGCTTAAGCTACTAGTAAGTGCTGAGACTTTTATTGAGTCAATCTTCGTTTCATTTGTACTTCATAACAGCAGTGAAATGGTTGCCTTGTACCAAACATCTAATGGGAGATTAATTGCTTCAAATTGTTAACGAGGCCTTTGTCTTTGATACTTGCAGGACGGTATTTCTGTCTGTACCCCCTGCAGAGATGCAATGTAAGAAGCGTTTGGCTTTTGTTCAGCAGCTTCAAGTATACAGGCTCTAAAGTGGAAAAAAACATCCCTAGAAATACTGTGTAACTCATTGGCATCTTTGCCTTCCATGTTTCCTGAGGACACTTTACTATGTAAGCAGCATCAAAGCGCCTTTACAACTTGAATTGCACATTATCCTTTCACAGTAATATCTTTATATTTTTAAGGGAACGGAAGGTTTGTACCAGAAAGTGGAAATTTTACTAAATTAAGATCTTCTAGGTACATTTCACAGCTGTGAAGAAATTGTAGTTGTTTCTGCTGAAAAGCAAGAAAGCGATACTTTTGGAATGCCTTGTGCTGTTATCGCAACACATGATTTTACTTCATTACAATAATTTTCCCTGCGTACAGTGATTCCAGTAGTGCTTGCATACTAATAGTGATCGTGGTGTGATAGATTACCCATGGTTGTAGTGACTTATACGTTGTGTAGCAGAAAGTAGTTAAGGCATTACTTATGTCTTTTTATAAAAATTATGAAGCCTCTGTCATTTAAATAACATAAAATTATATTCTTACACCCTAAAGGATGCACAAGAGAGATTCTCTGTAGAAACGTGAAAGTGCTGAAAGTAGATCAGACATGGAGAAGCTACACCGTGATATTTGTAAAGGAAAAGTACTCTTTCTTGGCTTTCGTGGCTAATACACACCATAATGCTACAGCATTTTTTACAGTCCTTCCATTGTCCATTACTGCAAACACGTCCAGATGAATTCAGCACTTAATGTTAAAAATCTTATAACATGCCAGTTTGATTTGTAGCCCTTCATATCATGGAATGCTAATTAAAATCATATTTTTGCATATGTCATGCCTTTCATGTACATATGCAAATAGAGTCTATTGCCTTTCAGCTATTTGTAATTAACTTTATGAAGGACAGCTGTAATACATAATTAACAAAAATGTTTGCAAGCCCTTTTCACACTGAAAGTTACAGCAGTACAATTTTTGCTTATCAAGAGAACTGTTTTAGTTTGCAGCTTCAGTCTGAGATCTAAATTGTTTGAAGCAGTCAAATGACATAATTAAATTGATGTTCAGGTCTTATCAGCGGCAAAATGGTACTCCGTAGGTTCTTATCTGTTTCATTACATATATCGCTAAAATTCAATTAAATTATTTGTGTTTTGTTTGGTGTAAACACAATGCCAGGTAGTGTAAATGTTGCTGCTGTTGTAGATGCCTTGAACAACGTCAAGAATTTTCAATTCTTGAAACTGTAATTGCAAATGTGTGCTTCACCTTTTTCCTTCCCTTTTTTTCACAAGGCTATAAAATAACCAAGACTATTAATTTGTTTCCATGTATGTTTCTTTAAATAATTAATACAGTGAAGTTTAACCAGACAGAAGCAGTGATTAAAGCATCTGATCTTGCTGTATTCTTTTTATTACTCTCATTAAAAAAAAAGAAACTCAATGAAGAAAGGTTGTAGGATGTGTCCATTAAACTTAAATAAATTCAAAGGTGTAATGGAGACTGTATCAGTTCATAACATGAGACAATGCAATTTAAGCAAAGTTGGCTGATTTCACAATATTATATAAGGTGTTCTAATTTACAACAAAAAGCAGAAGCAGTTTTTGTGTTCTTTGACCAGTGATGTATGGTTGTGATTGCGTATTTGTAAGGAAAATACCCAAGTGACTACTGTCTGAGTCACTACTATTTGTCACTACAGAGTGGACTCCCAAGTTTAGAACATTGACTGTCAAAGTTATTGTTTTAATTTCAACATTAGTAAAATATGCTCAAGTGCATGCTCAAAACTGACAAAGTCAGTATTTTAAAAAAAAGAAAAAAAATATTTAAAAAACTAACCTTCCTGTTTTTGTTCAACAGGGTAGCCTTTGTGATGAAGAAGCATTTGAATACTCATTTGCTGGGCAAGCATGGAGTTGGCACACCCAAAGAAAGGTAAGGTTTTTTTTACATTTTTTCCTGTTTTTTCTTTATGTAGTATGTCTTGCCTGGAGTATTTAGCTTACCCAAAATGATGTCACATGGACTTTTAGCTCAACTATTACTACATGCTTAATGTGCTTAAATACGCTAGCGTGTTCCTTACAACATGTCTGTAGGAGTCAATAAAAAAATTGGCTTGGAAACCAATTCTATGCAAAATGCATGATTTGCAACTTTTGGAGCTGATTTTCAGTAGGTGATATTATTTCCTCAACATTTCCATAGTAATACCCCTCCCTCCAAGTACTGAACCAAATATTTTTTGATTTTTTATCTATCTGGCCTTTCTGCTCAGAGGTTTAGAAAAAAAGCTTTCTTGGATTAGTGTTGAATACTGAGGTCAAATCTACCAAGGCAGTTTTGTCATTGGTCTTGGGCAGGAACAAAGATCCGGTGTTTTGACTTAAAAAAATTAAAAAAATAAATAATAATAATAAAAGAAATCAGTTACTTAGTTGCAACTTTTGTTGGTTTTGTTGTTGTTATTTTGCAATCTGAACAGCACAATGCTAGCAGATAAGAGGAATTCACCTCATATTTACTGGTCACACTATGTCATAGCTGTTGCTTTTCTCTTGAATTCTCTTGAATTGAAACTTTTTTTTTTTTTTGGATGGCCAAAAGATTGCATATTCTATTTCAGTTTACCCAAATGAATGCATCCTCCCTACGGAGTTCAATAGCGGGTGCTTGATTATGTTTCAAACTGTACCACGTTGTAACTCATTCTTCTCGTGTAAGCTTTTACAAATAAAGAATATTTCTTGTTTTTAACACGAAAGAAGGGGAAGCTAAATGGTAACCATGAATTGTAGGAGATCACTGCAAAACTTTTCCTGGGTCATGTTCATTTTCTATTAAATACACAGGAAACGGTAGTTGGTCAGAGCCTTCCTTTCCTCACAAATTCATCACACTATAATCACTGAGTGAGCAAAAAGCAGGATTTTACATTAACACACCATATACACCTCTTATTTGACTAACTACTTGTTTAAGCACTGCTTTCATTCTTTAGGAGATTGCCTGTCCAAAATATTTAACTAGAATTTTCCTAAATCATGTTTACGTAGAGTTTTGAGATATTATTGTTCATCTAAAATGTAGAATAATGCATCAGAACAATTACAGTTTGATCAGATCAGATATTGTCTTAAAGTGTATGCTGGTTATCTTTTGTCATAACACAATTGCAAAAAAAAAAAATTGTTTTGGTCTGGTGGCATGTTTTGGCACTGGCAGCATTCAGTATGTTGTTTTCCGGGGGGATGCTTGCTATGTAATCATCATAAGTATAACATAGAGAACATCTGTTTTACGACAGTGGATAAAGCATTGTGGTACATTGTGCACAAAAAAGATAACATACGATAGGAATCCTAATATTGTATCTTAGCCTGACAGTCATAATTTTAATGATTGTCATGTTTGAACGGATTCCTGAGCAGGTAGGATGCTACAACCTAAAGTGGTGACTGCTGTCTCCAATTTGTTTGCTTCTTCTGAAAGCTGCCTGGCTGTTTCCCTTTACCCTATTTCTTCCTATATTCCTCAAAGACTTTTTGCTTGCCCTGCCATTGTGGCAGGAGGAGGAGGGTTCCCTCTCAACCCATCCATATAGTGGCAGGGTCACAGCCCTGGCAGCCCCAGCTGCCCTGGGAGCAAAGAGCCAAGCTCTGTCCTGCAAACCTCTGTGCTCCATCTGCAGCTGTTCCCCTGGGCCAGCATGCACAAGTGATATCTGAGTGGCTTTGTACTTCCTCCGTTTGAAATTTCTACATCTGTTTTCTGGTTGTTTCTTATCTGCAATGCCTTCTTGGCTGGCACTTGAATTTAATGTAGTGCAACGTCAAATAGGTGTGGCAGAGCTACAGCAACAGTATAATTTTATAGGAATGTTCCCTCTCTGGTGATTGTGGATGTTTAAAGCCACATGGCCTACTGCAGTAAATACCAAATCGCCATTGCTTTCCTTTCCACCTTTCCCATAGTGGGAGAGTTTGATGCCTTTTAATGGCTTTAGGAACCAAAGAAATCCACCTCCAGCATGCTAAAACATCAATTTAGGTATAAACATATTCTAAATTAAATTACATAGTTTTCCTACCTATTTAAAACATTAATGCCTTGATTATAATTTTGCAAGCTTGCTATTTTTTAATTTCTCTGGAACAATATAATCAGTTTATTCTTTGTGTTTTGAATTTGATTCTGCCCTCTGATATGTTGCATATTATAGCAAATACTAATAGAAGCTAGCTAAATAGGCTGTGACAATTAAATTAATAATGCATTTTATTTGCAAGTGCTTAGTCTTCGTGGTTTGACTGATATATGCAAAGATGGTAATTTATTAAAAGTAAATTCATGTAATTGTAGTACAGAGTTTGATGAACCAAAAAAAGTTGTCAGCATGACTATCATCAAAACCTGAAAATTCAAATAAGTTCAAAAGGGTGCTTGAAAAATATATTTACACACCTTGAGAAACTGATCTCATTTTTACAAACTTCTCAGGAAAGAATTTTGGATGGCAAACATTGACATCTGAGACAGGCAATAAAAATTACATCTACAATTTAGTGAAGCAGAGCTGAACTAGTGTGACTTACTCTCTAGCTTTCCATTACCCATGACTATTGTTCAGGTTTTTTTGTAGACATAAAAGGGACGTGTTATGGAGGCTGTGGCAGTTTTCATGTGCAGATATACAAAACAAATATAATTCATAATAAGATTGCTAAATCCTTTGGTTTAAGGGTTGGGGTTTGGGGTTTGGGGTTTTTTTTTGTTTGTTTGTTTTTAAGACAAAGTAGATTTAAGGGGCAAATCACAGAAGCTTAAAAAAAAATAGCCTTTTAAATTGCCTGCACATTTCAGCCTCAAAGAAACCTAAGAAACCTATTGCCTAGTCCATTATGGTCATTACCATTTAATAACTAACTCAAAAGTGGAATGTTTTAACACAAAAATTCTTCTAGGACATTTTTTTCCTGTTACTGGAACTGTGATACTGATTTACTGTCAACTTGAATGTGTCTCAAAACTGGCATGTTATCTGCTAAGTCCAAGGCCAGTACATATTTGGTACTTCAGTGTCAGTAATCTTCATGGGACCTATAACTATATCTTATTGGTGGGATAAATCTTTGGCTACACCTTTATTGTGTCTCAGAGGCAATGTGGTTGAGGACGAAGTGAATGCACCAGTAGCATTAATGGTGCCGAGTTCTAATTTCTGTTAGAAATTATGTTAGGTGTAAGCTGGGGCGAAGGAGGACCAACTCAGATGTCTCATTGCTGAATTTAAGGTATATGAAAATATAAGCAAGAAAATAAAAATGAGCTCACTAACTCACTCATCTGTGAGGCTGAATTTTGCCACTGTTAAGGACAAAATTAAAAGTGGATTTAAGTGTACAAAACTGCATTTATCCTTTAAGATATTTTTTCAGTACAAAACATTCTTTTTTTTTTTTAGAAAGGAAGACTGTGTTAACTAAATTTGTATCTAATACCTCTTTTTAATTTATATAAATATACCACAGAAAGGCCTTAACTGACAGTTGTTTAATTACCTTATTTTCCCTGTGAATTTTAAACAATAAGTTTCCTCTGAAATCGCTCTCTGCAAATGACTAATCCCTTTGAGTCAAATAGGAGCATTCATTCATATATATATATATATATATATATATATATATATATATATATATAAAGTTACTCAGATAAAAAGATACTTGCTGAACTGGAATTTGTGTTCCAGGACATTTTCTTCAAAGATCATTAATAGTATGTTTGTTTTTATAAGGTCATTCTGGTCTATATTCATGCACTTTAAAAATGGGATACAGTGCTAATATTTTAAATGTGGGAGAACAGTAATTAGTGACAGACGGGGGAAAACTTAACCAGGTCTTGGAGAAGGGGGAGAAAATGTTTGCGGAAATTGCGACACGCTCTGGTTCCATACTCCTTTTGCCAAGAATTTGCCTGTGTTTTCTAAGATCCAGAGATATCATAATGGTTGAGCAATACTATTATTATTATTATTGGTGGACTTGTATCTGAGATCTCAAAAGCCATTAATAGGATATTTAGGAAGCTGCCAGTTTCTACAGAAAATATATCCTTCAGGAAATTAGAAGTTATATTCCTGGGTATAAGTGACAGGCATAACTACAGCTATGATTTTCAGTGTACTTGCATAAGCCCATGTGAATTCTGGAATATCAAATGCCACTAACATGTGGTATAGCTATCCTGAAATATATGAATCTGCTTGGTAT
>CM060561.1:58016943-58066943 GCA_030625065.1 Alectoris magna
CTACGAGAAAAAATAAAAAGGACATATGAAATTATTAATTTTATAATTGGCGCTTAAACAGCAAAAAACCTCATTGCTATCTTTGTTATGCTTATGCAGTTGTGTAGATTGCTTTGTGTAGAGTGATGCTTAGTTTCACTATCTTCGGAGCTACAAAACAAATAGAAGTGTAAACACAGAGCAGATGCATGATTTTGCAGAAGAAAACCTTACTCCCACTTATCATATTTGAACTGCTTGTGTTTGTACACCTGTGGCTCCACGGTAGTGCACTTCATAAAACGAATTCCTGTTTTTGTGCCACTTACACTGTGCATGGCTCATCGCAGAGAAATCAGAGGTCATTTCTAGAATTTCAGATCATAGCCAAATTTTTGTTGATTGCCATCGCTCTGTGTACTGTGTGCTCAGGTCTAGTCCAACGAAGGTCAAGAAAGAGGCATCTGAAGTCTAGTTGTCCTGGTGGCTTTCTGAAAAATTCCATACAAGCTCTCCATCAACAAGCCATCATTGACTAAGGCTCGCATGGAGATAACACAGTGCCGTCAGTGGACATCTCAGAACCTCATGCAGAAAATTGTTACGATTTGTAATTAAAGCGGCAGAGCGGCCCAGCTTCTTACACATTAAACTGGTTTCTTTTCTGCTGTTAATTGAAAGGGGAAAGTAGTTTTTTCTGGTTTTAAAGTCGCTGTTAACAATTTATAACTATATTTGACTTCATCAGTCAGGGACAAAGTCCTATAAGGGAATAATATTTTACTTCTACAACAAGGGAATCCTGTATTCCATGAATATTAAGCTCCTTGCAAATAGCTGTATGGTAATAATAAAAAAGTGATGTAGAACCAGTTTCTCAGACCACTGAGGTTTTTACTCGTTTACACATTTATTGACATTTTGGCTTGGCAGTTCCTTTAGTGTTAGAGAGAGTATGAGGACAGACTGCATAGAGGTCCTAGCACAATCTGATTAGTTTATTAATTGTTTTGATTTACAGGTTGTATATTGCAAGTGCTTTTGCACAGAGTTAGCTAAGAACCCACTTATATTTTTCTAGGAGAAAGAAAAACATGAAAATATTTCCTATCATCTTGAATCTCTAAAATGTCTGATAGTTTGTATTTCATAAAGTCACACATCTGAGAAGTTGGCTTTTGCAAAACAAGCTCTCTGATTATCTGATATCCTCCGGAAGGTTAGGAGAGTTGTTTCCTATATTACTTAGGAAAAAATTTCTTTTTACAATTGAAAATGTCAGCATCAATTTAAAGTAACACTAAGCATGTGCTTGCTTTCTGAATATTATCCTCCTCCACCTCCCCTCCAACCACCCTGCTGAGGATCTGAGTGTGACAGTTTGATTAGATCATCAATCCTTACTGTTAACAGCACTTTTCCTGAACACCTGGGTTGCTAGGTCACATCTGAGTTTAGCTACCGTTGTTTTAGTGACCTAACGTGCATTCACCATAGCAATTTACATTTGGTCCTCAAATTAAAAGTTACCTTAGAACAACAGTTTGCTTTAAAATGAACTTTGTTCTCATGTGAAAGTTATGCTATATGATGTGATAAAAAGGATAAACAATGAAAAAGATTGCTGTATTTTAGTCAGGGTTACCTACGCTTATTGAGCTCTCACGTAAGTCTGTGTAGTCGAAGCCTCAGAACCAAAGCTTAATTATGAATATCTTATGAACATAAATATGAATATCTACCTAATTGTCCATCCGTCCAGAAGAATGCTACTTAGCTTTATATTTCTCATTTTGATTTAACTGGATTATTTTGTATTAAATTATATAATCAAATTGGTCATAAACATATAAAATCTTCGTAGTTTTTCTTTCCTAAGATCTACATTTCACTTGTCGGTACAGTCTGATTTCCGTTTTCCCATATATAAGGAAAATATCAGCAAAAGTAAATACCTAGTAACAATTTCAATGCAAATTGCTGAGCATCAGACTGCAACATGAGCATACTATTAAATGTAGTCCTTACCAGTTTTTCCGGATGCTACAGTGATCCTTTGTTTTTTCCTCTGAACTTTCCTTTGCTGTAGTGTGAAATATAGGAGATGTATTAACTTACCAGAGCAAAATTCATGAAGCAATTAGTTTAAAGTGAGTTTTGACAGCTCCTTCTGTTTTTGAAGGATTGAGTAAAAATTAAAGTAAACAAATGAAACAAGAAAAATCATGGGAATAACTCTTCAATAGTACACTGAATAGTAAAAAACTACCGATCGATGCAAATGTTTTGCTTAATGGTAGATAAGTAAGATGGTTACATTTAATTTAAGGATGTATATGAAAGTTAATTTTCTTCATATAACTTGTGTTACAATCATTGAAGGGCAAGAAGCGTGCTTCTTAGTTGTTGTACATGTATGGGATTATATACCAAGTAGTTATTTTTAAGAAGTTGGTCGGGCATGAAGAAGAGATCTGAATTTTAACATAAAACTATTAAGTTTCAGTTGTATAATACTGTTTTTTTCACCCCTGTGGCAAATCTGATCAAAATTAATAATGCAATTACACATTTAGGGCTGATCAGATGGCCAGTTAAAGCAGTAGAGAGTATTGTTTGGATCAGAATCATCAGTAAGTTTGCTTTTTAAGCAAAACTTCAGTTAGACAGTGTACAGAAAATATATATTTACATATATATGATATTATAGTTCTGGAGTTCACAGCGTTTACTGTGCCCTCTGAAATACAGATCCTATGGAAGTGCCTGCTTCTGTTAATCCACAGAACATATGCCATAGTGGCTTCTGAAAATTTATGGTAAGAATAAAGTACAGAACATCCATGCAAGACTAAAAATTCTGTGGTACATACTGTACATTATTTTCAATACTAATTCACAGCACATGGTAAAAAAGCACAAAGGATCTGGTTGACACATTTAGAATGCAGAAAGAGCTGTTCAGTGTTCCACCAGAGTAACAGAGTATATGGTCAATAACATGTTTGCGGGAGAGGTTACCATAAAGCAAGTATCGTAAGAAAGAATTCATTCCAACAGCAATTCCTTATCAATGATATTATGGAGACTGAAAATACCAGACCTGACAAAAGCATGTTTGATATATTCCTTGGAAATATTTGGGAAAAAAAAATGTAACTTGTAGGATTTGATATTCATTTATATGTATGTTTGCATGCCTGTTGATATTGGTGGAACCTATCAGTAGCAACCACCTGGATGCATGCAATTGGAAAACTCTGAATTCTGAAACTTTTGGGGGCAGCTTTCACACGCTCCATGTTTGTTCACAAGCATTTATTTATTTGTTTAAGTTGAGATTGAGATTGAAGTGCAATAACTTGATACTTTTTCCATTTTATTTGTTTTATTTTTCTTTGATTGTTATTTTTCCAGACCAGAGGATAAAATTTGGCCATAATCATCACTATTAGTGTTTATGTTGTTTTGTTTGGGTGGAGGGTGGATGCCTTGAATTACCAGATTATCAATTTGCAATTGCTTATAGAGACTTTGTAGATGAAAATATTCTTTTGTTTACATTTAGTCATGGTTTTAACTGTTGACACAATTGTTTTCTTAGACCCAATTGTCTTGTTGTGAATCCTGTTCCTACTGAAATAAGCAAGAGTTTTTTAATGTCAAAAGGTGCAAATTTTCATTTCCATTCATTGTGTAAAGGTACGTAAGCACAGTGTTTGATTAAGAAAGAAGAAAGTGTAATAACCACTTGTTTACTAAGTGATCATACACACCGGCTAAAAAGTCTGGACAGATTTGTAGATAATGTCTTGGTATACTCTGATGCTTTTACTGTTCTGTAAAAACCCACATCTCTGACAGACTGGGCTGAGAAGAGACAAACACTTAGAAACTTATTTTATGTACTTATTTTATTTTATCTTTACTGAAAAATTGCATTTATTCATAGTGATACATCAAATACAAGTTACTTACCTGTAATAGCTATGTGATGACAATGGGTTATTTGTGTGTAGTTGAAGGTAGATGTGGTCAGCACTTCTGTCTCTTCCATAGGATGGCATCACCTGAACACAAGAAAGTAAAACTTACATTTTTGTCATTACTTTTCACAATAAGATTGCAGGAGATGACTCGCTAATTCTAGTTCTATTGGGTAAAAACATTTTTCTGCTGTGTGGACATAGTCAAATAACAGAGGGAGGTTCACTTACATGGGAAATAAAATGCATTTAAAAAAATGTGTTGTGCTGATGAACAAATTGCAAACTAAGGTGAAGTTAGCCTTCCGGGTTGCTCTGTTTTCTGAAGAGACATTCCTCCTACCAGACTTTCCTATTGTTTGGGATTCCCGTGGGAGCAAGCACAGGGGAAGAGTTGGGATTCTACTGCAGTTGTGCTTTCATCTCTGGTGGTAGTCATCTGAGTGGGCCTGGCCAGTGACATAACCTTCTGTGTTTGGTTTTCTTTCCACCTATGAAGTGAATACCTTAAACCTTCAGAGAGACTGACAGGAGCTTGTGAAGCATAGTAAATAGAGCTGTTCTGGCTGTCACAGTTGCTGTCATGGCAAGGAATGGGAAAACAGAGGAGCTGTCTTAGCAGCAGAGCTTGGCTTCTGAAGATGACTGCAAGCCTCAGCTAGGCTTGGAATGCAAGATTGGATGGGGAATATCACATTTCTTGAAGGAATCTGGTAATAGGAAAAGCTGGGAAACTTTCTATCTATCTAAATCTCCTCAGCATTTCAGGAGCATTGTTTTAAGCACATCTCCTTTGTAGGAAGAAATTTGGGTTCAAAATTGCTGAAATTAGGGAGCACAGCTATATGGAAGAACTAACTTTGAGGGTGTGTGACATCATCCAAGATTAAAACCAAATTGTTTATGATAATGATCTGCCTTAGTAACGTGAAGTAATACTTATATGCTACTTACCTTTGTGTGCAGCAGGGCTGAGTGGAGGGGGGACCTTAGGAGAAGCCATCAGCTCCTCCTTGGAGCTCCTTCTCTCTGGAGAAAACCATCAATTACAAAAGTTGGTCACTATGCTGAAAGAAGGTGGGCTTTTGAAAGGCTGTAAATGAAGGACAGGAATGCTGGGGGAGAGGAAGGGAAGATCTCTCTTTCTCCAAACAGGTCTTCTGATGAAGCCAGAGACAGAAGCTCTAACGGGTGTGACAGGAGATGCGGAAGAACTCGCTGAAGAATAGCTAGAGAAGGCAATTTCTTGCAAGGGATGCATAAGGTTCCTTTTTGCTTTACTTCTCTGTAACAGGCAAAAATAGAGCTGTACAGGGAGTCTATCTGATGGCCTCTTAGTTTCATTTCCAGTTTAGGTTCAGCTCTGCTCTGACTGCAGAGATTTTGATTTGGGTTCTGCAAAATTTCGAGGAATGGTCCTGATGCGGTTCCAGTTTAAGTGGAAGTTGATAGTACAAAGCCTTGCAAAGGCTCAGCCTCAGCAAGGAATTCAGAATGATGGCTCTTAATGTACCAGCTGAGAATCAAAGGTTTTATTTTTCATTTGGGCTTGACTTGCTTCTCTGATTTAGATGCTGAGGAGTGGAAATCAAATATCTGATGTTAATTATTTTTTATTTCATTCTCTTCTGCTCTGTTTGTAATTAATCCTGTTGTCTGTGACTAATTTTACATTGGCAATTTTAACATATGCTATAACCTCTGTGATACACATCTTTTTTGCTTGGTTACTGTGTATAAGCAGGCTGCGCTAGGCAAACAGGAGAAGCCAATGGCCTGATGAAGAGACTGAAGCTGGTATTGACATGTGTCAGAGGAGAATGATGTTTACCCCAGGAGTGTGGGATTTTAAAGAAAAGTGTGGGCTTAGTTCACAAGGGACAGAGCTGTGCAAATGGCTCATTCAAATGGCTCTGAATTCCAGTCTAGTAACAAATCATTATGATTTAAGTCATATTAAACATGTATAAAATGCATTTACATTTTTTGATCACAATATAACTTACATATTTTACAAGGTGTTTTTTTTGCAGGCAGTGCATTTAAACCATAGTTTGCATTTGTTCCTTTTAAGTCAGTTATTAAATACCTTTGCTTTATGACATACCTGTATGTGTGTATGCATCCTGTCTCTGGTTTAGAATGTTTAACCACCAAAAAGAATTTGTCACTTTTTGTGCAAGCTTTTGATTCCTAATTGTCCATATGGAAAATGACTAGACTTGGATGTCTGAAAGGGTTCTAATGCTGTGGGTGACGTTTTTTAACATCCTTTGGTCCCCTTTCTTTTCTAAATCTTTTCTTTTCCAGGTCTAACACATTGTTACATTAGTCTGTATGAGAGTTGTCAGGGTTATCCGTCAACGTCGAAGTCAGAGGGAGGCATTCACAAATGCAAAAACATTATTCTTTTAGTCTATAGGTTTGCTAGGAACATTTTAGAAGAAACACAAAATAGACAGCAGAGGGGGCCAAGCTCTGTACATCACCAACCCAGTTGCTGTCAATTTATTACAGTGATTTTGTTCTGTAGACAGAAGGTTCTCTGGTTAGACCATTTAGCTGTTACAGTATTTTTCTGTTCCTGCACTTACTGGGAAAAACAATGAGCATTCAGCTCAGAGGACTTTTCAAAGTAGCTCTTGTGATTCCTCTTCTTTATACCCTTAAAAACAAACAAACAAGCAAAACTAAGTGCATAATCATTAATCTTATAGAAAACAAGAAGTCATGGGAAAATTAATGTGATCATTTCTTCAGAACTAAAACAGAAAACTTTGTAAATGTGCATACCTTATAATGCTGAATCACCAAACCATTTCCTGCATAGCTAGAAATCCTGACTCATTGCCTTGCAAACTGTTTTTATCATGCAAGATAGTAAATCTCCTATCAGACTAAAAAAATGAGGCAGAGTGGACAGCATTTTGTTGTGCATCTTTTTTTTTCATGGAGCATATTAGTTCTAGGAATAATTGATTTATCAAAAATATACGTGTGCAGTTTACATACTGTGTTGCCCTCTGTGTCTGCAGGCACACGTATGGCCACTAACATTTGTCATCTTTCTGCTCCTTTATGTACCAGTTAGCCCCATAGTTCTTAGCAGTTTGACCTTTGTTATTTACCATTACTGCCTTTGTAGACTAATATTTTATTTTTCTGAGAAGGTACAACCCATTAAGGACCTCCTAGTGACACAACATTTTAGTATTTCAATTCAAATGTGATTCAATATGAATAAAAGTAATAAGAATCGTGAATGGTCATGTGACTTGGCTGTGTGAAACTTGGTAGGTACGCAGCCTTGCAGCCAGTGTTGCCCCACATTGGATAATTCAGTTTAAAATGAAATAAAGTTAGTGGTAACCGGACTTACAAGAAGGAGCTTATCATGAGTATGTCTTCAGCAAATGCCTGATTTTTTAGGATTTGATGGTACTTTTGTTACTAATTCTATTTGCTTCCTCGTACTTGCCTTTGCTGCCTTATTCTTGCTTTTTGAAATTAAAATAGATCAAATGGAGTATTATGGCACATGCTACTTTTTAAGATGATCTAAAAGGTCATTTAGTTCCTCTTTCCCAGGCGGGTATATATCAGCTAGTAGTCTATTGAATTCTGCAGTTTGAAGTTAGTAAAAGGGAATGATAATGCATATATTCATCATTAAATATATCTACTATGTCTGCAAATATTCTAAAAAACAGATCTGGAGCCAAGTGGCAGTCATGATGTACTGCAGCTGTCCCCGGATTAATGCAGTGAAGATATGACCCCTTAGAAACTGCCTGTCGTGTGTCTTTGCTATGTTTGCCTTGTTTTCATCTGTGTGCTTTTAAAAAGCATGGGGATAGGGACTTCTAATGAGGCATGGACATTAAAAAAAAAAAAAAAAAAAAAAAAAGCATGAGAGAGAACAGGCAATGCAATTGAACTACCAATTCATTTGTGTTATGTAGAAAGATCAGGGTTGAGAATGTTTGTTGTGGCCTTTGGAAAGCCTCTAGAGAACATCAGAATTATAGATGTTGCTGACCCTTGCATCGGTGTATCTTCTCAGGTATATGGAAAGGGGAAAATTGGAGAGGTTCTTCCACTTTCTATTAATCATGTAGTTTTAGCTTATGGAATGTTAATGTAATCTAATTCTTAGTCAACTAATATAGAGTTGCTTTTCAATTTTGAAGTTTCCTTTTCAAACCGGTCCTTTGAAAACAAATTTGTAAAGATATTTTCTACTGTGGAAATATGGGAAGGGCACAGGTCATTGTGCAAATGTAGAAAAATGGCAGAATCACCGCTGCATGATGCAGTTAGGTACAGTCTCTCAGGTAATACAATGAAGGGTTCTTCAAATTCTTCTCTGAGATATTAAACAGAATGAACATTGGATTTTGGTGCTTTCCTGCTAAAGAAGCTGAACATGCACTTGTACAGTGATGTGTTACAATGTCCTTGTATTTGTGAATGGACTTTTGACAGAACCAGAAGTAGGATTCTATATATAACTCACTGTATGCAGGGAGGCCGTGTGCACAGTTTCACAAATATTCTTAGTTGGTATACTGCTGGTGGAAAAAAAAAAAGATAAAAATGCAATTCACATCAACTGGTGAAAATCTCTGATGCATTTTTTCTAACATAGACAGCAACATCCAAAAATATTTATGAGTCCCGTTTCTGATGAATGCTTGATATCGTCCCTTAGGATATGATCTCTTTGTTGGATTAAAGGCCCTAGTCCTTGAACTAAACGATGTTGTTTTTTTCATCCTAATACTCTTTACATGTATCTCTTTTAGATGGTGCTGTCTATTATAGTGCTCAGCCTCTTTATGTTTATCTTCCCTATGAAAAAGCTCCTGGAGTTCCCTGAACAAATACCTTGATGATTTTCCTCCCACGCTCTGCAGGTTCTGAAAAAACCATTTGTATCAAAACCAGGTTCCCTTTGCTCTGTGTGTTCATGGGTGTTTGTGGAATTTTTTACGCTCACCTGAAGATTTGTTTTAGTACTGCCCCTTTGTATCTGCTTTGGGGGTTGTATTCCCATTGCGCTGTTTACTCCCATGTTGTCTGATGTATCAGCAATCCAATTCATAGATAGTATCATAATTCACGGTGTAATAGATCTTCCACACTGTTTTCTAGAGGAAACTTATTAAAGATAAAAATCTCATGTGGCAGTTGCCCTTTCAGCAGTTGAAAGTTTTTGATTCCTGCTTTCCATCTTAAATGTGTACTGATTACACCTTGACATCTCTCCTGTTACACATTCATTTTTCTGTGGTCTTCGAAACTGGTTGCTTTTAGCTTTTGCCTGTCATTTCAAAACACCTCATCTGGGCAGTCAGCTTTAGTTCCTTTGGAAGCTATCTTCATTTAGTGGTTATTTCATCAAACATTCAACTTTTTTTGCACAGAAAATTTACTGTAAGAATTGGCTGACTACAAACTTTACTACCTCTGTACTTAACTTCAGTCTACCATGGCTACTTGTCAGTGATATTAAAGTTCTGTTTTATACTTCTGTTGCAGATTATTTAGCTATCAAGACATTGTTTTGAAGGTAGAATTAGAATACAATTTAAAGGCAAACTTTCTGCTGCCTTCTATGTGTGTTTTTGACACAGGAGTGCTTTGATTTTTTTTCTGTGTAGCAAGTATATGTTAGCGGGGAATTATTTAATATTTTACTTATTTACCTTCTATTCTCTTCTCTTCCTTGCCTTCTCAGCTCTTCATATGATCGGAATTTTGAAAAGCAGACTTCGATTATACCTTTTAGCTAGTTGTGGAAGTTATTTACTTTTTAAAATGGAGTTAGGCTATTTTATGTTTTCTCTAGGAGTATTTTGCAGAATAACTGATTACTGTGCATAATTAAGCAGAACTTGAGATTTTTTTTCAGGAAAATAAGTAGAGATCAAGTCATGAGTTTAGATGAAGAGACTCTTGACATGTCAGGTCAAGTTTAATGTACGCTTAACAGTCTGATACCCAGGTAAACAGAAATTTCAACCCAACTAAATAATGTGTTTTATTCCTGATTCCTTGTGTTGGTGATTAAAGATGGCTCTTGTGATGAACTGAACTTTGTGAAATGTGTCAGAGAATTAATTCAACTGTTTTCTAAAATTGTTGTCTATCATAGCATTTTAGAAGATAGGCCTGGAAGAAACTCATAAAGATCACCTACTCCATTCTCCTAACAATGAATTATACATATTGTTCCCAAACACACCGTTACAATCCAAGTGAAGTAATAGCATTTGCATACGGGATCATAATGTTCTAGCAGAGGCACCTTGGGATTATGCCATTCCTACCTGACTTGTGGTGCTCAAACCTTCACGCAGTGCTCAAGATGAGGCCACACCAGCTCAGAACAGTGGGACAGTCCCTTGCCTCGCCTGACTGACTCTGCTGGGACTGGTGCACCCCAGGGGATGGTTGGCCCTTTGGGCTGCCAGGTCACACTGCTGGATTATTTTAACTTGCCGTCAATCAGAACCCAGATCCTTTCTGTGGAGCTTCTCACCAGCCTCTTGTCCCCTAGCGTGTACATAGACCCAGGGTTGTCCTAGATGCAATATTGATTGTATTAAAAATTGTTTTAATTCAATGTTGGTTGTATTAAAAACTGTAGTGACAGTAAAAGGGTAGGCAGTGATAAAACACCGATTTTAAGGAAAATGGCAAGTAGGTGCTTCCAGGATCTGCAATGTAAGTAAACGTAGCATAGTCATCAGGGGTCTAGTAGAATTATTAAACACTACATTAATTACATTCACAGATGGTCCTAGGATTAGGTTGTTCAACAAATACGGAGGAGGTTATAATACAAAGGGACAGAATGAAGTAGGAAATGTGAGCAGGAAATAAAATGAAGTGCTCTAGAAACATGCTAATGTCAACATCTAAAAATATGCAAAGCATGAATACTCGATGGTAGAAAAATGATGGAAAAGAAATGTTTTAAATTCTGCAAAAAAAAAGTAGTTGTGTTAATGAAAACTGATTTTAAATGTTGTTTGGAAAGGATCGACATAATGTTTTGTGGACGTTGCATACATTTGGTGTTATTTGACTTCACAGCGCAAAGGCCGCCATGTGGCCCATAAGAAGGATCTTTGGGAGTTAATACCAGGTGAATCATCTCAGATGATTCCTTTATTTGAAGGACAAAGCCAGAGCAAGTAGTATTTAATTTAATGTCTCCCAGCTATAGATTTGGTCTCCAATGACTCACCTGAGCCTTGCCTGTTTGTTATGTATCTGATACCAGCACTATTCCCTGTGACTAGAAGCGTGTTTAGAAAAGAGTCGTTGACCGTGGGACTGATTTCGTCCAGCAGAAGGGTTCAAGAGAAAATGAATGCCTGGCAAAAAAAAACCCAAAACAAACAAACAAACAAAAAAAAACAACAGGTAAATGGTATGAGGAAATGGGTTTTCATCATACTGTAACCATGACCAGGTGTGGTGGGCTGGCTGGCTGGCTGGGTGTCCTTAAAACCACACAGCTTCTAATCATTTTATACCAGAGTGGTTCTTTTCAGCCATGACAGATTTGGGAATAGCTTTGGAGATCTGCAGGTGTAAACAGTCCAGTGTAGAAGGTACTGGTAAACAGTAGGGGGCACCTTGAACTTTTGGAAAAGAAGAAGCAAGATGCTTCCTGTGGAGCAGATTTCTAACTAAACAGGGGTAATACTAGGACTGAGAGATTCGTGTACTCTGTGTCTTCAAATGAGAAGACTATATGGTTATATACGGGTTCTAAATGACTTACAATTTGCCATCTAATGTAAAATTCAGTGTCTGTGCCTTGTTTTCATCCGTGTGCGGTATCCAAGAGTGTTTTCTTTATCTATTCAAAAGATCATGTTTGAATTTTTCTTATTAAAAAAAAAAAAAAAAAAAAAAAAAAAGGAAGAAAGATTACTGCATTACCTCTCACTCATAAAATTAAATTTAGATTTGATAATCCAGTTCAATGGAAACTAATTTCTGTAGCAAAGGGAAGGGTTTGTTGGTAGCAAAGGGTAGAAAATCAAAGTCCCCACAGCATAGGGTGACTTCCAGTTTATTGATCAGATGCCCAGTAGCACCAGAATATATAGACTTTTCCAATAGCAAAACATAGCAATTACTTCTAATGCAGGTCAAAAAGCATAGCACAGGTATAGCATCCCATTCCAGCAGTGTGACTGGCCCAAACATATGAAGGATTGTGGGTCCTGTGAGCCACTTGAGAGGCTGTTGAGCTGGTAAACTTCCACTAGTCTGTTTGATATTGATAGATGGCCAAGCAAAATCATGGAAACATCATCTCACTGGAAAGACGTCAGTATTAAACAACTGGAAAAGCATTAATAATTATGGGGATCCTGGTTTTCTGATTACATGGGTATCTTATTTGTGACTCTTGGAGCCACTTTGCTCTCTTCCATGTCTGGCTGAATTCTCAGTGCTTTAAAGAAGATGTCTAAATGGACTGAAAATTGACTGAGATGCTCAGCATGTCTCCAGACAAATTTCTTCCAACTATTTAACAACTGGTGTATTGGCAAAGCAATTACATGTCTGTGAACGGAACCAGTCTTCATGTTACACTCTGACATGTTTAGATCTCCTACAGCACACACACTGTTACCTGTTTTCTTCATCAGTGCATTCAGCTCTGTAGTAACAGATACATGGATATGTGGGGTTGACATTTCTTCCAGGTAGCAAATACCTTCTGTTGCAGCCCAGACAAGAGAAATTCCCACAGTGGAAGACTAAGTAACTCAACATCTCCAGAGGCACAAAATAACAGTTACTGTCTGTAGATTATAAGTTATTTATAGTGAGAGCTTAAGATGTATGAATTTATACAGAGGTAATGGTCTTCATGGAAGTTTCTTAGTCCTTACATAACTTTCTTAGTGAACTTTATTGACCTTCCTAGTTCTTGTAATGATTTGGAGGTGTTGAAAACTGAATTGCTTTTACCCTTAATTGCTCCCTCACCTTTGTTATCAGAATTTGATCTCTTAAATTTATATATCATATGAAGCGTCTCAAAGTAAACACACTCTAGAAAATGTCTCACTTCTTAGCATTGCTTATATTTAGTTCTGTTTACTTATTCAGACATTTTTAGTTCTAAATGCCATTAAGCTGCTTCATAAAGGTTTGAGTTGTTGAGGTAATTGCAATAAATGGGTGCACATGGGAAAAGGAGGACAGAAATGCCATGGTTTAACTTTTTAATGTTATCTGGGAAGAATCTGGTCTAACAAGGACACAACAATGTAGAAAATCTACCCTAACCCTAATCTACCCTTACCCTAATTTACTAAAATCAACAACTGGTCATAACGGTTAGTAGCCACTTAATTTCTACTCATGAGTCATTATCTACAGTCACAGAATGAAGCAGGAGACTGAGCTGGCTGTTCTTCTTATAGGGAGGACATCTTTTAGAAGTAGTTTGTAGGCCTTGCTGCAAGTGCCAGAATAGCGGCTCATTTTGACCTGCATGCATCTCATGGAATTTTCCAGTAGCGCTTTCAGAGGAAGACTAAGATCACAATATTTCAGTAGACAGATATGAAATAACTTGTTTAGAGATAATTGCTTTTATAAACTCCAGTTGTTCTTCCAAACCTTTTGGGCCAGATACTCAGCAGTTTACATTCACCAGAATTAACACAAGTTTAAGATCTAGACCTGTTTTGTTTGTATTGCTTATGGAATGTGTGTTAGTCACATACATTACATATTTTAACCTTTTTTTATGAACCTAGATTATAATCTTTTGGTTTTTAATTTAAAAAGTGGACCCCACTGGCATTTGCTAATGTTATGTACTGTTTCTTTTTCATCCTAATAAATGGACTAAACAGAGTTTATCTGAATTTGCATGAGTGAGAAACTCCTCCATTGCAAGCTACTGATTTCAGATCTGTTGTCTAAATGATCTATTTACAGTCTGGAAAACCAAGTCCTAAGAAGACAGCGAAATCTGCTAGAAAATATCAAGTTTCTATTTTTTTGTTACTTCTTTCCAACTGTGTTTCCCTGCAGAAGAGTGTGCTAGTCTGAGATTTTCAGTTAGGAGATGCCTTGCCATGTGTGAGGCACAGTGTTACTCACATCTTCAGTTAGACTGTGGTTTAGAACATAGAATTGCATCGAGATTATGCATTCCCGACTGAAAATCAGCAGCTTTCTTAGATGTTAGTAGAATATATATGGGACCAACTTTGTGAGTGCATTTCTTCAAAACCAATTTGAGATACTGTTATTTCTTCTATCACTTTGATTTTGGAGGATTAAAAAGATTCCCCTTTCACATGCAAATTGATTTAAGCTGTGTACCTTGAGGAAGAAATGCTGATGGACTTTGAGAAGCATTCTCACCCTTGGCTCTCAGCCATCAATTGCAGACAAAGCACTTTGTCTTCTGGAAACTGTTGATGCATCTCAAAAAGCAGCCACTGTCACAATGCTTGTTGCATGAGAAGTTTGCTTCTCCTGCTGCACTGCTCAGGTCCAGAGGGAGATCCAGCTGGCGCAAGGCAGTTCTCTAGTTGCAGTGGTGTTTTAAACCCAGTGGTAGCTCTAGTAGTACATTTCTACCACCAGTGGGAGATGATTGATGTTTTCCCCCCTGCCACTGGTGTTCATTAAGTGAGGCCATAAACTATTCTGTTTCTGTAGCATGTTGGAAGTTATGAAGCATGTGAGTGACTCCTGCATGTGAAAACACAATAAAATGGTAGTAGTGACAACTATTTTGACCACAGTGCTTGTTAGCAGAGTATTAATTTATTTGGACAGACTCACTGGGAAATATTCTTAGTTCCTAAGTTCTAATCTCTCTGTTCATATGGAGATGTTTGAAAATGATTAACAGATACTATCTGGAAATTTTTTATTAAAGCTATACATATGTTTAGTTTAAATTAAAGGAAACCTGCAAACAGTCAAATAATATTTTAAAATTCAGAAATTAATTTTGTGCTCAATAAAATAGATTCCCCCATAGTTCTTTTCGGTAGGGTTTTTTCTGCCTTCTTCCTGTGCTGCTAGAGATTCTTAAGCACTATTCTGCAATATTTTTATTGCTGGAGTGTTTCATGATCAGAGCCTGGTATTATAATCATAACTTATTTGCTGGATGTAAATGGATAGTAGCTGAAACCAAATTTCTTTTCACCTGTATAATCAAAAAAATATTATTTGGATTCCTAGAGGTGAAAAGAGGCAAGCTGAAACTTCATCTTTGAAGAGAAAATTTCAGAGGCACTTTGTCACTGTCATGTCGTGGTGCAGACATCTGTCAGACTCTATTACAAATCCAACTTTCTTATTCGATGAGTTACTCAATTTGCAAATTGAGACCTCTCTGCTTTGTTAAAAATTATCACTGCTCATCCGAAAACCTTAAGTGTTTAAAAGTATAAGATGACAGCTTGAATGCTTAGGGATGTGGACTGTCCTTATAAGGACAAATTACCTTTCTGGATGTCACATTTAAATGTTTGGCTGCCTATCATCTACAGGGAATTTAGTATGATAAATCTTTTCAGATCTCTGAGAGTCAAGGAATTATAAGTGAAATGCACGAAAGGTGTTTGAGGTTCAATTCTTTTTTGTGTGCATCTTTTACACAGTAGGCTTCAAATGTCTCTGATTTCAAGTGCTGTAAATGGAAGATATTGCTTCAGGTCACCTCCTTTATTCAAAAACGTGAAACTGTTTTATTTATTTTTCGTCTGAACAAAGACATTCTTTGTTTAGTAAATACATATATTAGGCTGTTTTCTAGCGTGAATCACGATGGGTGAAGTGAAAGATTAGAAGGTTATTATTATTATTATTATTTTTTTTACATGTCACAGGCATACAGAGGTGTTATTGTGGAGTGGATCTAGACCATCATTTCAGTATTCCATTCTGTAATTTCATTGTCAATCCCAGTAATATTTGCTGTTCTTAAGGGAGTGAGGGTATGCATGGCTTTTTGTTACTTACATTAAAAACAGCTATTCCTAAACACTAGGTGTTGATGATATGAGTACTCCTCTGGCAACAAAATTGTGTTTTCTCCTTCTCATTTATTTGATTTGTTTTTATTTGGTGTTGCTTTGCTTGCATTTTGGTTGAGAGAGATTATATCCTTTAGTAATCTTGATGTAATTCTTGCTGAATATGCCCCATTAGCTAGATGCCATTCATCTGTAGGCATTCTGCTTCCATACAGTGCTTTATACTCTTTTATTTTATTTAGGAAGTAGGTTGTTCTCAGAGGAAAACAGCTTTGACCTCCTGACACACACCACCAAAAATTCTATAACCCACTGGGGACTAAGTGAACCACATCTTAAATTTTGCTTACTGCCATTCTTTTTCTGTCCAGCTCCAGAACTGAACATTTTTTTAAGGAGTATTCAACTAATGACTGTGCTCAGCTTTGTGCCAGCTATGGTTTCTTCCTTCATGGCTAGAATAAAGGAGTAGAGGAGGCAGCTTTGACAGGCCTGAAATATCCTTGGTTTTGGTTGTTATGAAAAAGAAGAGCTCAGTAGGTTGCTCCTTTCTTTCCAGATCTCAGAAGTACAACAGCTTGATCCCCTCAGTAACAGGGATGCCCTACTGAATTAACCTGGCTATGATTTTCAGTGGAAATCTGTTGTATTTGGTTTGTATGTGTGTTTGTTTATTACCTGTAGGCTCTTATGGTCAGTATCAACTGGTCCTAACACTTCAAGCTATTTCAGAGTTAACTGAATCATAGAAATGAATTTACACAAATTCAGTAATCCAGGGTATGTGTTCATTTATGGTAGGCAAAATTGTGAGGTAGCAGGTCTAGAAAGAAGGCCTTACTTCTTTACTTCCAGAGCAGCAAAAGTAAAGAAGTGCTGGATTCTTCAACCGAAGCCTACCTGTAGTCTTGAGATTAAGAGGTTTTGAATTCTCAGCACTACTTGGCTTTTCTGAGGGGGATTATTAAGACTCCTTGCAGCTTCTGGAAACAGCTTGTGCTATGAAGGGGAATATATAGGAGATCTATGACTAAATCAAAAGATAATATAGCGAAAGGAGACCCTCTGTGGTGTTTCTTCAGGCCTGTCAAAGAGAAGCTTCATTCAGCTGGGAGGCACAAAGTCTTCTTGGCCCTGTCTTCTTATAGGTCCTGTAACGCTCTTACCTTCAACAAGGCATTGAGTGTCAGTTCCTCATTCTGTACAACGGTGTGTAAGCAAACGAAGCAACTCAATAGCAAGGAAACATGGGGAGGATTTGTGTGTATGTGTTTTGTTGTTTCATGGTTATTTTACTGTGGGAAGACCATAGAATCATAGGGTGGACCTGATGGTTGGATAATAAAGTAATAAAGGTAATTTTTAAAAAAATAAATGATTAGGTAATAAAGCAGAGCTGGTATGTGCAGATCACAGTTTTAAGTATATTGCCAAAACTCTGCAGTGTTCTGTCCAGTCATAACAAAAGTAAATTCTCTTCCCAAGGGACCTCTTTTTAGTGTCTATAGAAATCAGTCAGAATTTTGTCAAGGCCTTAAGATGAGAGATGCTCATCGGAGTTTCCCTAATTACCCCAAGTCAAAAGAAGAGAAAGATCTTGTCTGAAAAGAGGTGGAGAAGAAGGGCTCTTGGGTTTCTTTCTGTTTCTTAATCTAAAATTTTGAAATGGAGGCAGAGAATAGCATTGACTGTTGAGTCCTGAGTATTGGATATGTAATACCAGATGACAAGAGAAAAGAATTTCTTTTATTTGCAAGTACTTGCTTTATCCTGAAATCAAATTAAGAAAGCATGGAGGAGTTTGGAAAGCATTATTCTGTGTTAACCTTTTTCTGAAGATCCCAAAATTCTAGCTTGAGTAAAGATGCAAATTATTGAGAAAATGAGGTGTCTCCCTACTCAGAAGATGATAGAATTGGTTGGCTTTCGGAGCACAATTCATGTTTTAGAAGTGATAGGAGTTCCTACTGAAGACTTCTATTGTAATCTCCAATAGCATTTTTTCTGTGTTCTATTCCTCTGGAAGTCTTAGACTTCCATTAAAAAGAGACTTTCAGCTATGCTTCGGAATCCATCGAGGCCAGCTATTCTTAAATGAGGAGGATGTGGAGGGCTGTCTATCACAGTCCACTTCAACAGCTTTTTCACCCTCTGAAACTGCCATCTTGAGAGGACATTTCAGTAGTGCAGTACAAAACCTTCTCAAACGGGCAACAGACCTGAGTCTCAAATGGGTATTCAGTAGGGAGTTTTCTCCTTACATGTAATTTTGCAAATATTTCAGCTTAATCCAAGATTCATTTGAAAAACATTTCACACAAAGTCATGGATTTTTAGCACTCTCAAGATAGGAGTCATGAGTAGATTGCACTAATTCATACGTAGGTTATTTCTTTTTGCTATTTAATTGTTTCTTTAAATCACAAGCATTACTTCAAAACAGGTTACTTGCTCATGTTCTCATAATCATTAACTGCTTCAGAATATCATTACTGGGAAAAGTAATTGAGTGAGAAGACTTGAAGCAAAATGTGGAATACCCCAAACACTAGATCCTGGTAAGGAGAAGGCTATGCCACACCAAGTATAATTTTGTTTTTTACAAGACTGACTGAAAGCCAGAAGAGTCACAGCATCTTTTTTCTATACTGGAGATAAGCTCACAAATACAAAGGCTGTCACAGTACGGGAATGATGCACCCATGTTGTCCGTAAGCTGCAATCTTTACAAATTTGTCTGATTACCACAGGGAAATAATTGATTTTTCTAAGGCGGGACAGCGTAGGATTGGCAGAACTGAGTGCTCTGTTCATGAGTGCCACAACACTTCTTGGTTGATTGTGGCATCCCCCTTCCCTATAAATCATTGATATATATAATCCTGTTAACTAGTGGAGTAGATAAGAAAAAGAAATCCAAATAATTATAGGAGTGGCCAAGGCCCTGTTCAGTCTGTCAACTGCATGGAAATTCAGACAGATGTTACACTGTGATTTCGTAAATAAAGATTATTACATCTCATGATATGGGCAGGCTGAGTCTTAATTTGGCCACTGGAAGAATAATAAGCATAAATGATCAACAAAATAGCAAAATGCAGGAGTCCTGTTGATGCTTACATATTTATTTGTACTAGGAAATTGTATGCTTTGGGTAGATACGTGGAAGGTGGAAACCTGTGACTTGAAATTGAAAGAGAAATTAAAAAAGAGAAAGAAGCCCGGAGAGACCGATAGGAAGAGAAAATGTCCCAGAGAAGATGGAGTTGATTGGGGTAGGAAGAGAATAGGTCATTGGAGACAGCAACCAAAGGAGGTAGTATTATCATTTGCTCAAGTTGTCGTAATTTTGGCTTTGGCAAAGTTGCTCTTCTCACACACAGAGTAGGAAAATACCATCTCTCTATGGAGAGAGAATGTGAATATGTGAATTTTGCTCAAATTCAGATAATCTTGATGCTACAAACAGAGAAGCATATCTATTGGTTGCTTTTCACCTATTTCCATGCATATGCTTTATAGTTTTCTAAATTCCTTTTCTATTCTGTAAACAAGGTAGATTAGATGGTTAAGCTGTCTTCTTCAAAACTGTAAGATAAAAGTGTATTACAGTTCTGTCATTTATTAAACATAAGTGTAGTTTATGAAGTTATATGCCTTTATCTCACTATTTTAATGGACTTCATACATTGGTTATTTTTTATATCTACAAAATAGCATTTGCTTGGTTTGATATTACTAAATGTGTGTGGTATTAAAACCGTCACTTAAAAAGTATCCGTTTTTCCTTCCAAACTGTTTTGCCAGCTTATTTCAAGAAAAATAAATAAATAAAAAGCCTCTTTTTAAAACAACAACAACAACAACAACCGAAAAAAAAACTAGATTGGATTTCAATGTCTGTACGTTTTTTAACATACAGAATTCAGTCAGTTATGTACAGTAACGTGGGCTTCAGTGGTGACACTAGTCTGAGGAGGAAAAATGATATCACAAGAATGGAAACAAATGTGTGCTGTAACTCTGGTCATGAGGCTTTTAATTCCACACTTGGGGAAACAACAAGATTTACTGGGGTCAATTGTACTCTGCTGGGATATGTATTATTAAAGTGCGTATATATGTGTGTGTAAGTGTTGCAGGGAGGAGGAGAAGGTCAGAACATACTTTGCAGTTTTATTGCATTGCATTAGATTTACCTTTTAAAACTTATTTGTTCTCAAAATCAGACATAAAACAATCCCCCAACACACGTATTTACTCAATAAATATTTAAACAGTTGCATTTACCCTTCAAGTACAGTATGTGTGTTTATTAGGAGAAGAAATAAGAAAACAGCCATGCAGTTTTTTCCATTTGAAAGTTAATTTTACTGAGTTTTGCCTGTTGGACGTTCTGTACTTTAATTTTCATTAGCATCTTATTTTTAGTTATTTTCAAGACACTTTTCCCATAACTTATCCTACAGGATTTGTATGGTCATTTGTGTGGTGTATAGGTCAGTTCTCCCTTCCTAGTCCTATTTTGTATGTGTGTTGTTTGTTTGTTTAACCTTGCATGCTCTTCACTTCAAGGTTGAGCTGTGGGCATGTGAAGCTCCCAGCACCAGCCCGGCACCCCCAGGAGGGTTGCCCTGTTCCGCTGTGGTAGCACGGCCACCACTGGGACTTGCTGCTCCTGCTGGACTGGGGCAGAGAGCAAATGTAAGTGTGGAGCCACTCCTCATGCACTCCAGGTGTAAGCTTGCAGTGGAATCACAAAGCCCGTAAGGACCTGAAAACAATTTCTGTACAGAAGTTTTCATCTCCTCCTCCTGCCATGGGCTTTCTATTTGAAGGTGACAACAAAAGCGTAAGCTTGTATGTCCTGTTTTGAGATCTCTCCAGAGTCTGCTGTAATAATTTGATATTTAGAATTACTTCTGTGAATGTTAGAGCATTTACTCCCAGCTTACAAAAACGTGGAACTCATATATGCCTCATATACCTTTAGTAGTACATGAGAAGTGGAGTAATAGTAATGCAATAAAATATTCGATGCAGTTTTGTATAACTTTTTTTTTTTTTTTTTTTTTTTTTAAATTTAGAATAACATGAAAGGAATATAATCATTTTTATGTGTGTACTAGGTAGGGCCAGACAAAGTTGAGACAAAATGTAATACATATTAGATACCTAAGTGGCAGGAGGATCTTTTTGCTATGTCCGTATCCTGTGTTCTTTGCTCTGCCTGCAGGATCAGAGCCCCAAAAGGAAAACATAATGAAATATCTTCTTAAAATTTCTCAGCTTTTTTCCTTCTTCCTGAACCATTTACAGTGATTGGATTGCAGCCTGAAATTTCCATTTTAGCTTCTGTTGCTTTGAGTAAAACAATTACTTTTTATTAAAAATGTCAATTTGAATGATTATTTAAATCTGGCTTAAACAAAAAAAAAAGAAAGCTGTTGCTGGTTACTGTTGTTTTGCATGGGATTCTGTGTTATGGAAACTGGACATAATTTTGTAGAATTGATATTCTTTTAATTGCTATTAATGAAAATTACATGTGTGTGTAAGGGGAGGATATAATTCCTTAAGGGCCTAAAATTATCCTGATGCACATGTGTAACTTCCATTACCCGTAACTAGAGTTGCATTTTTGTTAGCGGTGAGAATGAACTCCTTGGGCCTGAATGGCAGCTTTCTTGGCATGAATGCAGAGTCAGTGGGACCCAGACTGGGTCAGACCCCGGAGTGGAGGCGCTGCTGCCTCTTGCTCCGCTCAGCACACGTGGCCCCGAAGTCCACTGTCAGTGCTCTGGCTCTGCCTCAGCTCTTAGAAGGCTTTCAGCAGCCCCACTTCAAGGGAACTCGAAAAGGAAACTCACAGTCACACCCTTGCTAGATTCCTCCTCCATTAGGAAGCCCTTGACAAACCCTTAATATGTGTGAAGCTGCAGTTCCAGAATGAGTGATTCTCATCTTTTTAAAACATTCTCTTAATTTTTTAACCAGGTTGGCAATTACAGTGAATTGTAACGGCTAGTGTATAGAAACAATTAACCTGGTGTATGAACCTTGGGGTAAAGATAATTCAGCTCTCTATGCCCTTCCCATATGCCCTTCATCAACTTCATGTTGCAAGACATCACTTTAGATATCAATAGATCTTAATTTTTATGAATCCAATATTGCTGTACCGCAACGTTAATCCAGTCGGAGTAAGTTAATCCAGTCAGAGTAAGCAATTCAGTAATTCTATTTTAGTCTTGATTTCAGAGATATATAACTTGCCTGAATTAAGAAGGGCTTGATCTCAGCCAAGAAGTAAAATTTGTATTTGCAGTCAACCCTGAGGTGCATCTTCTTTGACCGGGGATGGCAAAGCGGGAAACTCTAAATGATTGAAGAAAATAATGAAATCCATTATTATGACATTTCCTGGGGAGCACTGTTTGTGAAACTGGTGTTTTGATTTGGTCTTTGGGTGCCATTCTGTTCTTTCCAAGAAATTAAAAAATACATACATATATATGTGTGTGTGTAGAAAGTCTGATGAACATGATAGTAAAAAGTGAGAAGAGTGAAGGTTTCAACAACTTTTTCATTGGCCGTATATATGGGTGGTTTTTTTTTTTGTTTGTTTTGGCAGCATATATTTGGCACTGACAGAAGTAAGCATAATTTAATCACAAAGGCAGCATTTCTAACTCTTTCTCCTAATTTCACTGTTTATGGAAATATATTCCTTGTTGCCGTAATACGCATGCTGAAGTATCAGCATGTAGGGACAATGGAATGAGTTAAGGGATTTACTGATTTACTCTGAAATACTTTTTTCATCGTGTTTATGTAATAGAAGTTAGTATAGCATTAGAATTTCAGTCAGTCCAAGCACTGGCAGTGATTTATAACCAGAGTTTTAAATGAAATTGGGAATTAGGGGAGAAACATTATTTTCCAGTCAAGTCAAGCAGCAGTGTTGTGGACAGGGGTATTTCTGCTTGACTTATACCCAATCTGCTCGCATTAGGAACTCTAGTCTAAATCAACTTATAATTTTTGCAGTAATTGCCATTTAAATTCCTTTCGTACCTGTTAAAACGGTATGGGGAAAATGTAAGAAAAACAGATGCTTTGGCAACACAGAGCCCAGTAGATTCCCTCATTTCATGGAATTTAGCAAGGTATTGAAAGTTCTTCGCTGACTAGATTTAAGCGCTTGTCTTGCCTTTTTCCACCTCTTTGTTCTTTAATGCTGCATTAAAATACTTTACCACCTCACCAGTAAGTAAGAAGGCATTCCTTTGCTGGTGCCTAATGAACATCAATGCTGTCATTTTCTACTGCTCTGCCAAGAGCTGAGGGACTTTACAGGAGAGGAGTCTTGTTTCTTGTTTTCCTTACCAGAACTGCTGGTTCCACTATGACAGTATGCCACTGAGGCACAGAGCAAAAGAGCTGCCAGCTTGCACCACCTTATCCAGCCCCACAGGGAGCAAGGCACCAGGATGGCATGGCTGAGTTCCCACCCCGCTCCCAAGGGATCACATATAAATGGTAAATAAGTTCTGTGTCAATGTTTGAGGAGGGAGAGAGAAGGGATTAGCAAATATCTACTCCAAAATGTGTGCAGAGATTCAGAGCAAATATCAGGGAAAAAATGATTCCAAGATATGGATGCGCAGCAAAATGATGAATAGCAGCGTGGGCTTACCAAAGGCACATCTCTCCAGCCCAATCTGATACCCATCTTTAGTAAGATTGTTTATGCCTCTTTCTCTAGATAAAGGAAACTTTTATGGATGAATTTCAAATAAGCGTTGAATAAGGTGCTACATGAGATTTGTTTCAGTTACAGAGATTTGTTCAAAAACTCTGAGCTCATAATGCATTGTATAAAGGAATAATAACAAAAGGTTGTCATAAAAGGGGAGTGTTGAGCCAAAATGTAGAGCTGAAAATTTTGCAAGAAATGGTCTTATCATCACTTATTATCTTGTATTTATTTATTTTTTTCCCAAAATTAAATCACAGGAACAGTCCTCTTGGATTTTACTGGTAACAAGCCATAGGGATATCATAAAATCCAAAGCAAGTTATCAAATGGTAAAAACTGGATAGATTTTAAGGTAGGAATAACAGTAATGGAATAAGATTAATAAGAATTGCAAGTTCACGCAAATAGCGATTAATGTTGTTTTCACTATGAAGTTTGAGGTTTATTCATTGGATATAGGTGTGACAAGATCTGGTTATTGTATCTGGTCACCAATCTAAAAGCCCTATCTGATCTTCTGGTATGTAAAAATGCTTTAATACAGTTTGAAGATCAACCAGTCAATAAACAATTGAAGTCTGCCTGAGCAACACATCTGTCCACGTAGAATAGTGGGTACAGTTCTGGAGAAGCAAATGTGAACAGAGGTTTACATTTAAGGTTAAAATCATATGACTAAAAATGAAGAAGTCCTTATTTTTACTCTTGGAAGATTAAATTTGAAAAAAATTGTAATGAAAAAGGAAATTGACAATGAAAGAAAGACTTTTAAATTTTTGGAGTAATGGGGTTTTGAATCAGGCTATCTGTAGCAGCACTGAACGCATTCAAATCTTAACAGTTGACTCTGCAATGCATGTGGCTGGACTTGATGTAAAAAAATTCTTGGCAGTTTGCTGCAGTTCTTGAAGTATGTCCAACAGAGACTGCAATGAAGTGGAGTGCCTGCTACGTACAGTTTCGAGTCTGTCCATGCAGGTGACCCAGAGCTGAAGTTCTTTCATGCTTGGTCATTTTTCCTTAAAATCTGATTCTGCCTTTTTGGGCTCGAGGCAATAAATAAATAAATAAATATTGGTGTCGTAGACAATGAGTAAGTCCAGAAACATTCTTCAGAAGCAGTTAAGAAAAATAAGGTATGTGCTGTTGAGCCACAAAAGTTACTCTGTTAAAGTCATGGAAAAAAATGTAGTTGAAGGTTGATAGAGTGAGAGACATTACTTGATAGGATACCAAGTTTCAGAATTCAAAAAAGGTTGGTCACAGTTGAGTTTAACTTAGTAAAATTATGCAACCTGTTTATGAGACAAATTTATAGTCACTGTATATAATGGAAATGAAAGACAATGAGCAGAGAATGACTCTGATGTTGCTAAATTTGTAGGTTTTGCAATCATGAACGGATAAAGAAACAATATGAAGTGACCCAGGGGTAAGAAAAAATACAGGCAGGATGGAAAATGAGATTTTCTTAAGAAAATGTGAGCGGATAGCCCAATGGAAAAATAGCCTGAAATACATCTATCAGGAATACTCAGTATTCAGGAGACTCTTGAAGTGAAATAATGTCAAAATGCTGTGTTGCTAATGTTTGCACTGCCATGTCAATGACAAAATAAGTCAAATTAATAACTCAGTTCCAGATGCATCCAGACATGCACTAAGCAGAACTTAGAAAGCACTGCTGAAACCTCCCTTTGTACTTCATTTTTGTGTAACAGAAGTTGTGTTCAGTGAAGAAGAGACAGTTATTACTGCAATGAGTTTGATAAGTGGAGGGGAAATACTTATTTAGATATGGAGAGTTGGAACAAAGCCTGCTCTATCAGATACTGACAGATAGAGAGCTTTGAATCCTTTGAAAATTGGGTGCTTGAATAAGGTTGGGAATATGTGTATCTCCAGTAGAGTAGAGGAGGATTAAGAAGCATAAGAGATCAGTTTTAATTTTTGTTAATATTTAATTTAAGGAAGGTGTTGAGATAGTTGGGAAAATGTTGTAGCGCAAAATATTTTCACTTGATCTTTTTTCATTCACTCATACCATTTCAAAAACTTGCCTCTGTGTACTGAAATATTCCAGACTTGGTCTCTACTGAGAGGTTGACAGAAATCAGTTCAGCCATTTATGAGTTACAGAAAGACAAAAAAAAACATTAGTGTTCCTAGTGGAGAGAAAGTTACACCTTCTCTGGATGCCACATCCAAGGAACTGGAAGAGAATGAGGTTATCAGCAGTAGTCAACATGGATTCACCAAGGGAAAGTTATGCTTGACCAACCTGACAGCCTTGTATGATGTCATCTTGGCTAGGTAGATATTGAGTACCTTGAATTCAGCAGGGTGTTTGACACTTTCCTGCAACATGCTTGTTATGCAACTTAGAAGATGTGGGATAGATGAGTGGATTGTGAGGTGGATTGAGAACTGGCTGACTGGTAGAGCTCAGAGGGTGGTCATCGGTGGCATAGAGTCAGTTTAGAGGCTTGTAACTAGCAGTGTTCCCCAGGGGTCAATGCTGGGTCTGATGTTCAACATCTTCTTCAATGACCTGGATGAAGGGATAGAGTCCACTGTCAACAAATTTGCTGATGATACAAAGCTGGGAGAGTTGGCTGACACACCTAAAAGCTGCACTTTTAGAAGGCCACTGGTATCCTGGGGTGCATTAGAAAAATGTGGCCAGTAGGTCGAGGGAGGTGATCCTCCCCATCTACTCTCCCCTGGCGAGGACACATTTAGACTACTGTATCCAGTGTTGGGCTCCCCTGCTCAAAAACAACAGCAGAGGTCCAAAAGGATGATTAAGGGCCTGGACTATCTCCCATACGAGGAAAGGCTGCGTAACCTGGGTCTGTTCTGCCTGGGGAAAAGAAAACCGAGAAGGGATCTAATAAATGTTTGTAAATGTCTAAAGGGAAGTGGGAGGCAGATGGATGATGCCAGGCTCTTCTCGGTGATATATAGCAATAGGACAAGGAGTAATGGCCCAAATCTTGAACATAAAAAATTCCATACTAACACGAGTAAGAATTTATGGTAAGGATGGTGGTGCACTGGAACAGGTTGCCCAGAGAGGTTGTGGCATCTCCTTCTGTGGAGATATTCAAGACTCTTTGAATGCCTGCGTGTGTGACCTATCGTAGGGTACCTGCTTTCGCAGATGGGTTGGACTTGATGACCTGCAGAGGTCCCTTCCAAGCCCTGCAATTCTGTGATTCTGTGATCAAGATTCTGCTTTTGGAGGGTTGATTGTTTGTTTGCTTTCAAAGGAAACTCAGACTTCAGCTCCTAAAATATTAGCATTTTATCAGCACAACTCATCCAGGATCAAAGCTGGAATACAGGAAATCTGTTAGATGATATCTCTGCCATTAAAAAAATCCCTTCAGAACATGTTCATTTGGCTTCTGCTGGGATGTCTACTGCTGTGTAAAAACAACTTGCCCAGTCAGTCCTCTGAAGCTCTGCAGTACATGGATTTTTTTCACCTCTGCATTCAGACCAGAGCTGGAATTAGAGGCATGTTATAACATCAACATCTGCTTATTACATTGTTCCAAAATGCTGTCTGTACCTTTATCATCAGCAAAAGAATAAGGTGGCCATGCTTGGAAAAAGAGGGGAGAAAATACCCTGTGGCAAAGGTGATCAATTTTATTACACTACCTGATAGTTACTTTTTTTTTTTTTTTTTTTTTTTTTTTGTGAATACTGTTAGCTTTTACTTTCATTCTATGTCACTGTATTTTGTTGTTGTTGTTGTTGTTGTTGTTTTTGAAAAGATAATTAAATCCTCATGTAAGAATGGTGCTCCCATTAAGAAGTTCCAGTTTCACCAGGAACTTCTGAGCAAATCTGGAAAAATCCAGTGCTGTTGTTATAAAAGTTCTCAGAACCTGCACTTAGCTCCTGTCTTTTCTTTGAGTCCCACACACCCTTCCCATAGCAGGGTGATTTGCAGATGTTTTGTATTAAGGATGTCTGTCCCATGCAGGGAATGTATGGGTGTAACCGGAAAGCTGAGGCCAGGCCAGACCTACCTTAGCCATACAACACACCTGTGTTGTTATGGTGTTGGGTCCTTGTATGTGGGATGCTGAGCTCCCTCTTAAGAAAAGTCTGAAAGGGGCTGTGGACCTGATGTATTGTCCATTCAGGCCATGTTTGGCCCACATTTAGTTTGGACTACCCTAGTCATCAGTCCCTTTTGAGATACAAAAGTGATCCAGTCAGAGAGAATCGATGCTGTTCTGCAGCAGCAAATGCCACTATTTACGGCATCCATAATGCCATGCTGGTAGCATTACTGTCTCTCTTTTTGGGAATACAACTCTTCCTAACTGGAGATTTTATGATTAGTTCTTGGAGAAGTTTTAAAGGAGTTAATTCATCAAGCAGATGAGCAGGAATCTGCTCAGGGGTCATGAGATGTGAGCACTCTGATAGCTATCAATAGGAGAAGGAATTGCTGTGCTCTGGGCCCTGCTGGCCGGCCAGAGCCTGGCTGCTCTCCAGGTCTGTAAGGAAGTCAAAAGCTGGACAGGAGCAGATCAAATTTGCCCAAGGGCACAGGTGAAAGCACAAGACTACCTTTCTCTGGAGAGATTTGCAGATGCCTGCCTATATGTGAGAAGAACCTTCCAAAGGGATGGTGAGAAGCCTCTAGGTATTCTGTGGAAGCATTGTGCAGTGCGGTGTTTATTAAATTTGCATTTCATTTTTTAAGTTACTTGGACAAAAGCTTTACCAAGGTCTAAAAATGAATATGGACATAATGCTAGAAAAGTCGTTTTTCTTTACAGTGGTTATCATTTATGTCATCAACTTCAACCAGCAAATGAAAGCAAAACATGCTCCTTGAAAATGAAGGACTGTTAATTGCAAGAACTGTTTTGTTTGGTAAGAATGATACAGACAGATTTTAATTTTTTTCAGTTGCTCTGTAGGATGTGTTGTATATGACATCAGTTCAAAACAAACTGTATCACTGCCAACACATTGGGAGACCAACAGGAAGCAGTTCCTGCAGCAAGGCTTTTGTATATTCATCAACTGCTGTATATTATATACTCCAAATTGCATGAAAAAAAAAAAGGGGGGGATCTCCTATAACACACGTTTTGAAGAGGGATTTACATTTAATAAATGTTTACAAGTATTTTCATAAACTCAGCTTATGACAGTGTTGGCTTCATGTGATTGATTGTTCAAATGTTGCCTTTCCTCAAATATAGATTGTGCAGTTGTCTCTAGGAATTATTTATATTTCCTAGTATTTATGATCTGCAAGGCAGCTTAGTTATTAACATTAGTTATAGCTATTTCTGCAGATATTTATCTGAACCACAAGTTTTTGACACATTTCTTTTTCTTTAACAAGCAAAGCATATCTACAGCTATAAAAATGTTCTCTGATACAGAAAAATATATGTATGATACAGCTATTACCTAGAAATTCTCAAGTGCAGATGTAGTTTTGATTTTCAGTAGAGAAAATTGTAGATATGCAAACAAAATGCCGCTGTAGTAACATTAAAGAAAACACAGTTTCATTTTTTTCTTATGAATAGAGATTTTTTGGTTTTTTTTTTTAGTAGAGGGAGACTTTACCTCTCGGTACCTCATTGGCTTATTAGGCTGGCGGAGAATTGGCAAGCATTTTTTTCTGAAAATAAGCTTTTAAATCCATTTTTGTGTTTGCCTGGTGTGAATTAAATCACTTAGATGCACAGCGGGTGAACGCGTGAAAAGATAGTTCAGATTTTTAGAAAGCAGTAACAATACTGTGAGATTTGAACTAAAAGTAAAGTCTCACCTGAATGTGACGCAAGGGCAATGTACAGTGATCAGGGTGTGGTGTACAGGGACCTGGTGACCAAGATTAATGAAACTCACATGGGTTTTAATTAGTGCAGCTGCAGTCATCAATTATCTAGAGAACACAAATATTGTTATATTTTTGGAAATTCTTGATTTATTTTATTCCATTGGCCGGTAGATTTAGATGAATGAGTTCTCATCATAAACATTCTGAGAAAAACCGCCCGAGGCCATGGTTTATTATTTAGGACACAATCAGTAAGAGTGAGCGCTACTGAAGAAAACATTGTAAACTGGTCTCAGTATTAATTTGGAAAATTTGCTGAAATGTGTGGCCTTGTATGGGTCGTCAAAAACATTAGAGCATCTCAAACAAAATACAGAACAATCTGTCAGGCGGGGAATGTGCAAGTATTATTGTCCGGCAGCTGATCCATAACAGAATGTCAGTGCATGTACACTTAAAGCAAGTATCAACAACATTTAATTTGACACATAATGTGGTCTTCTTTTATTATCCTTTAAGTGCATGTCTTCGAACACTGAAGACAGGACAAGTAAGTAAGGGGAAAAGAGCTGAAACATGACAACCCTTCGCAAGTCTGAAAAAAAACGGTAGTCTGGAGCTTTTCAGAGGTATATATGTATTTTCAAGACGCAGGGGGAAAGAGAGCAGGAGGAAGAAGGAACGTTGATTAAAAATTCCGTAACTATAATTTCATTTAAAAATGTTGCTTCTCTTAACGGGGTCTAAAACCTGTGCATAAACATCTAAAAATAAGTGAATCTGAGCACTAACTACTAAGAACATCAGCATCTGTCATTTAAATTAAGAAAAGGGTACTACCGTAGGCACATGCATTTTTCAGAAAGTTAAATGATGGTTTGCATGCGTGTACTTTTTTTGTGAATGTTTTACTTTAATTTGCATTTGTCTATTCTGATTCATGGAAAACAAGTTGGATGTACAATCCTGCTAGATTTCCTGCTTTTATTTTTCACCAACAAAACTGCTAAGCATGGTAGTACTTAAATATGATCAAAAATAAAAGGACATTAAAATTCATTCACTCCAAACAGAAGAGGGGCTGAAATGGCTGCCCTTCAATGACCTAACTCAAAGCCTTCATTTCCTGGTTTTTTTTTTTTTTTTGGTTTTTGTTTTTGTTTTTCTCTCTCTTCCCATTCCCTCCTGTTGAAATGATTAGTTAAATTTCAGGTCAGCATCATTCTAGAAGAGATTATTACTTTTGTTGGGGCATAGCCCCATTGTCCCTAGAAAGGAAACGTGTTTACAGACTGCCAGGAGACTCGACTGCAGGCTGTCTTGTTACCCAGCCTGCACAGTAGGGCACACGTGTCTGATGTCCTTATTTCTCACTAGTAGCTGTCACGCTGACAATTGGAAAATGCTGTAATTTCCTTAGTTTGCATTATTTTTATATCCCCTATTGTTTTTACACATGACCTTTACCTCTCCATTCTCCAATTAGCAGGCTGAAAACCATTGTTCATTGAGAGGAGGTATTCATGCCCAAGGGAGCAAAATTTGTTTTCCATATATGCTGTTGTGGGTGGTGAGGAATCCTTATTGCTAAAGAAATAAACCTTCATCTTAACCTTTCTTTGATTAAACTAACCCTAGACATCACTGAGTTTGGGCAGGAACTTCCATCAGCTTGTGGATAATTGTCATAGTAGCTTTAACTAGCAATCAGTGAACGTTCATATAAATGGTTATTAACTGTGTGGGCCAATTATAAAACACGTGGTGGTTAACTAATTTAAGCCATGATTTCTCCTAGGTTTTTCAGATTTCCTTGAATCTTTTTTTTTTTTTTTCTTAGCTAATGCAGAGACTGGGCAATCATTATAATTGCATCAATTGTATTAGCTAAAGCAGTTAAGAAATTATACAAAATGCAATAATACCAGAAAATAGTTCAGACAGTATCAGAAATGTAAATCAACACATGGCATTGCAGTCATCAAGGAATAATGAATCTGGCTACTTTGAGATTATAATTTGTTGGATCTTTTACTCTGTTCTGGTCCAAGTAGATGACTTTAGTGTTGATATGATCTATCTGCGCTTACACTGCTCTTTTATTTCCTCCCTATCAGTGATGTATACCAGTAATATTATCAGTCTGATTGTGTAAGTTTAGTCAAATGCTGTTACAATGGGTTAGAAGAATATTATTTAGCTGCTCAATTTTCAAATAATGGTAGTTCAGCAGTTCAAAATCACTTTGCTGTGATGTAACTCATGACTTGAGCACCATCTCTTGTACACACCCTGTGCTACAACATATACCCTGTGCTGTCACATACAAATTCAAAACCTAATATGAAAATCATAATTTTAAAGGTATCTAATTTGCTGGAATGTAACCATCTTTACAGTTACCATGCCATTGTAATCAGAGCTTCTAATAGTTATAAAGCTGTTACCAACTGTAAGCTTCAGGTGGTCTTTTTGTTCGATTGTATTAATTCTTTTGATCACAAATGGGATTTTTCAAAACATTGAGTGCATTGTAGCTTTGCTAATAAATTAATAATTTGGTAAGAATAAAGTATACTTCTTTTTATAGTAATAAATCTCATCTCCTGATACCAGTACAGTGAACTACAGTACTATGGGGACTGCTCCAAAAGTAATGCCTCCTTTTTATTATGTTGGTCCATGACATCAGAGGTGGATGCTGGTGGGATGGTAGTAGAGGTTGAACATTCCCATTCAAATTCCATTACATTTTGCTGCCATATGACAGATGGCAGCAGGATGACAGTCTGACAAAATAGCACCTGATGTGGAAGTGTGTATGAAGTGAAGGTGTGTCCTTGAATTCCTCCACATGGAAAAAATGGCACCCACTGACATTAACTGGCACTTGCTGAATGTTTATGGAGACTGAACAGTGGATGTGAGAACTATGAGGCGGTGCGTTTTAACAGTGGTGATAGCAACAGTGCAGATTTTTATGAGCAGAGCAGGCAGGAGCTTATTTACTGCTGGTGAAAATGTATAGCTAATGGTGGTGAGTATGTTGAAAAAGAGTGTTTAGTTGGTGATTATTTTCTCTATCAAACAGTGTTATTGTGCTCTTTGTATCTGTTGTAGTTTCCACAGAAATAAATAGGAAGCATTACTTTCGGAGTGACCTACATAGTTCAGTCAGTGAAATGAGCTTGTCTTCTATTAGTATTCCGTTTACTTAGTGTTTTGATACATATATGTGTACCTATAGCTAAACTTCCTAGCAGGACTTTCAAGCAGGTGAGTATTTTAGAATGTTCTATGTGAGGTCTGTCAGTGCTGAAAAGTATTTTATTCATTTTGCTGATTTATCCCTTGGGTCAGGAGTATGCATAAAGAGAACATTTTCCTGCTCATCTGTGAGAACTGACATCAGGGTAGGTTCTCCAGCTCAGCCTCACAGTTACAGTAACTGATTTCTTGAAATACGAGTTTGTTCGAATGATTCACTCAGTGTTATGACAGCTGTATTCCTAATCTCTTTCTGGATTTTGTATCCATCTCCCTGGATAGATTTTAAAAGACAGCATTAATAGGGTGATTGTCAGTGACAAGATTGAAGTTATCAGGCATGAGGTTCTCCTGCTAGTCAAGTGACAACATTACTGCTCACAGCCTTTATCCCCTGGATATTTTTGTTTCAGGAGCATGTTGAATTAAAACAGCATTTTTAGGAGTTGTTCTGCTGTGCTGTGCTCTGTGATCCTCCTCTTAGCAAAAATCACATAGAAAATGCCCGTGACTCCGGGCACATCCTCTTGTTACTCTTAGCTTCTAACTATCTTTGGATAGGATGTGCTGATCCACTTCTGGCTATATTTTCTTCACATCAGTTGGAATCATTGACTTTTGGCTTCACTCATTTTTGCTGGCTATTCTGTGTTAATCTTTGCTGTCCTATGATTAGATTTGGAAACTGCATGCACATTTCATCTTTTCACACCTCTAGTTGCTTACAGAAATGTCCTTTCTGAAGCTCAGGTGGACTTGAGATCAGTCTGCAGTTTTGTGGGTTTTTTACCCCAAAGTTGTTCCCTAAAATGATGCGTGAATCATTTTTTTGGTCAGATGTCATTAACAGCTATTAAAGATCATACAGTGCATCAGTATCCTTGTCCATACTCGTATTTTGTTCTAAATCAAAGTAATAAAATTATGGGTATTGCTGCATGCATGGGGATCATTTATATACCTGTTAGCCATTCAGCTTCAAAACCTTCACAGCCTTGCGGTCTTACAGTCTTCCAATAATTTTACTTACATTTGACTTTCGTTGTATTTATTCTTCTCAAGTGACATTAGCTTGTAAACATGATTAGATATTATTGTTTATATTTATCTAGAATAAATCGTATCTGGTGAGGTATTCAGACTTGGTTATCAACTTGGCTAAAACTGGATCTACTTAAGGACATCGCTGCAGAATGTTTTCAACAGAACCTTTTTTTTTTTTTTTTTTCCTTAGCATCTTTTCAAATTACTTTGTATAGCAATAACATTATACCTTATGCTTCTACATCAAACATTATAGAGGAAATGTAACTTCATTATGAATTCATACATGCAAAATGCATGGGAGAAAAAAGGGCTACGGTACAAATTCATGGTTTGATAATAGTTAGCTAGCTATTTTAATTACTTAATCTGTGTCTGCTTTTTTGGAAAATAATTCTTATGTGGATACCCATTTTTTCCATCTGTGTTTTTTTGGGGTAGGCATAGATGATTTTCCTCACCAATCTAAGCACCTGTGAGTATTATACTTCCATACAAAGAATCTGGATCTGAGAGGAAAGAAAGACAAACAAAAAGAATACAAAACCAGAACTGAGCATCAGTACTGTGTTTGTAGCGTGGCAAGATTCTTAAATAAACTTTCTCTGCCAAAATAATCTCATCTCTAATGGCTTAATGCTGTCCTGCAAGACCTTCCAGACTCTAGCTTAGAACTGAATACTTAAAGGTTCATGTTCTGTGCGTTTTGAGTTATACATAGAGGAATATGCATAATTTTTACATAGAAAAAACATCTGTCCTCTCCTTCAAATAGATTAAGTGGCTTATTTTTGCCATTTTGGGGAAAAGGGACAAGTTTTCTGAGTACCCATCTGCTGGATTTTTTAATTTTTTTTGGTAACCTGTCCATATATACTTGCACATACTTGAGGAAAGTGCTGAGACAGAGTTTTGGATGTGGGACCGTGTTCTACAGAATTGTTCAGCTCTTTTACAGATACTTGATTGCTCTGAAAGTAATGCCTCCCATTTATTTCCACGGAAACTACAACAGATAGAAAACACAATAGCTCTGTTTGACAGAGCAAATTCTCAGCTACAAAACACTCTTTTTCAAAATAATCACAACAATTAGCTCTGCATTTTTGCCGTGCTTGTGAAAATCTGCACCAGTGGAGGTGTGAGCCCCTGTTGCTCAGCTGCTATGGCGGCATCATTGCTAGAAATATGACAGATGGAAGTCAGAAGGAGCTAAATCCAGACTACACGTGCAATGGATCTGGAAGGACAGTTCAGCCAAGATTGGCAATGTGCTACATGGTCTTCCAGTTGGTTGTGGTGTTGCAAGAGAAAGGTTGTCTTCTCTGGCGTGACTTGGAAGTTCGAGCCTTCAGTTTAGTCAGCATTGAAATGTAGTGGTCAGAGTTGGTGATCAGAGTTTGTGCGCGTTCCACAAAATCCTGAAGGATCACCCCTTTCCTGTCCCAAGAAAACAGTGCACACCACTGTACCCGCTGAGGGCTGCATCTTGAACTTTGTCTTTGATGGGAAATTCACGTTGCCACTCCATGGGCTGCCCTTTTGATTCTGGCTCTTAGAGGTAAAACTGTATCTCATCACTGGTAATAATGCAATTCGGGAAACTGTAATCTTCAGCCTCCAGCTGGCTCAGTAAGTCCTGACAGCCTTGCATACACTGCTTTTTGTATTTCTGTGTGAGCATTTGTGGAAACTCACCTAGCACGAATGTTGTGATATTCCAGCGTTCCCATCTTTGTTTCCCGTGAACTGAAGCTGATAATTCAGCTCTGAATACTGTTCCAGTAGGCCAGTTCTCGTAGATGAACTGATCGAGATGCTCTTCATTTTGTGGTGTGACAGCTGAACATAGCTGTCCAAAATGTGGCTTGTCTTTCATATCACCGTCACAACTGCAGAAATGCACCACTCACTGTGTTCACTGTTTGGTCTCCATAAACATTCAGCAAGCATCAATGGATGTCAATGGTTGTAATTTTTTCCTCATGGAGGAATCAGTGGCCTTGAAAAATTACTACAGTATATTTTATAGAAGTGCTATTGTAGGTTGGCTTACTCCTTTTTTGGAGCCTTTTTTGGCTTACTCACTTTGCTGATTTTGCGTTCAAGCAAATTAGAATTGTGATTTCAACTCAGATACTTAGGTGCAACTGTTCTCTGATGCAGTTAAGTGACAGAAATGTTTTTTATAACCTTTGCTTTTGGAATCCGATAGGGCGAAGTATGAAACTGCCATCTCTTTGCAAAAGAATTAGACGGATGGAGGTTGTTGAAGGCACGGCGTATCAGGCACTCTTATCTTTGCAACCGCCTTTACGGTGGAGGTGGTAGTTATGGTGTGAAGCAAGTATTTGTCTTTATGGAGTGTACTTTTCATTGTTTTGTGATTAAAAGCAGTGCTTTTTTTTTTTTTTTTTTTTTTTTTCCTACAAGAGTGGCACAGAGAGATTGAAATAGGAGTGGAAGATGAACTCAGCTGAGTTCATCTGAACTGTGTCCAGCTGTGGTCCTAGGAAATTGCTGTGGTAGAAGATATGTGCAAAGATATTTGTGTATGTGCAGTTCCTTTGTTTCATGATAAAGTGTGCTCAGTCACTTCTTCCACTGCCACTGCACTTAGCTAACAGAAAGGGTACTTTGTTGATGCATGTCAGTACATCATTCAAGGTCTATCCTCTTCTCCAGTGGTACCTAGGACACTGATGAAAAAAAGCTACATGGCATCATGCTGTTTTAAAAATCAGTTCAAGTGGTAATGAGAGAGAAGTAGCTGCACGTGAAGCTGAACTCAAGTAGGAATCAGTGCTTGATATTCTGAGAGTTAAATTCACAATGATATAACTGATAGGGATGGTAATGATCCTGCTGTCTTCCTAACTATTGATAAGTAAGCGCTTTAACATGAAAGTAGCTTGCTTCTTGTAGTAATATTCCCACCGAGGCTGCAAAGAGATAATTGAGAGGGGAGGGCTCATATCGAAGCAAATCTAGATAGCTCTTGCTCTCGTAATGTCTGTTATCCAGGAAAAACTGCCTTGCCATCCAGATCATTGGTGTGAAATAACAAATAAAGACTACATATTCTTCCATTGCAGCTCTTAAGCAAGTTTTTTTTTAAATGGAAGCAACTTCTCAGAATAAGCCTGTTTAATTTCTGTCACACAGGAGCCTTCCTTAAGTATCTGTGTTTCGGTTTAGAGCTTGTGTTCTGAGGGAGTTGGTATGCTTGATAAATAAGATATATATTTTTTATTTTTTTTTAACTTTCTGGGGAGATTTTTTTTTGTCTGTTTTTCTTTTCTGTTTTTCTGTTATTTAAAAAAAAAATGCTTGCCATTTTTAATATTTGTTCTTGCAATACTTGGATGCAAAATGCAATGTTATTATAATCTTCTCTTCTGGATTTTATTTGGCTTAATAAGACCTCAAGATGAACAGAAAGACAGTAGCAGCATTTTTCCCCCTCAAGTGATATCTAATGGTACAGTAATATTCTTCCATTTCATAAACTTGAATGCAGCCTAAATTAAACGTATATTTGCTTGTAATGTGAGAAAATGTTACAAGAAGAAGAAACTTGAATTTTAATCCATCTTAAAATCCCTTTTCATTCAGTTTAATACAGCTTTCATAATGTAAGAAATCCACTGAAGTGCTGTATTATCACTTTGTCAGAGGATCCGACAAGATCCCAAACAGTAAATTATTTTCCTCCATTTATAGCACCTAAATGTCGGCTTGATTAGAACTTTTTCCCCCAACCCAGGAATACAATTGTTTCTCTACTGCTTTTTTGTTTTTCTTTTTTTTTTTTTTTTTAGTTCTGTTGAAGAAAGAGAAATAAAGGCAATCCTGTTTCCTCTCCCAAATTATCATAAATATTGGAGATGCAGATTTTTCTTAGATCATTAGCATATCATGCTGCGACCCACACCAGAATGTACCATTAACAAAGCAGCCTTCATGTAATTAATGTAAATAATATGGAACTACAGCATGAGTAACCCAGTCAGCCTTGGCAAAAAGCATTTGTCATAACGCATCATCTAAGGAGCTCGGCCTCAATTCAAATTAAACTTCATGGGTTTGCCCCTTTATTTTTTCCTCTAAAGCTATAAATTTCTGTGAAACATGCACCTACATAGGAGAAGAAAGCAATCCAGAAAGCTGAAATTAAAATTTCATTATTTACTGTGTTTCTGCTGCAGAGGACAATTAGTATCTTCATAAGGCTAGAAATGTAGATACTGAGAATGCAGCTGAGGGTTTTTTGTTTTTTTTTTGCTACACTTAAAAGTGTTTTCTGTCCTCTGCTGCTGCCAGCAAATCTAAAGTATGGTGTTATGTCTGCCATTTGCTTCTATTGCCCTCTGACTCCAAAACACAGAGGAGCATTGTAAATTTTTCATGAAGAGGTTTCAGTCTGTAAAACAGCAAACAGGAATAATGTTTTAAATGCAATCATTGTCAAGCCTGAACAATGTAATTTATCAAGAGAGCAGTTTGTACTATATAATAAGTTTCATATATTAATACAATTTTTCATCTGATGTCAGGCTTCTGATTTATGAATAGCCCATGATCTAAGGTGATCATTGAATTATAATTCAAGTAATAAGAAGCCAGGAACAAGACACTGCAACTGCTACCCTGCATTAGCTTACATGCCACCAAGCCAATTTACTAAACAACCGTGGGCTAAATGATACAGTTTTTCTAATTCAAAGAAGGCACTCGTTAATTAGATAAAGGCTAAAGCTCTCATTATTTTTAAATGATTTAAGAACGGGTAAAGATCTTACAGCTTATACTGCAGCTCTAATAGTTCTCTGCTTACTGCCTTGTAATAAGAGTATTAAAGACAGATGGCCCATGCTGATTTAAACCAATTACAACATTTAATGTATACTAGTAGGAATGACTATTCATAGGCACATCAGATGTTAATATTCTACATGCTACAGATAGTTAAAACCCCACTTATTAATGTGATTTATGAGTAATTTGTTTCATTTTGCTGTGGGTTTCTTTATTATTTATTTATTTATTTATTTATTGTAATCAGTTTCAGATATATATATATGATTAGGATACTTTTTAACAACTAAAACTTCACAGAAACTAGGCTCTCCACAAAAGCAAACTAAGAACACCCTCTCTATTGTCTGTATTTCCACGTAGTTCTGAGTGTCAGGTAGGTATTTGAGGGCAGAGAAAAGTATGAGATTCTGTTGTATCAGTTATGCTCTTCAAAAGAAGCAGCGGTAATCCACACATCTTGCTCACTGAAAAATAATTTGAAGGTGTTTTTCAGTTCCACAGACTGTTTTTTTTTTTGTTTGTTTGTTTTTTTGTTTCTTGTTTTGAAATTAAACTTATAAATAACATAACATTGAGTTCTTACTCCACAGGTTAACGTGTCTAAAATAGGGAGGGGTCATCAAGGGCTTCAATGTCTTTCAGTTACATCAGTCTGACCAAGTGTAACATAATTTCTGCTGTATATACTTCATGTTTTAAATTCTGTTTGTATCGATGTGTCTGTTTTGTGGCACCATAATGTGTGTTTATCTATTTTTTTCTTCTGCAAGGGTCTTTTATATTTTATGTAAGACAGAATGGCTCCCTTTGAGCAAGAATAGCCTCTTCAGACAAAGCTCCATCTTTCCTCTCCTCTCACCCGGGCCATCCATTTGTCTCACCGCCCATAACCTCCGCATCATTCCCTGACCATGAACTCTCCTTCTCCCACTTCTCAGCCATCTGTAAATCTGCCTATTGCTGATTCTTCAGCACCGTCTATATCTGTCTTTTCCTCTCCCACATCCTGATAAAATTTGGATTACTTTCTTCACATGCACACATCTGATCGGCTGCAAGACTCTCACCTGTCCCTGACTGTCTGGGGCAGCCCCGATACCATCATGTACCCCTCACAGACCAGCAGTGTGGCTGCACTACCCTGTCCTGGCTTACCCACCGCTTTCGCCTTCTGCTTTGCAGTGTTTTCCTTTCTTTGTTTCAGTCCATGTTCCCAGGTACCTCGTGTACCTTGGTTCCCCTTAGTCCCTCCTCATCCCCTTTTGCATAGGGCCCTCACCACCTCCTTGCCTGCTGCGGCCTGGCACCTTGCAGCAGGCCTCCATGCCTCTCCTGTTCCATTGCGTGCTTTGTTCTTTTCCATCTCTGCACATTTTTCTTCTTCAGCCCACTGCTTAGATGTAGGAAATACTGTTTTCAGAATGCTGTTGTAAGGGGGTAAATGTTTTGTGCTGGTGAATCAGAACTCTAGATCTCATGGCTCCTAATAGTAGGAAAATGTGGATTCCAATCTGCACTAGGCTTTGAAGTGTTTTCTGACTTCACAGATCAGGAGAACTTACCTGTAGGATCAGAGCACTCTCCTGCCCTTTTTCCCTGCCCTAAAAGCAGCATCCTCAATTTTCGTCTTGATTCGATTCTATTATTTTGGAATAGTAATTGACTATTGCTGCAATAGCAATACTGTGCTCTTTAGGTGAAAGCTGTTAAGCAGTAGTAATGCGTAATAGAGACATCTGTACAGTTGTTTTTCCCCCATGCTTGTTTTAGAGTCCCAACAAGATGTGTTATTAATGGACCCTGCATAGAGCAAGTTATTTGTTATGGTAACTTTTTGACCTATTTAATAAGCACTTAAAGGAGTGTAGTGCAGTTTTTATTGTACTCTGCTGTGTACAGTTATGAAGTGTGGTACATAATAAAATAAAAGCAATAATGTGGATATTTCAGAGGGATCCATCAGAGCAGACCTGCAGCAACATATTTCATCTGGTTTGTCTGGTTATGAAGCCTTGCAAGTTATAGCTGAAATAACTAGGAACAATATTGTGGTTATGACTTGTGATTGTTTACCATTGTAAACAGCAGAGTTATTATGTGTTTACCCTTTTTGGTGCTCAGAACCATTTTTTTAAACAAGTTCATTAACACCTGCATACATTTAGCTGTGAAAAATGGAATGTCTTTTACACGCTTGAACCTTGAAAATATTTGAGTCAACTAGCAATAGTAAAGTGCATCTAATTTAAAACACAGTTTTATTGAAGTATGATTTGGAAAAGTAGAATTATTAAAAAAGACTAACAGTTGCAAAGTTAATACAGAAAGAAAAAAAAACAAACAAACAACCCATAAGGTTATGAAGATCATTTAAATGACAGTTTTCAAGTTTAATTTGGGAGTAAAACTGCAAACTTGGACAACTGAGCAGCTATATGAATTCCTGAGACTTAGTCATGAAAAAGGTGCCTTTTTATGGCGGGGGGCACGTTAGCTGCTCCTCACTGGTGGACAGGTGTTTGTTCTTTCTCTTTGATTTTTCAGGTTTTTTTTTTATGTTTCTTTTCTTTTGTGTTCCCTGAAAATAGCAATCGTCTCAAATCTTTCTCTAAATGCTCAGAGAAGTCAGAGAGAGTTTACACTGCAACGAGGGATGCAAATTTAGAATCACTGCTGGTAATTTTTTAATGGGCTTTTTTTTTTTTTTTTTTTTTTTTTTTTTAAATATATACTCTCGTGGCTACAAGTTTTGCAGCATCCTGAGTTCAAGAGAAGCCACAACTGATTGGACCTCCAGGAAGTGCCCTGATGATAATCAGCCCAGTGTGCAAGACAGAAAGGCTGATAGTCAGAAATTGCTCTTTAAAGCAAGACAGACTGTCAGTCTTCAGGAATGGTGGGGAATGGCCTATTTATGTAATCAGATACTAAAGCTGGGAAGAAGCTGTCAGGCACATTCTTGTTGTGTAAGCAGCAGGCAAACTGTGCTTTATCTGACAGACAGTGTGTAAATCTGTCCATGCAAAAATCCAAATGTTTAGTTTGTTTCTAGTCACTGTAATAATCTGCTTATTTTCTTTTGCTAGAGCGATGACATCATTTAGCAGAATGCACAGCAGACAGGAGTCCTAGATAAGGCTCTGTTACTGTCATTCATTCACGTCTTGATTGGCAAGGAGATAAATAGGAATTTACTAGAGGTTTGCTTCCAGCTAAAAGAGCAGACAACACCCTAGGATAAGAAGAGCAAGTGTGTTCAGCACCCACAGTCTTACAGCTTGGAAGAATGTCTGGAAATAAGAGTCCTTCAAAATTCAGTGTGAAAATTTGGAATGTTATTAGCAGTAGCTGAGCAGTCTTCCTGGAAGGAGAAGTACACAAGCATGTATTCTGGGTACATATGTTAGTTTCACTGTTGCCATATTGAGGATAAGCCTTATTTCTGAAGGTTGAAGAGGCTGATAATGGTTTGTCACTGATGACAATGTCATTTGCTGATGTTTCATCATGGAAAATATCCTAATTATTTTAGATCAACTGTGGTTGACCATACAGTATTTGTATCTTGGAAATTATTATTCAGGAATGGTTTCAGATCTGTTCTCTAGCCAGTAATATGCGATCCATGATCTTAATTTACCAAATATGTTTTTGTTGGTGGCAGGGATATATTTTGATATGGATAGACTGGAAAGGAAAACTTGGAAAGAAAACTACACTGTAATAGGAAAGATAGCGTAATCTTTTTTAATGGCATTTAATCTCCTAAATCTTCTGATTTCATTTAATTTTAAAGGGTAATAAAATATGATTGAAATACATCTGAAATGTAGTTTAATGAAAGTAACCCGCTGTACTGAAAATCTACTGTTTTGTCAATCTGAAGATTTAAGATGAAACCATACAAAATGGAAATACTTGGATCTGGACGCTACTGTTCTTGCAATTTCTGTTGCACATATATTTTTTTAAGTAGGTAGTGCCAGTTATTTAAAAATAATAATGAAACATCTTTAGAATTCACAGGCACAATCTTGAGAAAATTAATCTGCAGGTCGGAAAGAGGGGAGATGTAACAAAAACTTGACCTATTAAGAGAACATACCTGGCAGAAGAATGCATTTCTGTGCAGAAAGTAAATTGTTCATGTTCCTATTGTTTCCAAAATGATAGAGATCGTAAAAGAACAGCTGTTAAGAGCATAATGATTTGTGCAACAGTACTCTGCTTCTCTTGTGTTTATATTTAGAAGGAGAAGTGCATTTTGAAATAGTAAATTGGCTTAGGAATCGCAACCTTGAATGATAGTATCTTAATTAAAAATACATGCATATCTTGGTAATGTTACGCACCTCCTCCTTTGAAAAATAGGAACTGAACAACAATTAAGCACTTTCCATGTGCTAATTTCTGTTTAATTTCAAAGAGTTCACCTTCTGAGAAGAAGGCTTCTGCTGGCACGTTAGTGATAAACATTGCATTACAATAGTGATAAATACTGTGGTACTCTCCAACAGACATTTTTTTTTTTTTTCCTGTTGAATCCAGAGACATTTTCTACAGAAATCTTAGTGTATTTTAATGAGATTGTGCATCAGTTTGTATGCTGTGGTTTAGACATATTGGCTTTAATTATTTTTAAATGTGCAATTTTTACAGTAGACAGAATATATATGATTTAGGACTCGCCACAGCATTCTGAATATCACTTGGCATGTTAGCAAAATGTGTGGTATTAAAAAGACCATGAGTTTTAGCAAGATATTCATTATTTTCTCAGACGTATAATATTCCTCTTTGCTCTCAATTCTTCTGTTCCACATGTGCAACATTTTGCATGTTATATTAAAACAATTATATCAGTCTTAGCATCTTGCGCTGCATTGTGGTTCCACTGTTATCACAAATAATACTAAGTCAACCTAATTCAGCATTTTATGCGAACTGAGTCCGATGGTATTTTGCCTAAGTCACAAGGAAACCAAGATAAAATGTTGCACAACCCAGTTTCAGAGAGGTCTTGATAAGCTGACCAGGGTTCAACTTTGCATTTTGCTATAAAATCTTTTAAAGCCAGTATCATGTCTTCCCCTTGCTGCAATATCAGCAAAATTTTAAGGCATGTATTTTACTTAAGTTCTTTTACTTCTCCCAGTGTTGCTGGCAAACTGTTCTGAACGTTGTGCCTGTGGAAAGAACCCTGAAAAGAAAATTGACTGAAACCACTCATGTAAAATGAAAAAGAGTGGTTACTTCGATTATATGAGCTGAGACGCAATAAACAAACAGATGAAAAGTAAATGAGAATTTGGAAACTCTGTTTTTAATACACTACTAATTTGTTAACAATATCAGCTTGATATACTTTATCTTAGTCCTTTTGACAAGACTCATTTTGTCGTAGCTGTAGCATCATCACAGAGCCTGATCTAATACTTATAGAACTCAGCATAATCTCATTGACTTCAATACAAGTTGAATTGGACTAATAATGAAAAATCGCATTATAATAATATTAGGTTTAGAAAAAAAATAGTGCTTATAGCTGATTTAAGTCAAACCGAGTTTGTCTGATATTTTACTGATGTCAGTAAAATCATAATGTAAGTTGGTATTGCTCTGCTGTGACAACTGTGGGCTCTTATTCCTAGAATGTATTAAAATCACAAACCAACAGTTATTCCCTTAAAGGACTGTAAAGATATTTTTCTAAATACAATAACAAAATAAGTAACTTTGTAGAAACCAATCTATAGAAAGTTATCAACCCCAGAGATGAAATAAAAGGCATATTACCATTTTTCTTGTTTAAAATTTTTATCAAGCCTGTGCCATGTTATTTTCAGCATATAGTCTTATTTTCCCTTTAGGGGATTTTCTGGTTTTCTTTTTGAATTTTGTTGTAAGTGACAGGTTTATTTTATTCAATATGATTTCATGTGAAACTAAATTAAAAGCAGCAAAGATTAAAGAAAAAAAATCACCAATTGAAGAAAAAATAAATTATTGCTGGTTGTTTTTTTGTTGTTGTTGTTGCTTTTTAAATCCAGGTTTTAATCTTTTCTTTTCTTTAAAATGCCTCTTTCACTGAACAGTCTGATTTAAAACCGGAGCCAAACAAATACAAAAACGCAAAACTTGTGAGATTTCGGCAAACCTCCATTGAAGATATCTTCTATTGTAGCTCTAAGGAAATTTTCCCTTCTTTCTCTTCAGTCTCTAAAAGCACAATAAGCCACACCTCCAAAGGAAATCAGTTTTTATGAGTTGAGATGCTGGTAAAACTATTTTATTATTATTATTATTTTTTACAGAATACCTTAAAAGGGATGTTTCCAAAATCCAAGTATTTATTTATCTATTTATAAGCATTGCAACAGAAGGTTATACTGTAATGACTCCGTATTGGAATCAGCTCATGCTGGGGAGGTTTACAAACAAACAGTGAGATCCGGCCTTATCACAAGCAGGTGAACTTTTCCTGTTGGTACATGAACTCAGGTTAAATTTACCCACCAGATATGAGCTATTGCTGGCATGTGGGTTTGGATAACTCTGAGAATAGAGGAAGTCTGAGGCATGGTACCATATGTTAATTGTAATCAAGAAATAGCTGAACTATAAATATATAGTCATTCACTGTACTTTCCAGTATTTTTGCCTAGAATTAATAGGAACCTTTTTTAAGACAGGTGAAGCTGTTGTAAAAAACGTTGCTGTGGGTCATGTTCTCAGTGGCCCCTGTCCCTGGGGCCAGCCTATTTCCCCAGTCTCTGTTAATCTGGCTGTAATGGGCCTGTGATGCTCCCAAAAGATGTAGGGCTGCAGGGGGTCAGCCAGATGTGATTGGATAGAGAGTACCCCAAACCTCACAGTAGGCACCCTCAAAAAGGTGGAATTTCTGATTCCTCAGCCTTATTTGTGCTCCTTATTTTCCTGTAACACCTGATGAAACACCAGCTTGAACAAACAAGCAAAATAATTTTTGTCCTGCAAGTACTGAAATCTTTCAATTTTCCCAACTTTCTGCTCTATTGAGATGCAGCTTTCTGAGACTAGATGAGCTCGACAGTTCATGGAAGCAAAAGCCTTGATTCTCACCTTTTTTCTTTGTAAAACCTAAGGTCTGCCCTGATTTTCAGCTTCTTAAAAACATTGTTTTCTCATCATCTCTGACTACATAAAAACAGCTGTCTGTCAGTATGCGAAGTCTTTATAGCAATTTTCAAAGGCTGTTACAGCTGTGAATGTGAAATGAAAACACAAAACAACCCCCCAAAATCCCTCCTCTTTCTTCTTGATGATGTTGCTGAGTGCAATGTGCTTGACACCAGACGTTTTTAGAAATGTATGGCATGGTGTAGTTTCTCTGATACCATACCACTTCGCTGTTTTACAAGCTTCAGCATGTCACAGATTAAAGCTTTGTTGGATGCAACAAAGCTGGCAATAAATAAACCTTTCTGATGTCACTGTGACCTAAATTAAACTCATTGTGTTTCCTTTGTTTTGTTGGCAAAAGAGTAGTTTTCATCACTTGTGAGAGACCTCTAGAGTTTCAAACAATGTATTTTTTAATAAATATTTTAATATGCTTGGAAATTAATTGTGGGTCAGAGTATCTCCTGGTATCTTGCCATTAAATGCTGTTGGGTTATTTTGGATGCAAAGGATAGGATAATTTAACATGACAGAAAAATAAGAAATGTGAGAATTGTCAAATTAGCTGATTGCAAATGTCCAAAGGCATGCTGTGCTGCTCTTTTCCAACACTTGATGAGTGTGCAGAGATGAGTTTTATTTGTGTTTTAAAACCATACGCACTTGAACATGCGTACATTCTGAGTACCGCTCAGAAGCCTGAAAGGGATATTTTAGTAGTTAGATTTGATTCTTAAAGCTAGTCAGGTCTGCATCCCAAAGAGGAAATTTTTCATGGGAAATATCTGCTCAAAGCTTAACCTGTTAACTTAATATACAGTGAAGTTAGCAGGCTGCTCCTGCAAACGTGCACGAGAAAAATAGATAAACTTTTAAGTGAATGGTTGTTTTGTTGAGAAAGGATGATAAGATTCAGCTCACAATTAATAAGTCTAATTTTTTATCAAGCATCTACCAGTCCGTGAGTTGAATGTATTGGTTGTCAGTATGTATTTATTCTGATGACACTGGCTATTTGGAGCTGTCCTGAGGATGCAAATTCCACTACAACCTTTGGAGCACGCATGTTGTGTCCCTGCTTCCTGAAAAACGTGCCAAGATTTGATATCAGAACTTACCATCTGCATTCCCTCTCATCCTAGTGGTTTGAGTCTGATCTTCTAACTCCATGACAATCTATTATTCCTAAAAATTAAGGACCCCTGTTTAAAAACATATGGATGAGTCCCATTCTGTCTAATTTATAGATTGAATTACAGTTCTATTTTTCCTCTCTGTTCTTCCTGTGCCTGAATTCCACAGGCTACTTGTGCTTATGTAAAATACCCTGTGGAGCATTTGGTCAAGTGATTTATTTTCTTCTACAGAATTCAAACTCTGGCATCCATTTTTTTTTCATTTTTTTTTCCCCCCTCAGAATGTAATACAGATCCATGAGATTTTCTGGGATAAACTTACACAGTGTTTAGGGAAGACCAAGCTTTCCTCAGGTAAAAACATCAGTGATTAGGTAGTATGCACCATAGTCACAACTGAGAAATTTAAGGTGGGGAGCTGATTAAAGGTAACAGAACTGCAATAAATAAATAAATAAATAGATAGATAAATAGATAAAGAAATAAAGGAAAATTGCTCCCTTTTAAGAACTGTTCCATTCGATTGTGCAAATCTGGGATGTTTTTATCCCAGCATTATATTCCTGAATCCTGTAGATAAAGGGGAAAAAAAAAAAGTGTTCAAATGCAACTCTTAAGTTTTATTGGCATGAAAGATTTTGAAGTACTATAATATACAGATGTTCAGGGTTTTTTTTCTAAATTATATATTTGTCCTAGTAAAACCTCATAGAGTAGTGTTAATGAAATGTACCTTTATGTGCATTAAACAGTAGGCTGTGACACTATTTTAAGTGATTGTATGTTATAAAAAGCTCTGCAGGAAGATGAATGCTACGAAATTGACAGAATATTATAACACTATGGAAGATGATAAATTTTAAACTTTCCATTATGCTCAAATGAATAAAATGAGAATCACAAGGCAGTGCTTGGTGGTTGCATCACGTCTTTCAACTGGCTCACAAGGCTGTTTTCCCTGCGGAAGTAACCTTCAGTCCTACTTCACTTACACTTGATTCTGTTTCAAAATGTTTTTATTTTGGAAGATAGAAATATAAAGGGAGATTCTCTTCTGAAAAGCAATGATGTTAAAGATCTGACATCTCAACAGAGTAAATGATAGTTTTCAGAGGCAGCAAAGCTTGTAAAAATGAGACTAAATTTTGACAGTGTTTTACCTTAAACTGTACTGCAGATAGGGCAGAAATACAGAAGCTGCAAGTGTCTGCTCTTCTGGCTTGTGTTTCACCGCTGCACTTGTTCACCAACCAGTAAATTCAGGCCTACATTTCCCTCTGCTCTGCCTCTGTGTCGAAGGCAATGGGCCAGCTTAGTCACTTCTGTGAAACAAGGCACTCAGCTCAGTGAGTTAGGACAGGTACATTTGAAATTGGTGGTATTTTGAAGCTGTAGCAAAGGTCAGGAATTGACGAGTGTAACCTATTGCTGATGCACAAGTCACAGAACAATCTTATTTAAGGCTGAGTTGAGGTGATGGCAGTTGCAAAAACACTTCTTTTCCCACAGAACTGAAGATACTCAAGTGCTGATAAATGCAGAAGCCCTTGATGTCATTTCTGAGAGACTTAGCAGAATATGACAGTCAGACATCGAATCCATTCTGATGCATCAGTTGAATGTACCATACTTTCTTTGCTTTTTTTTTTTTTTTTTCTTCCCAAGGATTCCACACACTGCTCAGTTTTCTGAGGTGCATTTGTTTTTCTGTTATTCTTTCACACAAGTATCTTTTTCAGCAGAGATCTGCATGTTTCAATATCTTGTGGATGCCCCATTCCTGGAGGCATGCAAGGCCAGGCTGGATGTGGCTCTGGGCAGCCTGGTCTGGTGGTTGGCCACCCTGCACACAGCAGGGGGGTTGAAACTGGATGATCGTTGTGGTCCTTTTCAACCCAGGACATTCTATGATTCTATGATTTTCTTAATCATTTACAGACACTCTGTTTTTAAAAGCAACAGGCACAATTCAGTGGTGAAATTACATTTTAAAATGTATACATAGGTATATATATTTCACAAGTTGTGTGCCACCAGAATAAAGCTAAGTACACTAAGACACTGCTTGTTTCAAGAACTTTGATGAACACATTCTCTTGGTGGAAGTGAGCCTGCAAGTTAAGATCATGGTGTAGCATTGGCAATCTGCAGAAATGGCGCAGATGGCACACAATTCAGTGTTGCTTTGAGATGCATTGCACTGCTTTCCACATTACTGCCACATTCAACTCCTTAAATACTGCTTTGCTCACCTCCTTAAATACTTTAAAGACTACCGAGGGTGAGAATATTTCCTTTCTATACCTATCATTTAGCAAGTTTGTCTTTCTGGTAGGTGCTTATTAGGAAGATGTGCTGGATCAGTATGAGATTGTATCATTGCATAGACTTTGTATGATAGTATTTGAGCTAGTAGCTGTCTGGATTCTATGCTGAAATCTTGCTATGAAATTTTTAAAGCCCCTTCCCTGCCTCCCCGGGTAATTTTGAATGATTCAAGTCCTGAAAATGCAGTTTTCAATCAGATTTGATGGCCTAAGATCAGTGTAGTTTCTAATGCATAAATACTACTTTGAAACCATACAATTCGTATGTAACCATACCTTGAAGATAGATGGGTTGAGATGAAAGAAAGAGGAAAGAACACGCGTCCTAATTTTATTTAAAGTGTGTTTTTAAATAAAACTTGCGTTTTCATTGAGATTTCCCTGATAGCAATTTGTCCATTTGTCTGTGTAGAAAGTTTCAGGCAGCAGCAGCAGGGCAGATGGCAAAAATGAGTCCTAAGATGGAGGACTTTAATAAAAAGATGACTGAAAATATGGGTGGGAAAAGCTTAAGTGAAGGTAGACAGGGCAGGAGCTGATGAATTTCAATATATGCTTTCATCCAGAAATGTGAGTTTAACCTGGGATATATTAGGTTTCTTGTGCCATCAGCAACTTTTTGTGAAATCTAACGCAGTCC
>CM060561.1:58076943-58284443 GCA_030625065.1 Alectoris magna
TCAATGCAGGCACACAGATGGTAAACAAAGATTTCAGCATGGAAAGTGAAACAAGTGGATATTCTTGCCTTACTCTTCTTCTTTTTGCCTATTATGAAAGTGCAGATGTGGTTTATAAAAAACATACGTCTTTATCATAGGTTATATATTTGTGGGTTTTATTTCTTGGTTGTCTATAGTTAGTATGCTCCTCATGAAAAGCTGTCCGCGTCCAGGATGGCATTTTGCCCTTCTTTTGCCAGTATGGCGAGGCCTTTTGTGCTGTGATCATACGGATTCACAGGTTATAGATCACAAAGCTTGCATCTAGCAGGCATAACTTTATATTTTATGTCAAGACTGGAGACTCGTTATTACTTTGCTATTAACTTTATACTATACAGGACAGTATCTCAGTGGCAGAGGGATCTATCTTTTTGGCATTTATCTGCCTCTGTGGCACAAACAATCAGAGATGATTCTTTAGCAGAAAAATTATCTGTAGCTTCTATTTGTTTCAAGGAGAATGACACAATCCACCTTTGCCTGCACTGTTGCACTTACATGGGTTCCCTTGCATTTTCATCCAGTGCATAACTTTTATATCAGTTCTTAGCTCTTTGTACCTGTATTTTTTCTTCTGTGTCCCCAGTTGACACAATTTTCCCTGAGCAGAATGCCAAAGCAAATTACAGTCAGGTTTGAAAGGGATAGGTATCAAAAATGGTCTAAATGGCTTAAATAATTCCCTACTGTAACACAAACTGTCGAGGGGGCTGACAGAGAATATCTTCCAATCCAAGATTTACTTCTATCGCCTGTCAGAGACCCTTGATTCAAGGGCAAATGAGCAAATCCTCAGAGGTAGTTGAGGAGTCTTGACCAGCTTAACAAGCTTCCTCTCGTCCCATCCTCAAGGTCTGTGGTGTCCTGACACCCCCAGAGAAATGTTCAGCTGCTCAGATAGACATTTGACACAAGAAGAGGACTGGCTGTAGGACAGACCACTTAGATTTCTGATGCTCTTGCTTCTGGTTTTTCTTACCCTATTTTTCTCTCTTTTTAGACAAGACTATTTTTTAACAAGGTTATTTAATTCATATTTATCCCAGTAAGAAAATCAAAACCCGCCTGAAGATCGGAAGCTAAATAATCTTGCAAATTTTAGTGTTGGATGCCTTTGGATTGAGTTTTAATTCTACAAAGAATTGAGCAATTGTCTGAATTATGTAATAAAAATGCATATATATAATCTCTACATCATCCACCAAAAAGTTGCATGAAACAAACATACTGTATTACCTAATTTGAATAGATACTTTAATCATGAAAATAAGAAATGACATGAAAGAAAAAGAAAAAAACAAGAAAAAAATAGTTATGTCTCAAAATGGAAATGAGAAAACTCTTCTTAATTTTAAAGTGTGTCTCTTTTGTTCTTGCTACTGTTCCTCTCTCTTCCTTTCTCTTCCATCCAGCATCACAGTACTTTTGGCTTCATCTATATTTTTCCCAATAAACTTCCATTTTCTGCTGGAATATTTGGCTTACTGCAACTGTGCTGATCAGTCATAAGCTGTGTTCTGTTATGTGCAACTTCTTTTTTATGTTAGTTAATATACCTCCATACCTTACAAAAAAAAAAAACAAAAAAAAAAACCACCCACATATTCATTTTCTACACAGTGGCAGACTACATTTGCTTCTCAGATCTTTATGGTGGCAACTTCCTGGGAATCATAGAAGTCCACAGTGGTACAGAGTTAGGGAGTATGCATGCTCACTGTACATAGCAGCTCTGTGAGGGGTACTCTGAACCTACAGAAATGTTTAAGCAGATTGTGGCTTATATGATGGTTTATATTATTCAGATCTCTCTATGATCGATTCTGCTCAGTCATTTCAATCCTGTGCTTCAAAAGACATTTATAAGTCAATATAATAAAGAAAGAAAATTTAATAATACATGCATTTTTATCCAAATGAGTGACTCACTTTGTGTCTCTAACTCTCATGTGATCTGCTTTTTGACTTTAATGTGTAGTTACATTACTCAGCATTGAATTTAATGTATAATGCAGCCTCTTCCCTTCAATTTCCCTACTGCAGCTTAAAAAAATAATGCTGAATACCACAAAATAAGTAGCACAGTTAAGATGACTTACTGATCTTTTCAACAAGAAGTGAAGTGAAACTTGAAGAGGATCTGTGTTGTTTTTCATTGCCATTTATGCCAGTGTTTTCAGCACAGTGTGGAACTTAATTCTAGCAAACTAGTACCAGTAAATGACATCAAAACTTGGTATCTTAAAACTTTCTCTGTGCATAAGTGGAATTGTCTCGTAGATCATTTTTCCTCCCCTTCCTCAGCATACAGATATCAATAATCTTTTTAGTATGGAATAACAGCCCTATGGCAGCCTCATCTGCTGTCATAATTTGTCATTAAAAATAAAAAATAAAAAAAAATCAAGGATGTACCTATTATTATATATGTTACATGAGGAAAAAAAAAAAAAACAACGATGGCCAGACTAAAAGCAAATACAATTTGCTTCAATAAACTTCAGCCTTTGTTAGCAAGCCTGCAAACACCCTTCCAGGGAACAGCCTCAACAAAACTAGGAATAGTTGGAAATAAGAAGAAAACACCTGTAACCTGTAAGCAGGCAACCATAAGCATGGTCTGCTCATTCCTTAGGTCAAATAAAACTTCCAGATTCTTTCTGTCCTGCTTAACACATCACATGAAAGACAAATAGGACTAAAAGCAATGGTTTCCTTTTGAGACAACTGGAGTAACATTTATTCCATGTTACTAAGAGTCTGATTAATCACTGAAGACTTTCAAATGGATGGCATCGTTAGTGTTGTGGGTTTTTTCCTTCATTTATATGAAAGTTGGAACCTCAGTAGGATGTTCATTTAACTGCTTCGTGTAATCTATAGGTAGAAATTGTCTGGACACTCATGACTGTAAATAAAATCTTGACTTTGCCATCCATAAGTCAACATCTATCACCAAGATTTATAATTTCTGTTATTGTGTTATTTCACTTTTCCACTAAAAATTACGTGTTGAGAACATAACTGCACGCAGAAATTTATGAGTACATCAAGCTATGCTCTGTGTCCTAAAAAGCTCATCATCAAAGATAGAGAACTAAAAAGAGGTAATATCAGAGAAAACAGGAAGGGAGAAAGAAAAAGAAAGCTGTAATTTGGGACGAAAAGACATAGATAGATGCTTAAGAAATTAGTGCAGAATTTGAAGGATACATTTTCGGAGAGGTGAGAGACAAAAAATGCCAACTGAGTGACAATGTTTTAAAAGTAATAGAACGTGCAGAGCTGATGAGGCTGGCCGGTTAGCAGTAGGCTTAATAAGTGCCTGTTAAATACAGACCAGTGCTCCCCATCGTTTCACCCTTTTATTAGGCTTATTTCCCAAATTTTGTTAGAGCTGAAATTTTGTATGACTGTTGACCTAGACAACTGATATTCTTCAGAAGTTGCTCACAGTATTGTTGAAAAAGCAAAACCATTTCCTGTGTCATGATGATATGGTTAGGAATCATGTTTTCTTAACGTGCTTATGTTAAAACCTAACTAACAACAAAAAACGATACAGGCTCTTTAATTTTGGTATAAATGTCCTTCCTTCTTTTCCCGTAGAGCTTCTTTACCACTAGGGCAGTCTGGGGCGCCTGTCTTTCATTTTCATGGGTTTAATATTGATAAATCAGAGGTGATGAGGCATGAAGACGTTTTCTGTACTGGTACAGGATGGTGGCCAGTTTTTCCTTACTGTCACATTTTAGATATTTTATAATTACTATAAGTATGTACATTTTATATTGTTTTTCATAGTATCATAAAATGGTTTGGGTTGGAAGGAACCCTTTATGATAATGCAATTCCAATCCCCTGCTATAGGCAGGGACACCTCCCTCTAGACCAGGTTGCTCAGAGCCCCATCCAGCCTGGCCTTCAGTGCTTCCAGGGAGGGGGCATCCACAGCCCCACTGGGCAACTTGCTCCAGTGTCTCACCACCGTCACAGTAAAAAATGTCTTCCTAATATCTAGTCTAAATCTACCCTCTTCCAGTTTAAAACAATTTCCCCTTGTCCTGTCGCTACCTGCCCTTAGAAAAAGTCCCTCCCCAGCTTTCCTGTAGGCCCCTTCAGGTACTGGAAGGCTTCTATGAGGGCCCCCCAGAGCCTCCTCTTCTTCTAGTCATTTTAGGATTTCTGCTATTTTAATTTTATATTAATTATATCCTTTCCTGGGGGTGATTGAGAATCCTTCTGGAATGTTTCATGGCAGCCAGTATAAAAATCAAATTAAATTTGTTGCCTGTAATGTCTGAATGTAGAAATGGGAGGAGGAAAATCAGGACACAGATTGATAGAGACCATTCTCTCCTAAAGATAGCTGAGACAAAGAAAATAAGTAGCAAAATGTACTGCTGCTAAAGCTCTTCAGAACACTCCTCACCCCCAAATCAAAGAAATACTCATAATACCCTTTTAGACTTTTTTTTTAGTGTGCTTAACAACCTGGTTAATTTTTCTGTATGAATAAATACCTTTCCCCTTATGCAGCTGCTAAGAATTATCAGCCACGCTAGGCAGTCATTTTTTTCCCCAGTTTGGTCGGCTTCTGTTATGTGGTGCTGCTGTGATGTATTTTCTGTCAAGTGAAATTTATACATCGTCCACTTGACAGGAGCAGTTAGCCACAAGGATTTCCTAAGGAGAAACTTCCTGGAGCGCTGGGGAAAGATTATCATTTTTCTTCTGGTCACTGTAGACTTTCTAGGCCCTCCTGGCTTCGTGGGTCCTCACTCATCTGTCAGCTCAACTGGCCCTGCTCAGCACAGCGGCAGGCCTTCCCCGGCACATCTTCCACCAAATGGCAAACTAAAACTCCCCTCTTAGTTCAGACCTGGTTTTTAGCGAGGGTTCAAGGTCGCAAGGTGCAAACGCATTTTAGATTAGATAATTTAAAATAAGTACCAGTGCTACCTAAAATACTTGTAGCTTTACTACTTGGAATTGAAAATGTTACTATCTTCAATACTATAAAGTAAAATAAATCAGACACAAAATCTTAAGTTCAAGAACAGGTTATGTTGCTAGCTAGTCTGAGGCCTCCTTGAAGAGGAAGATGAAACCAATACCATGCAAGCTGCTGGAACAATCAGTTTCTCCAGAGCTGAGGGTTGGTGTCTGACAAGAAAACTCCATTTAGGGCAGAAGGACATACTTTCTGGTAGTCTCAATTTGTCCAGTGTAGAGACTTCTGCACTGTGTCCTTCCCCTTTACCTTTCCTTGTCCCATGAAACAATAAGGGAAAAACAGTAGTTGAAATTCTCTGCAGCAGCTGTTAGAAGCAATTATTCCCACTCTTTTCGTAGCTTTCAGTAGCTGCTCCATTGTCTGTCCTTACAGTCTTTTCAGGCGTAAGAGCCTTGACTTCCTTCTCCCTTGGGTGTGGAGGGGGTAAAAAAAAGCACTCTCCAGGAATGAGAAATCCAGATTTCTGTGTCTTCTCAGATTCTGGCAGAGTTTCCTTGGAAGTCTTGATTGTTTCATGCTTTCACCAGGCTTGAAAAATCTAGCTTGGAGGCACGGCCATGTAGGCCATTTGCTTGTGATATGACTGCTGGTGGTGGGTTTCCTGCTGTCACTCCGAAAACTCCAGATATTGTGTTGTACCTGCTTAGAGATGTGGGGTTCAGCTTTGAAACTACCTATTCTAAACCACTGAACGGTCTGCAAGGTAGGTGTCTATCCCTAGCTGTTCTAATTAGACTTCTTAATTGGGGTTGTTGATTCCTTATGTAACCTTTAAGATATAAATACTTCAGAAGGCTTCCACAATACGATCAAGATTGCATGTGTTAGAAGCTGCCTTCTGTCTTCTGCACACAAAAAGAAACCCGTCTTCTCTCGAAGTGGTAATTATATGTGCCTGTAAGCCACACAGAACATTTCTGAAGCAACTAGTTGGAAAAATGTGATGCAGGTGTCTGAGCTGGGCTTCACTATGCGTATCTGTCATTGAGATTTTATCTTAGTGTTCTCAGAGCGCTCCACCCTTTAACTGGAATGGAAAAACACTCTTATAATAAAATAATAAAAATACTCTTACTGTAAGCTAGAATACAGATTTTTATCTTCTTTTAATTTGTAGTCATCTAGAAATTTCCAGTGCTGGTGCACATTCAGCAGAGATTGAATTTTAGTCTTCTGAAAAATTTTTTTAGTCTAGGTTTTGTTTGTTCTTGTGGTTTTTTTTTATTAACATTTCAAATCCTGCTGAAATTGGCCCACTGTTCAGAAAAGCAGGAAGGGCGGAAGAATAGAGGCAAGAGAAGGATGAAGCTCTGAGTTCTGGTTCATGTTTTCAGTTCTGGTTTATGCGTGAAAAATGCAGGAGCAGAGATTAAAAAATGCCCTGAAATGTTTCTTCTAAGAGATGTTCATTTCTGAGGACTGTATATGAGCTCTGGACTGATTTCCCACCTTCTGTCTCCAAAAGCATTGCTTTCTAGGTTGTGAATGACCCATCTTCAACAGAAGATGCAGGATGAGAGAAAGGCCTGTCTCTCGGCGAAGACGTTTTTATGGCACAAGGCCTGTGTAACATGTTTACTCTGTTTCAGTGCAGTTCTTTCTCATCTTTTTGCTGCTGTCACACCACATGGGAAGTCAGCCAGCTACTGATGTATGTGATACAGAGAAAGCAGTATTTTGTCATTAATGCATTCTATTTGGGAATGTATTTTGTATTTGCTGTTGCGATGTGAACTAAAATCTGTCCCAAGGGATTTCCCAAAAATTTAGATTTGTCTGCCTTTTTTGTTGATTAAAGCTGATAATGCAAATCTTCTCTTGTCACTTTCTAGGAGAGAAGCCATTCAAATGTGATGAATGCAACTTTGCTTCTACAACACAATCGCATCTGACACGACATAAGCGTGTCCATACTGGAGAAAAGCCTTACAGATGTCCCTGGTGTGACTACAGGTAATGAGTCATTAACTAAAGCATGATGAGAGAAGGGTTAAGGTGATCAGACGAGGTTCATTTGAAGTTACCAATAAAAATATATTGCCATTAAAACACCATCAGGGCAACGGTAATTGCATATTAAATTAGGAGCTAAATTTAAAAACTTAGTCTTCAGTGTTTAAGTATTACTTTATAAAGAAAAACAAATGATGGGAAACCTTTTAGTGGTAACACTGCAGTGTTGAGTGTTTGTTTCGCAGCTGCTCTAGTGCCTGTTAGAATTCTCCACGGTGAGACCACTTATCTGCATTGCCTTTTCAAATCAGTTGCATTTTTGAAATTTTTTCGGTTGAGTTGCAACCATTTCACCAAGACAGGAAAAGTCCCCTAAAAAGCTTAGCAACCTCAATACTCGTCAGACTTTTGCAATTAGAGGCAACTGGAGCTAGGAGAAGTACTACAGTACTTCTTCTGATTCAGTTTTCCTTCTCTTTGCGAGCCAAGCTGGTTGGATGAGAGTGGCTGTAGGGTGGCTGCATGGCAAAGTCTCCTTTGTGACACCACAAAACCCCACTCTGTTAGGACAATAGATTTGGTTATCAAAAATCACATGAATAAACAGTTAAGAATACTTGCTTTGCTCATCCCATGTGTCTTTTGCTCGTGATAGACTAGGTTATAATGATCTCATCTTGCTTCATAAATAATTATTTAGTTTTCTTGAACATACTTCTCCTAAAGTCTTTAATACATTGCAGTGTAGGTGTATTATAATACATGGAAGCCATTCATAAGCAGTTTACGAGAATTGATATTTAAATACTTTTTAAAAAAATTGGTATTATATTTGATAAGTGGCACATGACTGTGTAACTTTAGATGCATGTGCTGTGATGCATACACATAAGAGGAGAAAGTTAAACAACTGATTATACCGCTGAGCATTTTTTAGTTTCTTTTAATGCTGAGAATACAACTGTAATGTTCTTTTAGCGTAAGTTTTAATGTACCTTCCTAAAGCAAGATTATTTAACAAAGGCTAGCCACTCTTGTAATACGTGGTTTCAAAGTATTTATGAGCTGCTTTAAAGAAAGCTTCTGTACAGAAAGCTTCTGCAGCAATCATACTGTTACTCTACAAAAATTTTTGTTGGTTTGTGCATATTGTGTGAATGTATTACGAACTCTTCTTATTGAGCTCCCATTAAGTTACTGCCTAGAACTGTAAAGAATTGTGTTTGATGACCTGGGGAGGTGACTTCCATTTATCTGCTTCTTCGTTAGGGTATCACCCCACGCCCTTTTTCATTTCTCCCAAAAAAAGAGGGTATTTCTCTTGGCTTCAGTGAGTCATTTGAGAAGGGTAGGTGTTCTTGTATTTGTCAGAGTGGATATGTTAAAAGACCTGTGTTGAAGGAAGCAAGAGCTCGTAAGCAACAGCACGGCATGATCTGCAGCAATGAAGGTAAAAGGAGTGCTGTCTCTTTTAGGCTGCATGTTTGAGAAGGCCTAATCTTGCAGTCATCTTTATAAGCCATCCTGGTTGGGAGCAATAGCCTTATTACAGAATGAGGTAGAGATGGGTTTTGCTGGGTGTGAGCTTCTGACCAGTGTCCCACTGCAGTTTGAAGTTTCTTATGCTCCCACACTGAGTGGTTGCAATTCCCTTGCTCAGTATGGCAAAGTAACTTTAACGCTCTATTTAGTGAAAGACAAGAAAGTTTTTTTCTTCAGATGTACACTTTTCTGCATGGGATAGAAATTTCAAGAAATGATGGGATTTTGTGTTTTATTCTATTGGATTTTATCAGAGAAGAAGCAAACATAACTCACCCAGCTTATTAGTATTAACAAGAATTCTGTAAGGCCCCCTGCCTCTATATTATTGAAAAATAAATGTTTCATGATAATAGGATGCCAGTTTCCATTCCTCATAGGCCAATTCTGACTCTTTGGGGGCTGGTCTCTACAGATACCAGCTGATGCAGCTTTGATTCTGCAGGAATCTCATTCTGAGCTCAGCTGAAAAACATCTGGCAGGGATGCAGTAGTGAGAGCTGTTCTGCTGCTGCTGCGTACTCACAGAGGTGGTGAGGCACTGTGAAGCTGTGAGGAGCCAGTGAGGGGCTGCTGTATTTATTAGCCCAGCAGTCCTGCTTGTGCCTGCCAGTTTCCACAGTCCTGGGATATTAGCCAGCCTTGTTGGCAAGTATGTTTTATGTGCTCTATCCACCTCTTTCATTTTTTCTCTCTTGTTTTTGTTTTATTGTATTTTTAAGGGGCTTACATGTTGCCTCCTTGTCAATTTGCCTCCTTGTCAACTCTGACAGTACTATCTATTTTCCTGAAGAGGTATAAGCAGCCCTGTAAATAGTGTCCTTCACACCAGTTCAGCAGACTGTACTTACTCTTGTGAATGTCACCTACAGAAACGTGAAATCAAGATTTTAAATTCTGCTGATCTAGTGATAAAATTCACCCCTGTGTCTAGAGGCTGAGCTCTCACTTTGGTGATTTCAGCTCAGCCCTTGTGAGGAGAGTTCATCCAGGCTATTTCAGATGTTGCTGTTTAGTGCTGCTTGGTAACTGCAGACTCTTTAATGAGCTTTGTAGTTTCAGTGAGAGGAATATTCCTTACTTTGTGTGTGGATCTGGGGCAGAGTCTTGTTGGCACTATCACAGTGTCTCCTTTCACTGGGATGTGGAGTGAGCTCTGTATGCCATAAAGTAGTTTGGTACTCTTGATTAAACAGTCTCTGTATACAAGATACTGCAATTATTCTTGTCCAGATCATCAACGCTCAAGAGGGTTTATAGAAGGATGCTGATTTCAAGCTTTTTCATTCCTCAGGTAGAAATTGTGGACTAGTGTGAGATAGGTGAGCGAAAAATCTAGCTTATCTTAGCTTGAAGTACAGAAAGGCAAACTAGTAAAAGGAAAAATTTAGGAACCATTACGAAAACCTGAGTCGTTTGTGACTATACAGGCTCCTATAACTTTTTTCTTAGCTGTAAAAACTGAAGTGAGATAGAGTGTAATAGACTTTAGGGGAAAAGATTTTGGCTGCATGGAACAGAAAAGGGAATTTGTTCTCTAGGTAACTCGCAGCATGGGAAAGTCTTGTTTTAACCAGGAAAAGACATGAATGGATGTGGTTGTCCCAAGTGAATAATAAATTAATCTGAGGTTTCTATCGCACAGATTTCATAGTCTCGATAACATGCTTATTCCCAAAAAGGAAATGGGAAATTTTGGTCATTTTATTTCGCTGAGTTGCTTTTATAACCTATGTTTATGAGTATAAGTAAATGTTCGTGCACAACTGATTTCTTTCACCTCTATTTTTGTACTCAAAGTGCTTAGTATTTATTTTTGCCTAAATCTTTAGCATGCTGCTAACAAAAAGAACTTTTGCTTCTCTCTATAGCAGTATACCACTTCTACTAATGATTATAATTAGAAATAATATTTTCAGGCTAGTTTTTAAAATGCAGTTCCCTTTAAAGGGAGAAAAATGTATATAATAAAATTTTGATTGTTAAAAGTTTTAACTTTTGTTTTTCTCACATTTATGTTTTAAAATCAGCTTCATCCTACTTAGGCTTAAGAAAATAAAAAGAAGCGCATTTGTACCTTGCATTTACTTTTTTCAAATCAGTGTGCTTCTCCATTCTTTGTCAGTGTGCTTCGTCACGCAAAAATATTCACTCATTGCTAATTAAAACTCCCTGCAATTTTATAATACGGAATTGGTCTCATAGGGCCCTACACCACTGTTATATATGCAGTGCCTATTTTATATTTCTGAGTCATTTACAAAAGGTGTGTTGTGCTGCTAAACTTTTTAGATTGCATAGGCCTGGAGTAATACTGTCAAAAATGCTGTTTGCATTTTGTGATGGGAACAGTAAGAAGTGAAGTCATACGGCTTCATGAAACTGAATAATGCCAGTGAACTTCAACTAATTTCTGAAGCTGTTGGTTGTATATTATATGTCCAAACTTTTAATTTTAAAGCCTGCGATATATTTACGGACCTGATTTTAACCTGATTTCAGAAGTGCTAAACTCCTCTGCGTCCAGTGATGTCAATGAAAGATGCTGACATACAGCATTTTCAAAAACTAAACAAGTTTTGTGCCTGTACCTACAGCAAAGAATTCATAAGGAATGAAGAGTCTCATTTTAGCTACACTTCAGGCTTGAAATATAAGCCTATCTAAGTATATACTAATTTTCCATGGACGTATCAGAGCTTCTTAGGCAAATAATAGCTGACATTCAAGGTGTGAGTGAGGGAGGTGCTTAAGCACAAAATGGATTTGGATTACTTTGTTGAGGGGTTCAACAGTCTCAACCTTTAATTGAAATTTGTTCAGCATTCAGGACAATCAGCAGCTTAGTTTCATGTTACGGGAACAGTATTGTTACTTTCAACCGTGAGTCTGTGGGACAGGTATAACGTTAACATACTCTACACCAAAGCCCTGTGCTGTAATTAAAGTAAATGTCTCTTGTTTCTCTGAGACTCTACCGCATGGTTTAATTTTGCATGGAGTACCTGCGGTGGTGAGGGAAGAAAGGAATGGAGGACAACATCCAGGGGAATGGTGATGTTCCGCAGTCAGAGATAAGAGGGTTTAGAATCTTTATAAATCAAACAGCCAGGCCAGCAAAACAGCATGAATTCCATAAATGCAGCATTCTGTAAAGTATATGACTTGTGAAGGATGCCTTACAAGGCTGAGAATAAATAGCATACATTTTTAATATAATTATGTAAACTAAAATAAATATTTTACATTTATTATGCATAATAAAATAATTAGACAACGTTCTGCAAGGGATTATGGCATCTGAAATTCCAAGTGCAGAAGGATTCATTGCGTACTCTGAGCAGCGGCGGCAGCATGACTTAGGGGAGCGGCTCCACAGGGGCCACTTTTCTTTTTTTGGACAGCATCCCCTGGGAGTTCCTATTTCCCTCTGACTTACAGTATATGTTCGTAAGATGTAAAGACCGGTTTATAATACTCACCAGGATTTGTACCTAAGTCATAAGAATGTGCAAAGTAAGTGGTTTTTTTTTCACCGTTTATTTTGGTGAATTTAATAACCTTTAGTTGTCTTGATATCACTGCATCAGCTGCACGCTATTCCCTGGTTATATCAAGGATAACTAGGGACCACTTTAAATGCTGAGGTAACGGTATGCACTTATTCACGGCAAAACTTCTACATAAAATGATGAAACAGTGTATTTATCATTCAAATGTTAACATTAATATGCACTGTTTTCCAGCGAAATTTTATATGCGTGCACAGGAAATAGGGAGGCTATACAGCTGTGTGGAGTGTTAGGTTGATGAGGATGCTGAGCAGCAGCCACCACTTCACTATGGAAGAACTCTTCTTTGTATTTTACAAAAGCAGATTTGGGAAAAATGTGCTTATGCTTTATACTAAAAAGAAATTGCTAGGACAATAATGCATGTATGTAACAGAGCATACTGGGCCTTCAGGAAGCATTTAAGCTTCCTTTGTGATCCAGAGCAGGAGTTGAGGCTATCCAGTGCACTGTGCTAGCAGCCTTATAAACAAATGAAGATGAAAGTTTAGAGAGAACTTCTATCAGTGCACGGGCATAGTGCCCAGACGCAAACTCCTACGAGTATTGTTCTGCACTTAGTTTTTAGTAAGCATTCAGATAAAATATTTTGATCGTATTTCTATTAATCTGGAAAAAAATATACTGTAGCATTGTAAGCTATAAAAGAAAAAGTCTGTAAAAAATCCTAGGGATACAAAAGGTATTACACTGATGTTTCTGTTACTCAAGAAAACTTTTCTTATTCACTTTAGCTGTAGCAGATAAAGACTTAAGCTCTACAGAAACGTTTTCAGGATTTCTTTTAGTAGTTACTGTCTCCCCTTGCTGTTCACTTTGGTGTTTGGCTCTAAACTCTTCTCATGCAGCCTCTCTCTCCCCTGCTGAACTGATGCATCCTTTTTTGGATCGAAGCCCAACAACCTTAACCCGAAGCCTGAAGTATTCGGTGGCTTGGAAATATGAATAAGAGCACTTCATGCATTGGACAGGTTAATCGAATATCTTCTGCCACTGCATTTTATCTTCTCTCTGTCTTCACACATCTTTTTCCCTATTCCATGTAATCATCACTGTCTTCTCTCTTTCTTCTTAGGGAACATAAATATATTAATATAAATATACTCATACTTATATTTAATAAATAGTTAATGTTTATAAATCTGGAAAACCTGCATGTATTTCAAAGTAAAATAATGTTTGCTAGGTTGTATTTCGATAGTAAATCAAATTTGGGTGTTAAACCCAAGATGAATGGCAAGGCTATGATCTTACTATAGCTTTCAGCAATAAAGACGTGTAATTTCCTATTCTTGTAGTGGTCCTGAGAAAAATGCACAGTTCTTCTTTTATGTCTACAAATAGACTTTCACTGGTTGGAATAACTTGATCTAAAACCAATCGTGGGAATCATAGATTAATTAATACAACCCTTTTAGGTAAAAAGTAGTTTTAAGAAAAACGAAAGTGACTACACGTTTTCTTCACTCATGCCTATAGAGACAGAATTTTAGCAAACCTAAAAAAAGTATTCCTTTTTCCATTCCTTAATCCCCATTCCAGTCATCATAAAGAGGCCACAGCTATCTTTGGGGGTGGTCAAAGGATTACTATTATTGCTCACTACCTCAGTGGTTGTTATCAGTCTTTGAAAAATGTTTTGGTAGGTTTAGAAGCATCAGAGCTGAAAGAAGCATCAGAAGTCTGTTGTGTTACATATTGTTTATTTCCAAGGCAATATGGCTTTTACTATGTAAAAAAGTCAGTGTGGTAACTGTGTCTTTGTAGCAACATCTCCTCTGCCTCTTCCATCCCATCATATGTCACATAAAAACAAAACAAGATAAAATGTTAGGAAGTAGTAGAAAACAAATTCTGTTCAGAAACAATTCTAAAAAGGGGGTAGCTTGGTGCAAGGGTGAGGGAGATATATTAGGTATTTGCACTCCAAATGCTGATAAAAATGCTAAAGTAAGAATTGTTGCACAGAAGAAGAAGGAAGGGCAACTAGCAGGTGCTTTCCAGGGGTGACAGTGGAGTAAGGCAGCACTGAGGCTCCCAGGCAGAGCACATGCGTGGTTATTTAGGTTACTGAGGTTATTTGGGTTATTTAGGTTTACTTGCTCCATTTTTTTTCTTTTCTTCAGTCTCTCACATAATGTTGTCTGTACCTGAATTTTAATTCTTTAGTTTCTTTTAGAATGAGGTCTTTTAATAAGGAAAAATAATCAAGGGAAAACAAAACCCAGAATCCAAAACATACACGAAAAAGATTGTCCTGTATTCTTAGATGCTGTAGGCTAAAGCTATTGCTTTTCATTTAGCATCCTCAGAGAAAAGGTGAGGTTTCCATGTGGATTATGTACAGCAAGGCTCAGTGCGCATGGAGAAACAAGCTTGTGCAGCACTGCTCTCCCTTCTCCCACTCACACAGGCATTGCTGTGTATTTCCCCACCTCCTTCTGCAAACAAACTGACATAGGAAGGGAGTGGGAACTGAACTGAATAGGAAATAGGTTCTGCTGTTCAAAGCCCAAGAGCAAATCGCTTCCTCTTCCTGAAGTAAAGAGGAGGTTGGAAAATGACTTTTGACTCTCAAAAACTGGCAGGATCTCCCCACTGCTCTCAGCAGTACACTGGTAGGTTGCTTCATGCCTCAGGCCGGCTGACTTACAGTCTGGTTCTGGTTTGCTTTTCTTTCTGCTTAGGCAAACTGCCCAGTTCACCATGATGCCTAGAATACGGCTCCGTACACATAGCTGTGTGTTTTTAAATAGCACTTTAAAGTAGTACTTCTTCTGATGTTCTTCAGCATTGCTGTCTATTTATATTACTAGTGTTGATATCACTACAAACGCACATACAGAACTAGAAACTCGGTACTTCATAATACTGTAAATCTCTTTGTGTTATAATCTCAGAAATAGATCAAGTGGTTTGACTGACATCATAAACCACCTAAGCTTCATCCTCCTAATTTATTGCGATACTACGGGTACAATTAAAATATCCTATGTATACTTTTATATTTATCATGTAGGTACACACTCCTTCAGTCCCCGTTCAAGCTAATTATGGGTTCTCTCTAACAACTCCATAGTTGAGGAGCATTATTTATTCTGCTAGAAATCCGGTGTGGATCATCTTCTCATCCTGAGCTTCCTCAAAATATTTCAGTTGAAATATTGCACGTTTCATCCATAGGACAAACAATACATTCAAATCATTTTGAAGTTCTAGAAGTTACTGAGAGAGCATCAAAATGAATTCTTCAGTTCTAATGATTTTTTTTCATTAGAAAATATAGTATTTCTTAAATCTTTTTATTATGAGCCCTTGGTAAGATACAGAGAGTCATTACCATTAGGAAATGTTGGAAATATCTGCTATAGGTATTTTAAAATGTAAACAAGCCATTCGTGATATGTTTTCATTTCAGGAAGAAGGTGTGACTTTAGGTCAAAAAGGCAATTTTTATAAATCAGTTAAAGAGGATTGATTTTTAGCTTGGTGTCCCCAACTTATTCGGAGCCTTGCACGAGTCCATCCATCCATCTTCTGTCATATTCTTTAATAACTTCTAAAGCTGTTGGCCAGTTTCAGTCAAAACTGACACACCATAGTAGTTGCTGAGATAATTTAAATTCTTCCACCTTTCTTGAAAGAGGTGGATGAGGAAAGGAGAGAAGAAAGCCACTGAGGAACAGACAGGCAAAATTCAGCATTCATGCCTTCTCCTCTCTTACAACCAGGCAGCGTGTTGCAGCCTTGCCATCTAGCACAGCTGTTTTGTTGGCCTAATGGGAGTTTACTGAAGGATGTGTTGGGGAGCTGCTGTTGCTGTATTGGGAGATTTAGTTAACAGAGCAAGAATACATAGGAAACCATGCTTCAGTTGTTACAGTGCTCATCCATCAATGTGTTCGAGCTCAAAAATTAACTGCTTCAAGTTGTCAGGACAAGTCACTTTAAAAAAATGTTGAAACTTAGTGGACATTTTTAAGGATAAAGAGAATACACTCAGCTAGCTGTATTTTTCCTTATAAAAGAAATTATTTGGAAGGGATTTATAGCCCTGAGATGGAGAGCATTGACATTTCTTTTTCAGTTGGTGAGTAGAAAGAATCTTCCCATTACAGATATTTCCCATACTTTTTTTCTGGTCACATAACACATAGGTCTAGAGAAGAAAAGTTTGACCAAATACTAAGTGTTCTTACATGCTTTTAGTGATAATGAGCATCCACAAATTCTCATCTCTCAGAGGGTCCAGAGGTTCTGTACCTATTTGGAATTCCTCCTTTCCCTTTAGGTGACTAAATGTGACTTTCATCACATTTTAATTTGAATTTTAATTACCCAGCCTTTAAGATTTTCATCAGCACTAATAAATTATAGCACAGTCATCTTATACAGTATTTAGTTGATTGATATTTGCATGCTAAAATCTGGTCATTTTGAGAAGCAGTAAAAATGCTTTCAAGTAGAAGAAAGGTTTTGAAGATAAAGGATTCTGTACTAGATTTGTTCAAATCTGTGTCAGACCGGAGAGGGAAGCCCTAAATCCAAGCCCTTGCTACAGCAAAGCAGGTGGCTGCTATCCATTCTGTTTGGAAAAAACGCAGCAACATCAAATCAGGCAATCGTCCCTTATGTGCAGCCAGTGAGTGCAGCAGGGAACAGCCATGTGTTGCCTGTGGTGGTGCAAGGGATAAGGCATGTTTACAGCACTGGGTGATGATAGCTCTATTAATGCTCTGGGTATATTTTGAAAGGTAAATATAGTATTTGTTTATTCTAGCGGAGTTCTTGTCCAGCCTCATCTGTTCTTGGCTTGCTTTTTTATATTTGAATCTCTTTTTTTTTTCCTCAGACCATGTTACAGCATGCTGCAGAAGAATCTTCATGTTCTTTTTCTGCTCTCAAGTGCTCATTTTTAGCTTCAGTTCACCAGTAGTACGGCAGGGGTACTGTAACAGGAAGGATGATGGCTCAGCTTCTCTCCATCTAAGTATCTGTGTTCCATTGCTCATCTAGGAGTCAGCTCTCCCTGAAAGAAGGGCTGGATTGTGTCTGCTGTTATGGGGCTGATGCTGTAAAACAAAAGTAAAGGCAGATTGAAGTCCTGGCCCCACAGATATTAATCACATCACCTCTGTGAAGCCATGATTCTCCACCTGTCATGAAGTACATGCTTCTTAAGACAGAAATGGAAAGCCAGGAAGTTGCTAACACTTCACAAGACTTTCTACCCTGCAAGATATAAATGTTAAGCTAAGCAAGTAGACTGCGGGATCAAGAACTCCAATAATCCTAGTTTCCACTTCACAGGTGGGATCCCGATCCCCTAAATCGTAACATATAAAAATCTAAACTCCAGAGCAGTTACCTCTTTCTGAATTTCTGTGTTGCCTGTCTACTGAGATTGCAAGTTCGTGCACAGCTAAGCAAAATGACTGAGATATGCATGGAAGAGTTAGTCCTGGGGAGGTGGTATCTCTGCCTCAAGATTTTTAGTACACCCTTTAGGGAAGCAGGCCTATTCTTGTATTTTTGGGTATATGTTAAAGGCCTGAAAACTAAACAATCCAAGATTCATTTAATTAATAGCAACAGTGCCGTTCAAAGTTTGAATCTAATTAGTACTTAGGATTTCAAGATGAGAGGACGCAGAACAAGGGCTTGGGAGCCAGCTGTTTGGATTTTGTAGGAAATATATATAGGGATCATAAATGAAAACAGAAGAGTAATCGTGAAAAGAGGAATTAGAAGTTCTTTAGGTTTCTAACTGTTCCTCACTGTCCATTGGCAGAGTTTCAGGAAGAAAGAGTATGTGCAGGATATTTCATGCCAGCTAATACACTTTTCAGGAAAAATGGAGTCAGCCCTTATGAGGATAAGGGCAGCCCAAAACTCAGGATTTCTGTTTCCAGGGTTAGTGCCTTGATTTCTAGTCAGCTGAGGAGGTTCATCAGTGCTTCCTTTTCCTGAGCAGATAGGAGCTCCTGATGCTTCGTATAGGTTACCTACACCTTTTTTTTTTAGAAAAAGCAGTCACCTAATTTAAACAAATCTTGTGACCTACGTTAGGTCTTTCCCATTTCCACTAACTGTTTTTGGTAAACAGGCTCGGTTGTCTTCTTGTACTGCCATGCCCAACAGCATACTGGAATCAAACAAAATCATAGAATCATAGACTGGCCTGGGTTGAAAAGGACCTCAAAGATCATCTAGTTTCAACCCTATGCTGTGGGCAGAGTCACCAACCGTTAGACCAGGCTGCCCAGAGCCACATCCAGCCTGGCCTTGAGTGCATCCAGGGATGGGGCATCAAAAGCCTATTTCTACCCTATATTTCAGATGTTCTGTCTTTCGTTTTGACTGTTTTCTGATTGTCATATCCTTTTCAGTATTCAGACTGTAATGTTTCTGATTTTTCTGTTCTTCCATGCAGTGAGTGGTGTAACATTGTTCTGTAATGGTATCTTCTCAAGTCAGTGTACTGAGCAGTGGGAACATACCAGCTTTCTTGGAGCCAGTCTTCACATCATAAATACGGGATTGCATTTCACTGCAGGAGCATAAGAAAGCCTGTACCCTTATGGTGAAATCCTACTGTTGACAAGACTGTGATAGTCTTTAATGGCTAAAACCTCAAAGAAGCTTGAACAGCTGGAAGCCTGCATTCAGTTGAAGTGCAGTTTCAGTGCCTAATTCCCATAGTCTCCTTAGAAAATCTAATCTCTCATTGCTAGGACTAGTAACCCAATACCTTTCATGAGAACTAAATGTATATAAATAGATTTTTCAAATACTTCAATATATGCAGTCTTAAGCACTGCCAGGATCAGCCTTGGCTGTTTTAGTCTGGTGTTGTTATTAAGCCTGACCTTAAAATATGTGTCTCTCTGAATGCATTTCTGACTGCGTTTTTTGTTTTTTTTTTTCTTTTGTTTTGTTTTGTTTGATATCACGTCATTATTATATAGCTGGAGAAAGGGTAGCACTGAAAGCAATGAAATCTGAGAATGCAAGCTAAAATATTTAGACTGTTTTCTTTAAAGCGCAGCTTTCTGATCTATAACCGTGAAGTATTTAGAAAGAAATGATACCAGGATATTATAAGCTCTGTTCTTCTTTTGCTATTCACTTCATGATAGTAAGCTGCTGTTCTGCAAACCAGTGGAAGTAGCCCTAATATATGCAGTCTATTTCCATCCTCTCAGGAATGAAAAAAAAAACAAACAAAACAACACAAACCTGTATGCATCCATTTGGTAACAAAAAAGAAATAATTATACATATAGTTTTCTTCATACATTTCTACTGTTTACTTAATTTGTGCTTACTTTTTGGAAAATACTTGGATTATTTATAATAGTTACACAGTAAACTCCTGTGGCCTCTAAAGAGGTATGTGGATTAATGACGTCTCAAAGAATTGTTTTACAAGAGTACTGTGGTATTTTTAGAATGTGTGCTTAGTTAAAACAGTCACTAAAGGGATGTTATTCACACAGACAGCATCTTTTGTACAGAACCTATGGGTGGTTTCTGTTGTTTTTTTTTTACTGTTTCTGCATTCTAACTTGCTTCCGTAATGTTCTTCTGTATACATATATATGACATTAAGCCTATGAATATGTCTAGTTGTTCTAAAGTTAGTTGTTGCGACTGTGGTGCAAAACAGATTCAAAGGAATCTTTTGGTTTTATATGAAAGGTGAGGACTGTGGGATTCTTTTCCTTTTTGTTTTGTTTTGTTTTGTTTTGTTTTGTTTAAGAGTGGAATATATGTTTTCTTTAGCTGTAAAAGCACAATCAAGGCAACATGATAAGTGAGTCAGTGTTGTAAAAGTAAAACTAATTTTGCCTTCACTCACATGAGCTATAGAAGGAGGAAGCTTTATTGTCCCTGGGAAGGTGATAAGGCAGAGTAATTGTATATTATACTGTCCTGGAACATCTGCCTGAAGACTGTTGGAGCAATTCATCTATCATGGACGATACAGCATGTTTTGTCTTTCTGCTTTAACCCATCCCCACTGCTGGTCTGCACGAAGGTTTTGATAGGGACTGTGCCTGGGCTGGGGCTCACATTAATCAGTCCCCTTGTTCAACACTCCAGCTGACATAATTACAACCTGCGCACAGCAGTTATTCAAGTCGAGTCCTTGTCACTCGTGGTGCGAAACTACACAGCTCAGATCCCGAAGGAGATTGCCTTATCACACAGAACAAGGGCTCACAGGAGTTGAAGAGAATAGAAATGGGAAAATGTCTTCCGGGAGTACTATATATTCCTTTAAAATAAGACATTTGAGAGACTTACAAGGGACAAAGGGAAGCATTGTGCAAGGTCTGAAATGAACAGGTTATTATTTTTAAAAGGATTACACAGGCCATTTTTATGAAATGGACATGGATTATTAAATAAATTCAGTGGTCTCTCTCTCTCTTATCATTCAGTGACTCTGCCCTATTAGTTTTCTTCAGAAGTGATAAAATAGTTTTTGACTTGTATAAGCTTTAAGTATCTCTCAGTAGAAATCATCAGAACACAACTAATAAAAGTGCACGTATTATATCACCAAAATTGGCACACACATAAGGGAAGGTCCACAAGAATCAGAGTTAAGGGTGAAGGAAGAAGCATGCAGAAGGACTTTCAAAGATGAGCAAGTTCATTAGTTTCTGCTCTAGCATGATATGGGAGTGTGAAAGATGAAGCCAAAGAACAAGTTTCATATTTTACCTTTCCCTTTTCTCAGGTTAACCCTCTGTGGTCAAAAAGGCAAGCCCATACCACAGTCTGTACTAAATAAAGGGTTATTTTCATGTAATATGGTACGTTGTTGGTTGTTTTTTTTTCTTCATTAGGACCAAACCTTTGTGCACATGATCAGAAGGCTTTTCCTTGGTGATTAAGTTATTTCCTTCTTGGGTTTCTATCAGCTTTCTGAAGCAATACACTTCAGGCAATTCCTGTACTTCTCACTCGATAGACTTAGTCTTGCCATGATTTCTCATCTAGTTAAAATACTATACCTAATATTCAGACATAATTATGTGTAGTTGAAGGAACAGTAATGATTTATTCTTATAATGATTTATTTATTTTGAGTGGTCCAATATGAAACAAATAATTTTACAAGACAACTTATCTGGGACTTTGAAGCCTGAAGAAGTGCCAGAAACACTTAGCAGTACCAGAAAACCTTATATATTTTGCTCTGTGTATGTGCAATAGGTACGCTAGGTAATTTAAGTACATAGTTCAGCACTTTCATTCAACTCTATTCCATTGAAGTATCCCTTGGTAAATTGTGTAGCACACTGAACTTGATGTGTTGCTGTACTTTGAAAACCTGCCTATGTGAAAACTACAATTTCTTACTGATCTGTAGGACATCCTTACAGGCAGATGTACTCTCAAAGGAACAAAGAATAAGTTTTGCTGCTTCCTACTCTCAAAACAGATTTTCCTTGGGTGAATGATGACTGTGAAGTAAGCTGAAAGTACAGAGCCAAATGCTGCATTTACTTATTTTTGTGCAGACAATGGCATTATGAGGACATAATGTGAAAAGAGTGATGTTTCTCCGATATATACTTTCAAGGCAGATCTCAGATCAGCTAATCAATCATATCTCCAGTGAAAGAACTAGATTTGACTTTCAGAACCTAAGATGGTTTTGCGGTATTGACAGCCAGGAAGGATATATTTTAATTTGCAGACTGAACAAATTTCCATGACATCATGGAAACAATAAATGTCTGACCTCACAATGACATTTTTCAGACTTAAACTGTACTTTTTGTAGACTTTGAGCCTGGAGAAAGCCTTAAGCTCAGCCAGTCTGACCTTCTACATAAAACAAACTGCATGGGTTTTTTTCCACTTTGCTCTGTACTGAGCCTCCTGTGTTTGACTAAATTTTGTCTTTTAGAAAGATACTCAGGTTTGATTTGAAAAGACCAAAAGTTGGAGAAGCCATTCCCCTTACTTGAAGGGGTAACTGCTGTAAGTGCTGAAGAAATTTTTTTTCTCATTTGATTTGATCTATAAATCATAGTTATTATTTTTGGTTTTGCCACAGAGTTTCTCAAAGTTAAAGTATCCCTTAATCACACATTTATTCTGTTACTCATTCCCCAGGCTCAAACGTAATAAGTAAAGCAGAGAGTTTTTCAATTTTGGTGCGTTCCTTCCCTCCCCCCTCACTCCCTTAATTTGTATTTCCATTTATAACCATTTTGTAGCTTTTTGTGTCCTTTCTAAACTGTAGGCAGTAATGTGGAAAGTAGATACGCTGTAATTAGTTTCTTCTTTTTCACAGAAAGAACACTGCATCCTTACATTTGCTTGCTACTTTCTTGTTTATACTTCTAAAGATTACATGGTACCTTTGTTCTTACAGCATCACACTGGAAGCTCACGTTAAGCTGTTGTTTTCACTAATCCCTAAATTATTTTCAGCGTTCATGTTTTTCACTGTTCTAGCATTCTGTGGGTTACTTGTATGCTCTGTGCAGAGGCACGAAACCTGATACGTGGCTGTATGTCTACGCACTTTGATTGAACAGACCTAGCTTCTGAAGCCATTCTACTCGCCCTCTATGACTTGTGTCATTGTTAATAATCAGGATTTTTTAATATGCTTTTGACATGCATAACAAAAGTGCATCTTTCAGACAATTAATGCTTATTCCAAAGATAAATTGGAACATTTGAAATGAGGAAGAAAATGACCACCTCTTTTTGCATGGGGGGTTCAGCCTGGGATACAGGGCAAGAAGAGGCAATATATTAGCATTAAAAAAACCTACTTTGAACGGAGATAGTACAGACCACAGTGCCCTGGATGTGAATCCAGGCTGCAAAGCAACAGGATTTGCCCTCTAGGGAGCCGTGTTGTCACTAAAATGGCTGAAGGAACTGACACAAAGGCCATTTGGAAGAAGTGCCATCTGCATCTGAGATTGACAGGCAGCCTTTAGGGTCTGCTGCTATCCTTTCTGACTCCAGCAACATTAGGAATCCAGATTCATCACATTGCAGCCTTTAAACACCACACCCTTTCTTAGGCTCCATCTGCACTTTTATATTTGAGAAAATACATTATAGGTTCCCGAGGATATACAAACAGACCCTACAGAATTGTTCAGTAACTTTATGTGGTCATTAAAGGAAGTACAATAGGGAAAAAAATTGATGTTGAAAAGAAAAGTGTGTCTTCAATTAAATTCCTTCTAGCTTTTTGAAAAAGTGGATGCTTTCCATGGCCTCATTTCAGCAAGATATTTGATCATGTTCATAAATCTAAACTTGTGAGTCATCCTTTTCAAGTCACTGGGGCTGCTTGTGCTTAAGCTGCACAAGTGCCTAACTACCTTGCTAAATCAGGGCCTATGATGCTTAAAGCCCGGTCTCTGTCCTTACGCCACTGCAGAAATGCCATTTCTCAGACCAACTTCTATTTTATGCCATCTGCTCCACCAGGAACAGAAAGGGGGAGGGAGGAAGCCCGTGAACAATGGAGTGATTATTCTCCATTACTGTGAAATAGATGAACTCCACCTGCTATTGCTGCCACTTAAACCTTGGCTGACACGGTGCAGCAGCGTGCTGCATGCAGCAGGCCTCAGCTTCCCTCACACTGCAGGCAGGCCTTGCCAGGAGGCCCGTGAGCCCAGCCGTGGCAGGGCTGCCTCTGCATGCAGAGAGGCTGAAGCCTGGAGTCCTGTTAAAATGTTAGCAAGAGTTTTCAGTAGGAGACTTTGAAAATGTACTTTTTTTTCTTTTCCTCATAGTCAGTAGAAAGAGACCTTGTGGCTCTTTCTCAAGGACTGTTCAGGCAGACCCTCTGAAGCTGAGCAGCCTAGCTCTCAGCTGCACCTCTGCCCCTTGCAGGGGGACCACATCATGGGTCAAGAGCTGAGGCACATGCCCTGTCTGTGCTTCCCTTCCACCTGCCACTCCTCCCACTTCTAGCAGCAGACATAACTTCTAGCTTTCTGTCTGACTGATTCCTACTAAACTGTTCTTGAAGAAAGCAGAGTTAATAGGAACATTTAGGGCAGGAAGCCGTTATTTCCTTGCAATGCAAGGTTAGTTTTTGCAAACAATAAAACTTTCTTTGTATAGTGAAGTGTTGTGAATTAAGTATTTATTTCTTGGGAAAAATACACTGGCTGAAAATTCATGCATTGATCTCATCACCTGCGCTGTTTTTGTACATTGGTTGTTCACAGTGCAGGGTTGTAACCTGCCTTACAGTTCCCTAGGAGGTAAGCTAAACTAGACCACTTCACTTCTTATTTCCCCTTAGAATCAGAATTGCCGTGAATTTGCCTTTAAAAGAGTGTGTTTTGGCTATGGTGACCGACTCTTTTAGCACCTCTGTTTGTAATGAACAATTCTTTGAAATTTGGATGTTTGCTCATTGTAAGTAAAATAGTAAATCTGTGGCCAGGTTACCTTTTGGACATGCTAGTCTGCTGAATGGAGCTGTGGCACAAGCAGCAATTATCAATCTTCTATCATTTTCAGTGCTGACGCACAAGTTTTTGCTGCTTCCCTACAGGGCTCAGCTACTTTTTAGCAGCCAGCACTGGACATCTGTCACACATACTGTATGTCATAACAAATAGATCATTATAGAAAAAAATGCAAAGCTATAAATGTAGAAAAGCAGCGAGTGTTACAATTATTATCCCTGGGTGTTTCTACAATACTGTCAGAATAAATCCCAAATACATTTTTATTATTTTCTTTGTGAATCTGGCTGTGTCATAAAATCTCATTTAAACATGTAAATGTAGTGTGCTCTCTTTTATGGGCTACTCCATATTTTCTGAGTGACAATACATGCAATGCATGGCAAGACATGTAAAGCACAGCAACACAAGCGGCCACCAGATTGTTAAGCATGCATTTTGTGGCACGATGTATGTGTATTTCGGTCGGTTTAGCTCGGTATGGTTGAAAAGCATCAGCTGTAGACAAATGTTCACTGCAGAAACAGCTATTCTGGTACAAGATGTTGCTGTCCCCAGCAGTTCCTTGCCACTGTCCACAAGAAGCGGACAGCATAAGGAGGTGCCTGCCAGCAGGTACATAGGCAAAACTGAGCTTGCATTAGGTACATCATAGCTGAGCTCCCAAGTTTGCCTGGAGCTGAATGCTGCTAATTCTAGCAATGGTGCCATAAGTCACTTGATAATTGAACTTGGTTGCACAGCCTATCTATTTATCTATTTATGTAATTCTTTCTTCTTCATTTAAAACTTAAAACGCAAGACAGGATTTTTGCTTGTAAAGGAGAAAATGTGAGGAAAAGTTTATCTGGGTGTATGCTAGTAATAAAAAGACTGAGAAAATATATGAAAATGTATCACATTTCTCATATATGTACTCATATATGTACATTTATGTTACATGTGTGTGTTAATGTATAATTACAATTACAGTTCTGTTGTGATTATGATGTTAATACATTTCAAAATGTATTTTTGTTCATGACATTTTCTTTTGTCTTTTACTGTTCCTTGGGCAGTAGTGTATTAACCTCTAGCACTCCTGTCAAGAAGGTGTTGCCCATTATATTCTTTCATCTGTAGTGGAAATGCTAAGTCACAGCTTGAAACAGCAGTTGGGCACCTGGTGGGAAGGTAGGGCCAACCCAGAGGAGCTCAGGTGCATGCAATGCATTTGAGTGACTGGAAGGGGTGGAGCCAGGATCCAATCCTTCCCAGACTTCATTAAAGGGTTGGCAGTAGAGGTGAGGGCATCTCTTGCCAGAGATCTCTGCCTACCTGTGACTTTCTAATGGTATGGAGCTCTTTTCCTTCCTTTCTACCGCTGCTGCACTTGGGCTTGTTCTCATTTGCTGAATACTTTGCCTCCCTGCTAGTATCACAATACTTTCCATCCCATTATAGAATTATTCCATTGCTCTATCAAGAATAAGAAATAAAAACAGGGAAGAAGGGTGGTGTTTTCAGACATAGCAGTGATATAGGAAACTGAAAGATCTCCACATAACTGAATGAACAGGAGCTCTTGGCATGCTGAGGAGTACTGAGGAGCTACCAGGACACAGGCTTGGATGAAAATCCTGAGAAAGGGGAAATTTTAGCATATGTGTGCAAAGTGCATTCTGGTATTTAAATCTTAAAGTAATGTTTACAATTTAAAAGGATTTAGGAGAAGTTTAGTGATTTCCCAAAGTGAAATGGAAGGAACTCTATCTCTGTAGTTCAACTGAACTTCCAACAGGATTTTGGATAGCAGAGAGCTCTTCGGTTGAGTAGCAAGTGTCAGACGTGCAGCAGCATCTATTAGCTGGATGCCATAGTGTAGGAAATATGTTGAATTGTGAGGATGATTAACTGTGGTGTGATTTGCCTATTATTATAGTGGATTCCCCTTTACTTTCCTTTGGATTCCAGTGTGTCTCAGAAAATAATGTTTTAGCACCAAACAGGGTGAGGGTTTAAGCAAGGATCACTGGGCAAACTTTCTGTGAACTGAGGTATCCATGAGGTCGAGCTAAATGTTATGACCTTCTGTCTTGAAATATCTGTGATTCTGCTTTTCCAGTTAAAATCAGAACCGCAATAACTGCGGTCAGTTATCTAAATTAGCTGGTGTTTTCTGGGAAAAAAAAAAAAAAAGACACCTGCGATTTGTTTGTTTTGTTAGTATCCTCAGTTAACTAAAGAGGAATCTTTGACATGTACTGTTCTCTTGGGAAGTTTGTTTTCATCATAGCTGCTTGGATTTTTTGAAAGAAAGTACTCAGTGACTTTGCTGTAATTCAGTCAAAATAGTGCCATTTGTGTGCTTCTCATACATTGCATAGCAGGGTATAAACAGTACAGAAGACCTTCAGAGTGCTCTCTGTACTAGAGCGAACTTGATTCATACTGACTAGCAGGAAAAAATAGAAATCTTTTCACTCAGTTGGCTGTATCACTGTGTTTGTTTTCATGTTGTAAATAGTGACATCCATAGGAGCTGCCAGAAGGCCTTTAGGTTATATGCATTTCTCTGTAGCATGAGGATGTATGTACCTGGTGTCCAGGAGATATCTTTTTGAAAAAGGATTACTTTGTGCAAATATGATCCCTGTAAGGTGCTAAAATTTTTAGAACTTAGTGATTTAGATAATTAACATTTTTTTTGCCTCATTTGTACCTTCAAAACCTTCTGTTTCCATGTCTTATGGTAAGCACCTTTCTGAAAACGTCAGGCACTGTATAATGGGAGAGTTACTAATAGGAAATAGAAATTAGGACAGACATCTTAAGAAGAAGAGGCTGTTTCCTGCTGTATTTCATGACGAGTATTTCATGCTGTTGAATACAATGCTATTATATCATTGTGTACAAAACCCTTAGAAAATGTAGAAGTTTTCGTATTATTGATGGGCATGTTTAGAATTAACGTAACAGGTTTTATGAACTTAAGCTTTTTTTTCGTTTTCAGAAATGCCGCATAAATGATACTTCCAGTTTTGGACAGTCACAGCTGCCGCTAGCTGCTGAATGCTGCTGATTGCATGGGCTGCTTAAACCAGACTGCTGGCTGGGAAGGGACTGAGCACAATCCCTTCCTGCCAGCCAGCAGAAGGTCTGAGCCACCCTGCATGGGGAAGGGATGCCTGAGTCCTATCTCTTACCACTTGTGTTGCTTCCTGGCTGGCTAGGAGTCATAGAGGGTGGTGGAGAGAGATGATGGGGAGTAGTGACTGATGCTAACTATTTCCACCCAGCACAAGTTTGTTCCAAGGCATGTTATTCCTTGCATGGTTCCTTGCCACTGACTTTTGAATTCTCGCCTATGCTTCCTGCAAAGGATGCATCTGTGCTCTGTTATCCTGAAACTCCTAATAGTATTGCTGTTTTTAATGGGAAGGACCTAGTTTTGCTGAAGAATCCAGTCAGTGGCTTGCCAATGCAGTTGAAAAAATGGCTGAGTTGGAGCAGTGTTACATACTTCTAGGGATCAGAGAAACAGCAGTGTATTTTTCCTTACAGTCTAGTAGTGATAGGACAATTGGGAATGGTTTTAAACTAAAAGGAAGTTTAGATGTGATATTAGGAAGAAATTCTTTGCTTAGAGGGTAGTGAGGCGCTGGCACAGCTGCCCAGAGAATCTGTGGTACCCCATCTCTGGAGGCGCTCAAGTCCAGGTTGGATGGGGCCCTGGGTGGCTGAGCTGGTGGGGGGCAGCTGTGCCCATGGCACGGGGAGGGGCTGGGTGGGCTTTGAGGGCCCTTCTAACTCAAACCATTCTGTCATTCTACGATTAGGGTGGAAGGCAGTTAAGAGAATGTTTGCCCTATGTAGCGGCAGCATGTTTCCCTATTTTTCTGTAGATGTTCCATTTATTGCTTCTAGCACGACATGCTATTTTGGCAACAGAACTGATAAATAAGAGAGACAATGGAAGCGGGAGGACAATGTAAATAAATTCAGAAACTTCTCATGCTGACAAAATTTTTTGTCAATTTATGCTTCTCCTGACCTTCCTCTTTTCTCCGTATTCTTCCACCAAGTAGGTAAATGCTGCTAAGGAGCATGCGAGGGCACTGAGGGTTATGGTATGCAGCATTTGGCTTTCTTGACCGTCTGTGCATGGTGACTGTGCTTGCAGTTGAAAAACTAATTTCTTCTCATCCTTGGCATAGCAAGTTTTGCTTTAGGCTCTACTACAGATGAGCTTTGAGACTCATTGTGGTAGGATACCGTCAGAGATGTCCATTAGAGGCTGAGTATTACTTGCTGTTACAATACTTTTGCAGCTTTTTTGAGTGGTGTGCTGTTCCTGTCTTGATGGTTATCAGTATTCAGAGATTTAGTTTCAAGGTGACAGTGACATCAGAAGTAACTTAAATCTCCTGGCTCAGAGGATGATAATCAGTGGCATGAAGTCCAGTCAGTGACCAGTGGCTAGCAGTGTAACCCAAGTGTCAGTACTGGGTCCAATTTGTTACCTGGATGGATGAGACAGAATTTACCCTCAGCAAGCTTGTGCTGCCATCCAGAAGGACCTCAGCAGGCTGGAGAGATGGACATGAACCTCCTGAAGTTCAGCAAGGAAAAGTGAAAAGTCCTTCACCTGTGTAGGAACAACTCCAAGTGCCAGGATGCACTGGGACCACCTAGCTGGAAAGCAGCTCTGCAGAAACAGACCTGAGAGTCCTGGTGGACACCAAGCAGACGTGAGCCGGAAATGTGCCCTTGCTGCAAAGAGAGCTAAAAGTATTTAGACTGCATTCAGAGTAGTATTGTAGGTAGGCAATGAGTGGTGATTCTTGCCATCTACTCAGCATTGGTGAGGCCGTACCTGGAGTGGTGTACCCCATTGTGGGGTTCCCAGTACAAGAGAGATATGGACTTTCTGGAGACTGTCCAGAGTCACTAAAATGATGAAGGCGCTGGAATATCACTCACCTGAGTTAAAACTCAGAGAGCTGGTTCAACCTAGAAGAAGCTCAAAGGGAATCTTATAAGATCTTATAAATGACAGGAAGTTATACAGAAGGTAAAATCCAGTTCTTTTCAGTGGTGCCTGCTGCCAGGAGAACAGGCAATAGGCTCAAGCTGGAACACAAGAGGTTCCCACTGAACACCAGGAAGCACTTATTTACTGTACAGGTGACAGGGCACTGGCACAGTTTTCCCAGGAAGGCTGTGGAGTATTTTGCTTGGGGATCTTTAAAAGCCACCTGACCATGGGCCTGGGAAAAGGCCTCTAGCTGGCTCTAGTTGTGCAGAAGGATTGGGCAAGATGACCTCCCTTCTCTTGGAAGGGACAAGAAGTCCCTTTCAATCAACCATTCTGCAATTGTGTTGCAGCAGAATTTTACGATGGACAAGTTATTACCAGCTGTTGATATTCTGATACTTAATTTGTCAGGAGCAGTAAAAGAAAGTCAAATAGCTGGTTGGTGGGAGTGGGCTTCTAATGACAACATGAGTGTCCAGTTAGAACACTGATGTGAATGCATCACTATATGATGAACACTGAAGATAAAGAAACAACAAAACAACGATTATTTTTTTTTTTTTTTATCTTCAGCCAGAGAGAAGTTATCTTTTACTCTTAAGCAATGGCTGGATTTCTCAGGAGAAATTTGCTATCTGTCTCCTTTACTTCACAGTTCTGTCCCTTACAGGGATGCAGGAGCTCTCCTGCCCATATGCAGAGGAAATTACACCTACACCCTTCCTAATATATCAGTCTTTGATAGAGGAAGTCAAACAGGTTTGTTGCCCTTATGGGAAGTATGAGCTGATCTCCTCACATTTCTAGTTCTTCTGCAGTGTCTCATGTCTTCTTTCATCATGTGTAGCAGTGGACGCCCAAGAATATACTGAGAGGTTTTCCACTTCCCTGTAATAGATTTGTCATGGAATTTGAATTGTCTCATAAACCTTTCTTCATTTCTGGTAAGAAATGCGAGGAGCACTAGAAAAAAGAAATTTCAGTTCTGCTTCTCTGCATCGGCATTAAATCCAAACCCGCAGACTATAGCTTCAAACTAATTAAGTCCCTCTAATGAGTGCCCTTTCTGTTATTTCAGAGTGTGGAAAAATTGCCAGAAATACATACATTTGATTTAGAAAATGCAAAATGGATCATAAGGAGAAAAGCATACTTACATTAAGAAATAATGATAATAATTTAACTAAAAAGCTCTGGTTTAGCCTTACTGGAACACAGGTTTATTATTTTCAAAAGATGCTTTTATTTGTTCTCTGCTGTAATATTGAGTGGAACTCAAAAACAGACTTTATTCAAACAATTTCTTTTGTGCTGGACTCTACATTGCCAAATTTCAGAACAAAGGGAATCTTTATCTCAAAGTTTATAGACTCCTGGAAGCTAATTTAATAGCACAAAGCCTGTCAAATGTTTAACTATCATCACTGTTGCACTAGTATAATATTTTAGTTAGATGTTTATCGTGGCATAGCTTTAATGAAAATACAGTGCTGTTTAAAATCACAGAGCTCTGTGTTTAGTCATAGGAGGTGCATGGAATTATGGTGTGGTTTTTTTTTTTTGTCAGACATACAATAACACATTCGTACAGTACTTGAGAAGACTGCTAGCAAAACAGATGAAGCACATTGAATAATTAAAAAAAAAAAACATTTTATATGCAGTACACTTTTGTCATGTCACATTTAAGGGTATTACTTGGCTTCAAAAGTGCTTGGATTTGCTAGCTGCTACCTTCGTGGTTTACTTTATGATTTCAATTGTTGCATTGCAACCTAATATGAGAGGCCGTTTGAAAGGCCTTGTGATCTCATATTCCTCATTTTGATTAAGCCTTTCTGTGCTCATCACATGGAAAAAAGAGATACTTTTTTTTTTTTTTTTAAATTTATTTTGATTTCCCAGGATGGATGTATCAGTATGTGGGCATGTTTAGACACAGGATTTTACTGATGGCTAAATAAATGAGATTTTAGGATTGCTCCATTTGAGTGGCTGGAGCAAATTCAAAAATCAAAGGAGATAGGACTGGCCTTTTATGACTTGAACAGGCTGGGTTTTCTTTACAACTCTTACATAGGTTTCCACAGATCCTTTTTATATTTCACAGGAATATTTCAAAGCAAGAAGTTTTATATCCCTCCTGAACATACTATGAGAGCTGAACTAAAAGGACCCAGACATTTTATTTCAGATTTGTATGCTCTACTTTAATCCATTGCCCTTTAAAGTATAACCCATGATAGAAGGTTACCAGATTGTCTCCTGCTTTCTTTGTAGTGTATGCTATCCATTTTTTGTATAAAATACATGTTTCACTTTAAGAACATTTATGAACACTGTAATTTTTTCATGAGTGGATTCTGAAAGATGCTGAGGACCAATATTTCCTGTATTTTTCAGTGAACATAAGTGTCTTCCCTGACATTCTTAGGAGTCTGATCATTATACTAGTATATAGCAGATGGAGCTGACAGAGGGTGAGCTTTGGCAGCACCGTAAGGCAGATATCATCTTTACTATGACCATCTCCAATGGAGAGACAAGCACTCCAACAGAACTTCAAGCTGCTACTTCCAGTTTATTATGGGGGTCTTTTTTTTTTTTTTTTTGGTGCTTGTTACTGTGATATTTGTAACAGTGACAAGTAAACAATCAGTTGCTCAAAATACTACCATTGTCCGAGTGTTTATGAATGTTTGGTTGTCTGTTCTTTTTTCAGTTAAGCTATATTAATGTTCTTAATTTAAAACTGATAGTGTGTAGTGCTACGGAATTCTGCAAAAGAAATTGTCGCACATAGACCATTATTTTAAGAATAATCATTGGTTATTTCTGCTAGAAGTAAATGAAATAGCAGTATACTGTATGTGGCTTTTATCGCACGTTCTGAGTAAGTAGGAAATTGTAATGCAAAATAATTTTTGATTAAGGCCAGTAGTTTAAAGACTGAAAATTAAAAAACTACATCGTGGATCTCTTTGTATATACAAAGTAATTGTATGGCCTTTTTCTATTCACTTTTTTTCAGTGATATCATCGGAGGTATTTCCTTGAAGTGCTTGAAACTGATTGTATATATATTCTGATTTTTATATATGAAAACTTTGCTGATTGCACAGCTGTATTTCAGGTGTGGATCACAATCTAAAAGGTGTAAACAGCTCACTTTTATAGGAAAAGTTAATAAGGTGAGGCAGAAGTCTGTGGAATATCCTTAAGAAAATCATTTGCTGAAATTCCTGTAGAGTCTAAGAACTCCATAGGGTAGGTTTACCTGAATACAGTTGGATATGCTGTAGGTATCCATACATACCAGTAGAAGGGATTATTCAGGACCTGAGCTCAGAATAGTTACACAAACATCAGTTTTGCAAGTTAAAGGGTTTTGCTTAATTTCTCTCCATCACTGACTACCATCTAGAAAATTAAAAACAGTAAGACTTCTGCAAATGTGGGAACTGTTCATTTTGAAATGCTTCTGATTCTGATGCCTTGTTCAGTTGACCTGAAAAAGCTTTGGGAGCTTTCATGCAAAAAACAACATCTGTATAGAACTTAAGAGAATGCAAGAACTGGGCAGATAATGAAAAATGAGTGATGACTACCCATTTTCTGTTATAACACTAGATTTTATTTTCAGCTAGAGCTTGAATGATTAGTAGTGAATAAATTATTATATAACTTATTTCTTTTTTTTTTTTCCCATTGCTTTTTAGATCTAACTGTGCTGAAAACATCCGTAAACACATTTTGCACACAGGAAAGCATGAAGGAGTGAAAATGTATAACTGTCCTAAATGTGACTATGGAACCAATATCCCCGTAGAGTTTCGTAACCACTTGAAAGAACTACACCCAGATATTGAAAATCCGGATCTGGCTTACCTACATGCTGGTAAGGTCATTCTTCCCTTTGCTTACAAACTCTTCACTTTTCCAGGCGAGCATGCTTAAATTATTGTGGTATGAAAGCTGGCTGTTTAGTTCCTGTCATTTATTCTGAAGGAGAACACTACTTTAAAATGGGTTTCGTCCTCGGCAAGTTTTCACAAGGGGTGAAGGTCATGCATCAAGCACTGAAATCCATTCATGTTCCATAAGCAAGGTTTACGGACCAATTTGTGAACATCGGAAGTTTGCTATTAAGATGATGCCTCATTTTGAAATCTCGTTGAAACATTTTAGATATATTTTTTTAACATATTTAGTAAATCCCCCAAGAACAGAAGACCAAAATCCCTTAGGAACACAGCGGCAAAGGAATGAACTGCAAAAATTGCTTTATTTCATTTCAACAGAACAGTGTTTAGCATTGGAATATGGAGCATCAGAGATCTAACAATAACTTTCATGTGTGTTCTGAGGCTTTACACTGGAGAGCATACATGAGAAAATCTCTGGGGGAATGCAAAAAGAATATTGCTTTGGGAGCAGAATTGAAAGAAAAAGTTTGGGATGCTTTCTACTTAGAAAAATGTATTTATTTACATATTACGGGGATTTTAAAATTCAGAGCAGAAGAGCAAACAAAACCATAAAAATGGGAGAAAACAGTTTAGTGGGAAGAGGCTAGGAACAATGGTAAACCTGAATGAAACTTGATCTTAATTCAGGAGAGGCAGATAAGTTAGACATCACTGAGAGCGTAGATAAGTCAGAGGAGAGGGAAAAAGAACAGATGGTGAGAAGGAAGAGTTTGGAATTCCCAAAGTCTTCCTAAACACAGGAGGAAGAAGCTATATGGGCCAAATCTTCCTTAAGATGCAAATTAATCTTCTGTTGAAGTCCTGCTATTAGTACTGTTCTGTCAGATTTGAACCTTCTTCTATAAGGAACTATCTCATAATTTTTGAGTCACATACACGTGATAAAGATGACCTAGAGAGCTTCCATTCAGCACTGTGCAGTGTGTGCACTGAAGTTATTTTAAAACCTTTCAATCCTCTCAGAATGACTGCTTACTTTCCTGACTAGAAGCAGTGTGTAATTTGTACCATATATTTCTATTTGCCAAGTATTCCACTTCATTTTGGAACCAATCATCAGGTCATGTCAGCATATGGTGGATAATATCTGGATGTGCAAAAGAGTGCCAGTTGGCAGAATACCAATTTTAAAATAGGTCAGAAAACTGATCACATTTTGCCATAGTTCTGACTAACTTCAATGAATATTGAAGTCAGCTTAAATCCAGACGCTGTTGGATTCTTACTGTCATAATCCCTCTTGAGATAATATAGTAATTAAAATGCTTTCAATAGACAAATATACATTTCTCATATGTCAAAGAGGTAACACTGGTAGAACTACTGACATTTTTCTAAAATTTCAAAATCTGTGCGTTGCTTGTTCAAAACTCAATATCTAACCAAATTAATTGCTCACTGCAGCATAATGTGGTTAAAACTATTGAACTTGCTTGTCTTGGCAACATAGGAAAACTGTCATAAATGTGTTGTATTTTAACAATATCTATTTTTTATGTATTAATTTTTATACTGGAAAAATTCCCTTACACTTAATAGGGTTCTGTACTAACATATTAGTATTAGTGAGAACTGGCTGTCACCTCATTATTGCTCTGCTAGTCTAGAAGAGGTAGAAAACCAAAACATTGAAATATTATTCACATAATCCCATTGCTGAAATGGCAATACTGTATTTTCCTTTTGGGAAGAACACCTAGGTGATACTTCTGCATTTACATCAGACTTAAATTAAAAGGTTTTTCATTTCTTCTGTCCAATCGATTTCTGATTGCTGGACATCTGTGAGTTAAAGATTCTAAAGAAGAGAGGAATGAAAGGATAACTCCTGTGCCCTGACTAACATTCCTTATCAAAGTAAGATTTGTTTTCTGTTTAGCTGATGGTTACTGATTCTTTATTGGTCATTGCTGATACCCACAGAGAATCCACAACACAACATTGGACACGTTAGGATGATATTTAGTATGGAAGTGTCATACAAGAGCAATTTTGTTGCCTTAACATATTTGTCTTTCTTTTGTGTTATATTACTGCTTTTTAATGGGGAAGCTTAGCTTGTTTGAGCAGAATAGAAATAGAGTAAGCCTCATCAGTGGCGAAGAGGTGGACACCAACTCTAGCTACTTCCCAGGACATCACCGCAATCCCCCAAGAGTGGAACTGAGGGATGCCTTTAAGATGTGGCTGGGAGTTAAGTTTCTTTCACATTTGTGAAATTGAGATCAGTAATTGGATTTATAATTCAACGTTCATGTTCTTTGTAGTAATACTAATTTCTGTTCAGTTTTCTTTGGCAATTAATACGCTGTTATATGGGGTCCATGGCAAGGAGTTTGAAGAAGCTGCATTTTGAATGCTGTGGAATGGAGAACAAGTTAGCTGCTACGTGAATAGGGAGGATGCTGTAATTGATATGTGACAGCCCTTTCTGTTTTGCATCTTTGAAATCCTTTGTGATGTGGGAAACTAATATATGGAAATGCCATAAAAATAAGTCTGCAGTGTTTCTTTCCCGTTCTCCCTGTAGGCCCTAACATACAGGGAGATGTACAGCTGTATTCCCATTTTCCATTATAAGTGTTAAGAATCACCATTTTGAAACAGTAACAATCTAGAGAATGCTTCTGCCTTTAGTTTTAAAACTTACTTCCTTTGAGCAGCAGACCTTTAATGCAAGCATGCCAACAAAGGTGTATGTGTGTCTGCACATAAAATTAGATTGCACTTGCCTGATTCTCCTTTGAATACCAACCTAAGTGTTTAACCTATTAATTTTACACAAATCATCAAATCTGGTTCTGAAATGTCATTATTTGGTAAGAGCTTTATGCCTGCCTCTTGATATTCTAAAGCCCATTTCTTGAGTTGCTTAGCAAATTTGGAATTTTGTTGTTGTTGTTGTTTTTTTTTTTTTTTAAATAACAATCCAGAAATGTAGAGATTGCTGATTATCCACAGTATTTATTTCTTTTTTTCACGAAGTGACAGTTAAGATACTGAGAGATTTTGTAGTTGTTCTAGAACTGAAATGGAATAATTAGCAAGCTTAGGAGTCCTGCAGACAATGTTTTAGTTAAGGTAATTTGGTTATAATGGAAACTATTCATATTATTGTTACGCACAAATCTGAAGATCTGTCCTTGTGGATGTGATATTAATGTAGTAAGTGGATTTTCATGTCATGTTGAAAGCCATGAGTTTGTTTTGTTTTTTTTTTTTTTTAAAGTGAGATTATTTGGTGAAGAATATTTTTCTGAGCCACTCATCGTGGACTTGTCCTTATAATAAGAGTAGTTCAGAGTAAGACAAAGGAATTTTTGGATATGCATTGCATTTCCAAATTTCTTGGATTTTTTTTTTTTTCTCCCAATTGACGCTACTTCTCAACAATGAGTTTAACTGAACCTGAATGCTTTGACAAATGGAACAAGGGAATGACCAGTACCTGTGGTAGAAAATAAAGAGATCGGTTCTCCAGCTGTTTTCCTCAATACTTTGTCTGCTTTCAAACAGCATTGCTTGGTAGTGATAATTTTAGTTTTGAAGTAAATGTTCACTATTTAGGAGCTCTTGTCTTATAAGCATTATGATACTGTTATGATGCATTATTTATATCCGAAGAAAATAATACCTATGAATCAACATCTCCATTATTCCACTAGCTGCAGGAACTGTGTTCATTGTAGTCTTGTGTGGCTACTAAACTGGCAGCAAGGCAAAAATGTCTTCAGAGAGAAGAGGAGCAGTTTGCTAATTATTGTGTTGATTGCATTGAAAGTTATGCAACAGTATCACTTTTTTTCTGTATCATTATTTCTGTGCTGCAGAAATGAACATGATCTTTGAGAATGAGTGCTGCTGTGGGAAACGGGAATAACCCATTTTGTTCTGCGTTATTCTTATAATGGGCTTGCTCTCTGAGTTTCCCCTTGTGCAAATTAGATGAAATGCTGACATAGCTCAAGGAAAAAAAAAAATAACAAAAAAAACTGCTTAAAAATGGTTCCACTGTAGTGACTTATGTGATTACGGAACTGCTTAGGACATTGAACAGAAAATTCAGAGGTGTTCTACTAATTTAGAATTAGCGGTCATGAACTATTTCTTGTGAATAAAAAGAAAAATCAAGGAGGGCAGATCCATTTATTGTATTCTTTGGTATGTCCCTTCTTTCCTTGAAAGTGATCCTATGCTTGTGAAGCATTCAAATTATCCAGCATGCTCTGCATGTCTGTGCCACCCTGGGAGCACGCGGGGTGGAAGACTGCTTATTCCTTTGGATCCTGGCAAAAGGAAAAGCGTGAGCCACATCCCCTTGCTGTGCAGCCCTGTTCTGGGGCCTCCTTGGAAGAAGAGCTCTGTGCCTGTGTCGCCGTGAAAATTATAGGTGTCTCTGGGGTTGGGCATCCACAGAACAAAGATCATGATGATCGTGTTTTGGCAGTTTGCTGCCTACATGGTGATTGAAGGCTTAGTGCTCATGAAGAGTTACATAATTCATGACCAAAATGATAGATAGGCACTTGATTATAGTGTATGAGTTGCTTCACAGGGAGAAAATACCAGACGTGAGCTACTCCTAATCTAGCTGAGAAAAGCCCAAGAAAAATAGTTACTGACTGCATAGTCAGACATTGAAATAAGAAACAAGGTGCAAACACTGAAGTATGAGTTTGATTGAGCTCTGACAGCAACTAGCAGAAGAAATTTTCCCTGTTCCAGTCCTTTGAACTTTGAGAAAACTGGATGTCTTCTTGGAAGATAGCTTTTAGGAAAGCCTCAGGTTGCTGGGCACACTGCAGTACTCATTTAAGATAATGTAATGGGCTTTGATGTACCAGAAGTCAGGCTATTATCTAACGGTCCTTTCTGCTCTTCAACCTTAAAACAGCCTGCTGATAAGGGTTCCATCTAGAGTGTGTGGGTGCTGAACAGCTGAGGACACATGTAAATTCTCCAGTGTGGTCTTCCTTTTGGAGATGACATTCCCATCATCAACACTGAATTCCTTCCCCCTGAGCCTGAAGTACCTGTGGCTGACTGATAGATATCTGCCTCTCTGATATGTAGTTTGAAATTCTTAATAAAATGCATAGGGACAGATGTATTTTTCTCTTTTAGAGGTGTTAGAAGAATTCCTAGGAAATTCTGCTTTTCTGTTTGGCAATTCTCTCGTTTTGTTATTGGCTTCTGAAATCTGACATAAATGAAAATGACAGATCAATTAAGCATCTGTTCAGCAAGCCAGGCCTACATCCTGCTCTTTTTTAGTTCAGGAGAACAGTTTTAGCTCTTCCTGGGAGCAGTGGGGGAAAAAAAAAAAAAGAAAAGTTTACAGCAAAATCACTTTTATTCGTAAGTTTGAAAAATGTTTTTTGAACTTTTTTGAAGTAAAAGGCTGTGCCCTCCACACTTTTCTCTTTCTATTTCTTTACCTTTTGAGAAAGCAAGCCGTACTAGCAAGCTGCAACCTGATTACATCATCAACAAGGGACCAAATTGTGATGCTATCGGTTGTAACAGTTGCAATATTCATGAACGGAATTCTGAAAGTTCAAATAGTTAATCCCAAATAAAATTGTGATCTTTATCCCACTTGACAGCTACATTTATCAAATTATTAAGAGAAAAAATTGATTGCTAAAAGTTATGGTGTGATCTATTATGTGATTTTATCAAGGTATAACTGTATTACCAAGTGGAAACTGCAGACTTATTCAGAATGTGAATTGGACACACATAAACTGATAATATAGCAATTATACCAGTGTTCTAGAGCTTTTCTATTTTAAATTTATTTCTTCCTTTATCTTTTTACAGCCTGTGACTTTTTAGTAGGAAATACAAAGTTGGAAACAAATTAGGAAAAATGAAATAATAGTCTCTGTTTACTGTTAGATTCTCTGAATTCATCATTCCACAGAAATATAAATTCAGTGAATGCTATTTATGGGTGAAATAATGGAAGTGCAAGTCCGTTAAGTCCTTGTGCAGACACGTATTCCAAACATTAAGTAAAACCTCCAAAGAATGGCTAAACAATTTTATTTGAAAGCATATTAAACTTAGTCTTGATATAGTTGTGCTCTTAGGCTTTATCACAGTTTCAATAAAACATACTTTAAATGCTGTAATTTAAATCAATATTAAAAATCTGCCATTGCTAGATATAAGCAAATCAGGTAGGAGCTTTTTCTGTAGGAATACTGCTTGGGTTGTTAGTCAGATAAAACATTATTTTTGATAGCTGATATACTTTAAAAAAAAAAAAATAGAAAAAGAAAAGCAGCAGCAGCTCTGCTTCAAACAGGTTTACTCTTGTCATAGCTATTAGTGCCAGTCTTTCAATAGCATGTCATGTTGATTGGCAGACACTCCCTTTCCTCTTTTGTGAAGAATAATAATTTCAGTGTGTGCTTGAAATAAAAACCTAGTATAAGTGATTTGCTGTTTGTAAAGGAGAAAGCTAGGTTCCTTGTAAGCTATGTAGATTAAGTATTATTGTGTTTCGGGGAAAATTAATCTACATTCAAAAAAAAAAAAAAAAAAAAAAAAAGAAGCCCACCTAAAATGGGATTCATTTGATTATTTTTCTATCTGTCTTCTATTAGAAGGCATTATATGCCTGGAAGGGATTCCCTAGCTGCTGTCTGTCTGGGTGGTCATGACCACGGAGTTGGTACTTTCCAGGTAGCCACTGACATGACGAAAGGTGTGATTTTATATATGTTTTTTTTATTGCTTGTGTAATGTGTAGCTTTTGCTACTCCTGTTGAAGGCCTTCGTCATTCATTTCATGGCTCCTTAGCTGCTTTTCCTGAACAGTCAGCATGTAGTGCAGCTGAGTGATGCAAAAGAGAGTGCTGAAGTATTTTGATGCAATGATATCATCTAACATGAAAGAAAAAAAAAAAACCAACAACAAAAGAAACCCAATCACTGTTAATGTTAGTAATACTGCTTTAAGTGAATGCTATTCTCATATGAGAGTGAAGGCATGAATCTCATTAAGGAAAAAATGTTTGGGATATAGTTTTAAGGAAAAGGAAAATATCACCTAGACCATAGTCTGGAAGTTCTCTTACAGCCTCTGATCAGTGGAAGGATTATGTTTGTCACAGACTGCACCGTTTTTCTATCAGAAGATTTGATGCTTTGCTGTAGGTTCATTACACAAGTGTTTTTTGTAATCTCTCGCACCAATGACGCTCATAGTTGTAATCTGGCATACTTTTAATGCCTTTCTGCCCACATCCCCCTGCTCAGGGGGTTTCCTGCCCCTCATTCTTCTCTAAAGGACCATCCCAATTTGTTATAGGTAGCTAATTTTCTTCCAGAGTGAGCTGTTTGAGTCTCCTTGCCTAAATAAATAACCTGGAGGCTAGAATTCTGTGATATCTCACATCTGCTTTCCTATCACACTGCTTTGTGCTTTCCTGATTCCTGGGGAAGGAACAATTCACCTGACCTGGGTGCCAGCTGCGCCATTACTGCCCAAAGCAGAAGTTCTCATCAGTTTCGAAATCATAAAATCATAGAATATATGGGACCCTTCAGGATCATTGAGTCCAGCTCCTGGCTCCACACAGAAACACCCAAAAATCAGACCATACGACTCTGTTGACTCCTTATGCCCACCTTTTATCTGCCCTCAAAAAATCATCAGACAGAGGTCTGCTTCACAAATTCTTTGTAATCCATTGCATGATGTTGGTAGCCACATTCTGCTTCCCTACTTGTGTTCACGAAGACTGTTGCCTTTGCATGGATGTCAGATTTACCGATGAAAAGGAGGTAATCTTACTTCAAGGTATTACTTCATTACACTAATAGATATTAAATCCTTCATGAAGAACACGAGACATATTATTGGCTATTTTCTGCTAAAAATAGGATATTCTAACATAAAACTTTTAAAGCAAGGCTTAAATATTAAAGTAGAGAAGTAGAAGCCCCTTAGGATGAGGTAGCACATCTAGGAAGGCAAAGTACTGAATTCTGCCAGGAAAAAAAGTATGTATATTGGTATGTGGCAAATCTAAGTATTAAAAGGAAGCATTTGTATTCAAATATTGATATATAAAAAATTCTAGATAAACACAAAAAAACCCCAATATAATTAGGCTCATCAAGAAAACTTTTGAAATAAAAAGTAATGATGAACTTTGCAGAAGTATTTAAAGGTAAAGATGTATATTGTCCAGGAGTTAAGCAGGATGTTTTTAAATTTGGAGATTGTCCACCCATAAAATTATAGAATTTAATTTCTTTTCCTATGAGGGGAAGTTCTATTAAGAGTACATCTCTTAGTGTATCATCCAGGGAGGTTATGCTGGAGTCCTAAGAAGTACAAAGCTCTTAAAAATTGTGTTTGTTAAGGCAAGCACAGGGTGTAAGATGCAACTTGAAGAAGAAAGTGGAAATCTTTATTTATAACATAATATATAATAATAATATTATAATGATGTGCTCTGAAATTATATATCCATATATATGTACGATATAATAAATATCTATATAGAGTATTAAAGGCATCATCCCTATTACGAACTAATTATTGAGGGACAAGGTTTAGTGGAAAGTATTGGTGATAGGTGGATGGTTGGACTGGATGATCTTAGAGGTCTTCTCCAACCTTGGTGATTCTATGATTCTGTGATTACTTGGAGAGCTGGACTAAAGTGTACTTGCAAGACCTGAGAGCACACTGTATTTCAGTGTAACAGTATAACAAAGATAACTTTGCCTACATAATACCACCACCTGTTGGCCTTTGTCAATGTGGCTATACGTTATTTAGTGGACACTAAATTTTCTATTTTGTATGAGGTGCTACCAACGTCTCAACAACGTGCACTGAGTGTGCTCCTAATAAATCATTTAGGTGATTATTATATGCAAGTCTCCTTTGATTTACTTGCAAGCCATTGTCTCAATTTTCTATTTTTTTTTTTAACTACAGAATTGTTTATCAGACAAAATTTTGTTACTACACAAAATGGAAAAAATAATACCAAGTAATTTTGCAATCAGAAATGTGTTTAAATAAATGTGGATAATGTTAGATACAGAAGGACTGAATCAAGCATTACTTGTGTACTTTACTAGATCAAGTCATTAGTGAGGAGAAGAGCCCTCAACAGTAATTGCTCCAATGAATCACAAATCATTGGCATTCCATGCTGATTTTTAAAATTTCTTTTGGGCTTTCTTTTTGTTTGCTTTCATTGATCCAACATATGCTGCACCGACATTCCATTAATTTCTTGACGTGGTATCTTGGATCTTGACCTTTTGCAAGCAGGGATGCCTTGTCTGTCTGGTACACGTGTTCTTTTGTACTTCTTCTAATTTCTACTTTACTTCCAGTAGTTCTTCATAATTTTTCCCATCTTTTCATTTACCAGGTCTTTGGTACCTTTCAAATGCTAAATGCTCTCCCATATATCCTTAGTAACCATGCTGGATTTTTCTGTCCTTTTTAATATTTAGGTTTTATTGGATGAATGTAGATTGCACCATCTCTAACTGTGCCTTAAATAATTGCCACTTAAGGGAATTAAGAAGTACAAGGGAAGGAAAATGCTGACCCATAGACTAAGCAGAAGGAAAAAACGTTCCCACTGGGTCCAATTTCCTAAGAAGGACCATCAGGATAGTGACTAGGACCTGAAATTATGGGCTGAATGACCTCTAAAAAATTATCAATTCAAAGAGGAGCTTATCTGTAACTGTTTGCACTAAAGGAAATGAAGATAGGTAGAAGTCTCACTGAAGAAAGATTGTTTCAGTTTCTTGGTGAACATAGAAGAGCATGATATGAAACCATCATATAAATACATTGGATGCAGACTCTTTGTAATTCTTGTATCATGTCAAAAAAACATGGAAACTGATATCATTGCTCTTAACTCCTGATGTGTCAACTAGTTGAGGAACCCTGGTTCTAAATGGGAAGATGAATGTACATCTTCTGAATTTAAGATATTTTATGCAGGTCTTGCATTTACTGGAAAGAGTGCACGCTCATCAATATCTAATGTCAAAGAAATTAGCTGTACAAAAACTGCTACAGATCTAATACAGATATTTTCCTTCTCTAAGCCATTGCAGTCTGACTTTCATATAGTATTCACTGATAGTACAAAAGGACCTTAAAGTGAATGCAATTTTCATGTAAACTGCATGGGAATCTGTGCATAAATGAAAACTTTGGGCTACAGATAATACAAATCACTGGCTGAGCTCCACAGTACACAGTACAAGACATTGCTGCCTCTATATAGGCTGGGCTGTGAGAAGTACCAGAGGTGCAAGACACTGGGAGCAAAGCTGCTGGACAGGTTTCTGCACACTGCTTATGAGGATTTTTCAGATACTTGAAGGATTGGTTACTACTCAAATGACATTTCAGAAACCAATTTTTTTTTTTTTTTTCAGAAACTGGAATTTCCTTATCGACCAGTGTATGTTGTAAATATGCTGTGTAGTTTTTAGGAATATAATGGCATTGCAGAGGTGGTCAACATACTTAAAACAGAATGTTAGAAAAACTACCATGTGGCACTCTAAGCTGTGTCTCTACCTCTTTTGTGACTTGCCAAAATGGTACTTTTTAGTCTAAAAAGTAAGAGCAGATAAAAGTTTTCAGAACAGAGTTTGTCAAAGATTTAGAAGAATTGGTCCATTTTGATGTGATAGCATCCAGAAGGAACTTTTGAGATGAAATATCTATGGGGGAGGGGGGGGGAGGAGGAACCTTGGTCATCTAGTTGTCTCAAGAGACATTGAACGTTTTTATGAAAACATTTTTTGTTTAACGTAGATTTTAGATTCAGGATATGTATTTGAAATGTAGATGCTTTCCAAAAACTTCTAAGAGGAGAATGGAGGGGAGGTACCAGTTGCAGAAGGATTTGTTCAGGTTGGGGATAGTGGCCAAGTACTTAGTTACACAGAGAGTAAATCAGTACAAGTTGGTCTGAGCAATGTGTAACGTGTCTGAGGATCTCACGTAAACAGAGAGAACTAATGATACTTTGATGTGTGCTGAGTGGAGAGATTGGGACAAATCATTCAGAAAGTACTTCAGCATTGTTATCAGCTTCTCGCTAGAAACGGAAAGGGGAGGGGAGTTTTAGGTTAAGCATTAGGCAGAAATTCTTTCCTCAGGGGGCGGTGAGGCACTGGCACTGCTGCCCAGAGAAGCTGTGGTGCCCCATACCTGGAGGCGCTCCAGGCCAGGTTGGATGGGGCCTTGAGCAGCTGAGCTGGTAGGGGGCAGCCCTGCTGATGGCAGGGAGTGGAGCTGGGTGGGCTTTGAGGTCCTTTCCAACCCAAACCATTCTGTCATTTTGTGATCTGTTTGGAATTTTTACAAAACTTTTTTTATCAGTCTGTATACTTTTTCTTTGCTTAAATTAAAAGCGCATGTGCTTTTACTTAATAAGAATTTTGAAAACAAATACCTTTATTTCATAAAAGTAAGGAGGTAAACAGAGATGATTAAATTATTTTCTCCCATATTTTTTAGAGAAAATCAATGTATTTGTAGGCTGATTTCTACTGATGCTGATGGGCAGAAAAGTAGGTGTCCTTGGAAAATGTAGAAATAGGTTTGTTATAGAAAGAAATTGTACCTTAGTTTAAAATTTAACGTGTTTTGATAAAGCTCTCAGTGCATTTGAATTTAACTCTTATAACATAGCATTGCATCACGTTTCCCAAAGCAGTTCTGTTTTTCCAAATGTGGTTGTGTCCCTTTCACAGGCTTCACAAGATACCCGTGTCTAAATATTGGTAAACATTAATATCTGTTGTTTTGTTTTAGTGTTTTAGGTTAGTTTTTCATGTACTGTCTCTTATTTCCAGGAGATGGTAATTGTTACACATACATGTACCTACATTAGAAAAATGCATGGAAGTAGGTTTAAAGATGACAGATAGAAGAACTTCTGATAGACTTTGGCTACACGGACTGAAATAAGCCAAACTATCGTCCTCATGTTTCGTGAATTTCTGAATGTAAGTAGATGAGTATTAGCAGTTAATAGCATTGGTCACATACTACCAGGTTCGTTTTTGGTTTTATTTTTTAAGGATGTATAGAAGACGTATTCTAAGCTTTTTTTGTTAAGCCTGATTTTTCTTGGAAAGCCCATGTTATCTGACTCATATATTTGAATTAAAATTTTCAAAAGAATTGTGTATAAATAAACATAATTGTTAAAGTTCTGGTGAGGAAGTACAGCGTTAGGTATAAGAAACTGCAGCGTTCAGAATATGAAGAAATAGAGCCAGGCCAAGTTCCCAGTCTGCAAGTTGTGCTGAAATGTCAACCTCTGCTACTGTCTGGATTGTACAAAGCGAGATGTGCTCCAACAATTTAAGGCCTTAGGCTTCTAAGATGCTTAGAACTAAAGGCGGTTATTGTTCCAGTTATATGAGGTAGGTGGTAACTCAAATTGCATATTTTCATTTTCTGGTAAACTTTTATTTTTTACCATCATCATTCAGAAATGGGATTTTAAGTGTGTTGAACTGTTATGAATGTCCTTCAGCAAGGTAAGGACTGTGAATTTCTAAATGATACTGAGTTTCTAATGATAATGGGAGGTAGAATTTGGGTAGGCATTTAATTTTGTAAGAACCTGTAAAAGATACGTTGTGAAACCTAAAACTGAGTTTGTTTCATCTATTGCATTCAAGCCACTTATTTTGCCATATAAGTAAAGTAGTTTCGTACGTTGCTGAAAGTATATGTGACAAACTTCTGTATTTTCATGATTTGGCTTAATTTTTATCAGATAGATAGAACCAAAACTTATTTGGCAATTTTTCTATTTAAAGGCTTGCTAATCTGCATTGATTTCTTAGTTTGGTATGGATTCTTAGCTGAAAAATACAGTACATCACTGCCTGTTCTATCACCTGACAGCGACTGATAAAGCATCCGTGCAGAAAGTGTCAGAAAAGGTTAATATTTATTGATTTTATGGCGCTACAACCAATGTAGTTTTGCCATCAAAGATGTATGGCCACCAGCAATGGAATCTGTAAAATTACAGGTTGGGCGCTAGTTTTTATTATAGCCTATGCCAGTACTCTGGGCTTAAAAAATGACAGATATTTAATTTAAGACAAAAGGCTTTGTATGTGCAGCTACTGCGTACCTGGAACAGGAGTTTTGCATTCTAAAACAAAACCCAAGCACAGCACTTGAGAGCTTAAGGGGGAAAAAACACACATCCTTGCATTGCAAATGACAATCACATTTAGCCTTTTCATCCACTTAACTACGTGCTATTGATCTGTAGAAGGTGCCCAAGCAAGTGATAGCTGAAATTATGAGCAATAAAGGGCTTGCTTCTTCAAACAAAAAAGTATATAATTAGACAGAGAGGAGGAGGGAGCAGAGCCTGTGTTTGGTTTTAGAGGCATTTAAACAAGATGGACTGAGTGCAACAGCACTGTTTAAGTGTACACAACGAGAAATCTGGTTGCCTTGAAGCATAAATCCATGGTCTGGTTGCAGCTTGTGTGTAAAAATTAGGCATGCACTCCAGCCTTTACATTTATCTCCATCAAGATTTGCCTGACAGAAAGACAATCAGTTGGTTTGCTTACATCAACTAGGGAGAGGAAAATCTTGCGAAGCTCTGGTTCTTCTAAATGCATCCCCAGTTTGCATTTTTATTCTATTTTTCATTTAGCTGACTCCCGATATCAACTTCTACATAACTGATAGTTCTATTGATATTTCCAGAAGGTTTTCAAAAAGATGGAAAAATGCTTGCTGGTGTGCTGAAAATTAGTCTACTAAAACACATACAGATGTACAAAGACTTTGCACAGGGAGGTTTGTGAGGAATGGGAGCCGGATCCGGCCCCAGGTTTTAAGAATTCCTGTTTAAAGAATACACACTGCAGAAGACTGTTTTTTTTTAAGTTTAGTTTTGCATACAGATTTTTCTCCCCTGCTCGCTTTAGGGACAGCAGCGACGGTGGGTTTGGTTTTGAACAGAACCTAATGATAATTCAGCAGCTCAAAACTCTTATTTTAACCTGACCGGTAGAATAAATTGTGTGGCATACAGTAAACATGCTTTAGATCGCCTCTTGTCTGTACCGCATTTTTCTGTGGAGCTTTATACCACCAGTTTGTCTGGCTTCCTTTTCCCCAGACAGCTTACCCATTTTATTGTGCTCATTTAGAGGAAAGAAAAACTGTTTGTCTCCTTGAAAGGCAAGAGAACAGTGAGTGGAAAACTACTTTTATAGCTAAAATACCATTATAATATATGGCAACTAAAATTCCAAAATTGAAAGAGGAGATACAAGAGAAAATCTTAAATCATTGTTTTAAAACCACTGACAATTTGAAATATTCCCACAAAGATTTCTATTTTTTTGCCTTCCTCCGTTGAGCTTAGTAAAATGTGATTTTTAAAATGATTGTTAAAATAACTTGTTTAATTTCAATAACTCAAATAAGATCCATTCCTCATATAACTCCACCTTTTTTATTTTAATGACTGTGTCATTAATCTAACATTTTCCATTTTTATTGTGCTTCATTTTTCCCCCTTCTGATCACTTTAAATTATGACTCTGAAATGGCACGCATTCAGCAGCAGCATGCTCTGCCTGCCTTTTTACATCTCTCTCACCCCTTTCGTCCTCGTGTTTTTAACCTTCTGCACAGCCAGGTGCCGACAGCATTGCGGCTGTGTGGTGTCCATCAGTGACTTCTAGGCTGCAGCTCCGGGTGGCAGCTCAGTGACAGAAGGTTTCTCAAACACTTAATTTCATTGTTTAAAAATTAAATATCACTGCTGCAAACTGTTTGTTGTAGTTTATAACGCCTTCACCCCCAAAATCAGTGCTTACCTCAGGTAATGGTTGATACGTTAGGTTGTTAACTGATTTTAACAAATGATTTTGTGGAATTAATTCATAATGTAATTAAACTTTAGTACCAGCAATACACAAGTGAAGCCGTATATTTATCTTAGATTGCATAACCATGAGAGGACTGCATTGCTTAAATCATGATCATTCTCCGAGTAAATAAAATTAATTTATTACAGACTTCACCACGCACAAATTTGATATAAAACTAAGGGATAAGGAAGAAAATAGGTAATTGGAGGCTGCAGCTCACGGAATGATTACTCGTGCTGATGGCCAGTGCAGTGCTCTGGCCCTCCTCATAGCATCTACGTATAGTGGCAAGGAAAATCAAGAGTGCAAGCAATTCTTAGAATTCAACTTCTGCTCGCATTCCCTAGGCTATTTGACTGATCTTCAGATACAGGATACGATGTGGTCTGTCGGATTAGGATTCTTATATGGTAACACTGTCCTGAACACCTTGTGCATGCACCACATGTGTTTGCAGCAGCACTGCGGAGTGTGCCTGCAACTTCCAGGGCAGAAGGTATTATCTGCTGGTATCTCTGTGCGAAAAAGCCAACATGAGCCAGAAACTGTTACCTTTTATTTCAGATGGGAGTGAGGGTATAAAAGCAAAATAACTTTGAAATCACCATACCTCTATTTACAAAAACATTCAGGTAGCAGAGTGTTTCCTCAAGAACCAGAATGGAAAACAGAAAAAAAACCTCTGTTTTGAGCATGAAACTTTCACTGGTGATTGTAAGTGGCAGCAATACAGTATTTTTGCTCTTTGGGGGCAGGATTGGGGGTGAGTGTGATTGCAGGTGCCCGTGCATCAGCTCTTCTTACCCTAGGTGGAAATAGGCACTTTTTGGGAGGCCATTGCGCAGCATTCCTGGGGGCTGAATCTAGGCTGTTAAAACCAGAGCGTGGGAACTTCAAAGCTGCAGCACTGAGGGGCTCGCCTGGGCTAGTGGTCCCCGAAGAAGCAGGGAACTGCATCACATTAGCACAGCAACACAGCCCCTGCATCAGAGCGGGTTTGCCTCTGGCCCATCTGCTGTGCTGCGGGGAAGTGAGGGGCATGAGGGCCTCTGTGCTTTAAAGCAAAGCTTGCGCTATTGGAAGCCACTGGCTAAAATCTCCAGAGTGTTATCTACTTATTAGAGGGGCAGGGGAAAGTGCCTTCGGTGGAATACTCAAAGTGCGAGAGGTTTTTGGGCAGTGGTTATAAATGCTGCCAGCCCTACTCAGTCCTGCTCACCAGCCTGCATAGTGTATGCGATGGCCAGAGCTCCTCATATGTGACATGAGGATACGTTGTATAATACTTAGTATTATTCCTTCAGTTAACCAGTTACATTTCTATTTACCCACAGTTCCTCAAATATTCTTTGCAAGGGTACTTTATGAAATCATTTATTCAGACTTCCTTGATCCTTTCTACGAAAGTTATAAATTTGATAGCATTGCTATATTGACTGGAATGTTACAGAGCAGTTGGCTTTTATTGTTTTTGTAATATAAAATATGTGATTTTATTGTTCATTTTTATATCTCAGATTTCATCCTTTATTAGAATTTTGAGCTGTATCATCTTCAGACTAAGATTTATCCAGTGTGCTAAGTGCACTTTTTTTAAATGCTGATTAACTCATCTGTAATTCATCCTCCATCTTAACAGTTAGATTTTAGGGTGTTTTCTTTTTTATACAATCATGAATGAAGGAAAGTAAGTAAATGTCACCTCTGTCACAGTATTTTTTTTTTTTTCAAGAGACACTTGTAAGGGTTCCAGCATTGGTCCCACCACTTCTAAGTGCTTAAGGATGGAAAGAGTAGTCATAATTTTCAAGAGTGTTTGCCCCTTCTTTCTTTCATTGCTCTGGTTCTGGGTGCTCCAGGCAGAGGTGGGGAGGTCCCCCTCCTGTGTGTGTATGTAGTCCAAATCACAATTTTGTATATCATAATTCTACTCTATAATAATCTTGTGCAATTATATATGATTGAAGCTGAGATATTAACATTTATTGTCCCTAATCAAATAAACTAATTTTTAAGCGCAGTTTACATCCTATCCTCCTCTAGGATTTTCGTCTTGATTTTGTTATAGCAGGCAATTATTTTTGGTAAATAAATTGTGTATTACTTATGGAGTATGTTTAGATTTGTCTTAAGGGCAGCTTTAAAAATACTTGTTGGTTTTGGAGTAAATAAAATAGCCTATAATTGTTTAAAGCTGTAATTTGAATAACTAATATATATACTCAAACACAACTGTCTTCACATGTGTTTTATCTGGGGATACTTAATTGCTTAAAATTCAAAAGTTCCTTACAGATATTTAGGCCAAAAGAAAGTTCTGCCATCTCATATAATTTCAATTATCAAGTTTTGTGGACAACTCATGCATTGTTTTTTTCTCAGGAGCTTCTTGTGCATGTTTGATCCTTACAACCAATTTGTTGACTTTTCTTTGTTTAGCGATTTGTTTGTTTATTCTGCTTCTGAGCAATTGCGATCAGTGTTTAGAGACTTCAAGTTGTCATTTATGTTCCTGAAAGGGAAGCTGGGTTACTGGTATAAGTGTTTTTGAAGTCACAGTGACCTTGGTGAGGAATTGCTCCAACTGTTGTCCTATAACTTACAACAATGATGGCTTCTAAGGATTTCATAAAATTATATAATGGTTTGGGTTGGAAGGGCCCTCAAAGCTCACCCAGCCCCACACCGTCCATGGGCAGGGCTGCCCCCCACCAGCTCAGGTGCCCAGGACCCCATCCAACCTGGCCTTGAGTGTCTCCAGGGATGGGGCACCACAGCTTCTCTGGGCAACCCATTCTAGAGCCTCTCTGCCCTAATTTGTGTTAATTACAACATGTTTGGTTCGAAGTACCTAAGATTTTTTGCATATTCATTTTCAAGTATCATTTGGTACAGAGGAAAGTTTGATACAGATGGTAAAGAGCAGGTTATGTTTTTAATGAAATGCAGTTACTAACTAATACAGTTCATAAACTAATCTACAGTCTGCAGAAATTCTGGTCAGTGACAAACTTGATAGAAATCAGAAAGTAAGAGTCTTAAAGTAAATGGCTGGACTTTTGGTGGACTGAAGTAGTAGACTTTGACAGTGGAATGTATGAAAATGTTGTGACTATTTTTAATCTACAAACCTTCCCTATCAGTTTTATGTATATATAAAATGTACACATTATATATATATATATATATATATAAAATATATGTATATATGTTATAGTATAATAATTAGTATAATTAATAATTATTATATTTAAAATATAATTAACTTAATATAATGTAACTTTTAAAATAATTATATAATATTGTAACTAGTATGATTAATAATATGTATATGTTATTAATATAATCAGTGTCTTTCGGGAGTAGAGAAGTGATATTATATAATTTAGAATAATCTAGAAAATCTCAAGCCTTACAGAGGGAGGGAGAGTAAAAGGAGAGAAGAAAAAAGGTGCAGAACAAGTTAAGTCCAATTCTATAAGCATGGTACATTATTTACCTTTTAAATGCCCAGCTTCCCATTGAAATTGTATTGGACCCTCAGTTCAGACCTGCATTTGTGGATGGAGGTGTATTTCAGGCTTACATGGGAAATTGTGACTGCTGCCTTTGGAAGAGGTAGTCTTCCTCTAACATAGGACATTGTTTTGATAGAAATATGTCTGTTTTTCTATGAAGAAGACATAAATTAATAGTGATATGCAGTGCCTTTATTAATATGGCAACAGGAAATAGAAATGCCAGATAGGACTCCATTTAAAAAATGCAGCAGCCACATGTGTTAGGAGTGAAATAGGGGAACATATACAGGAATGTGCTCTGATGTTTCAGACAAAAGAAGTGGAGTACTTTGCTTATTTCTGGTACAGTTTGCTACTGATAGTGTCATTCCACAAGAAAGACTATACAGAAATTCCACTAACAATTTGGCAGAACCAAATCTAGAATTTCATTTTCCCTACCTGTGCTATTTCATACCAAGATTTACTAGTAAAGGATATTAACCTCAAATGCTGCCTTTTGCATTAATAGTTGTTGCTAAATAACTTTGACCTTCCTTCGAAAAAGATATATGTGATGACTGATTTTGAATCCCAGCAGACTGCATAAATGGGAGAGCATGAGTGGAGTTTTCCTCATTGTCTGAAATTCCTCAGGAATAGATGTGGCAAATGTAAAATCAAAATATCTCCTAAAACTGGGCCATTTGTTATGAGGGGTAGGGTGGGAGGAAGGACACAGAGTATTCCATCAAATTATTATCAGCAAGAACCCTTAGCTGCAGGTGGCCTCAGGTTGAATAGCTCTGAACATAGCTGTTTTATGCAGGGAGACATTTGGTCTTCATCTCATCCAGGAAAATGGAGAAATTTGTTAGTCCTCTTTCCCCCCGTATATCTTCTCTGCCATACCCAGCATGAATTCAGTAGAGTTGGCATTTGGCCTCTTCTCCCTTAATTTTAATAGTTTTCTTTGAAAGAAATTGCCAAATTATTAAATGTTTAATATCTCAGCACTTAAAACATACCATTTTAAAACAGTCATGTATAATACATTTTTATGTGCATATGTAGTAAAGTGCACCTATATTTTCCTTTGTGTTTGATCATTAAGAGATATACTATATTGTCAATATATACTATGAATGATTTTTAAACAAACCTTCTACTGACTTGGCTGTAAACTTGAGAAAAAACATTGGTTTCACCTTAAGGTTTTAATTTCCTTATGTTTAGTATAAAATCAATACCTTAAGAGTGACTAAAATAACAACCAGACAATATTTACTACTTTTATGCTGAACATTTCAGATCAGAACTTAGGAGGAGGATCCAGGTTGTAATTTAAACATTTATAACCATCGTTCCAATCTCTATGACAAAACTTACTGTATTAGATCTAGAAGTACAATCGTTTCAATTAAGCATTACTCCAGTCGTGTTTTCCTTAGCATTAGGCATAGGTACTTGGATCTAACATAGTCCTTCACCCTTTCAAGTCAGGAATAGTTCCTCTGATAGCCATTAATTAAGTTAAGTTTAAAATTGCTCGAAAAGAATTAAAGAATTGGGTCCACTACATTGTCTTTGAAAATAAAGTTAAAAGCATGAATGTGATAATATGAGTGTCTGTTCATAGATGTATGAGGTAGATAAAGGGCATTTTGCCATTATGTGTCAGATTATTTTGACTTCAATTTTTCATTGAGGCATGTTGAGTTAAGGTGGTGCCTAATGTGAGTAATAGTGACAGAGTCTGACCTTTTTATGTGATTTTTTTTCTTTTCTATAATGATAGTGAACCTCCGAAATAAACCTTATACCGGTTAGAGGGTGTTACATTTTTTGTTAGGCTCTTTGTCACAGTGAACCAACTGGAGATGAATTTAAATCTTTTGTCTCACAATCCATACTCCTTCTTCATACTGTCTTACAGTCCAAAACACAACAAACTTAAACATTCACAAGTGGTAAGTAAAGCAGCTCTTCAGTGAACAGATAGAATTACAAAAGAAAAAAAAAAAAGAAGGTAACTCAAGTTTCAGGCCAGATGGTACATGTATTCTTCCATTGTCTATACCTATACAGTTATGAATACTCCAGAAATTTTATGTAGAAGTGGCAAAATTTTGCCCTAAATTGTGAAATACCAAGATTAAAAAAAAAGTGAGAAACAACAGCTCTGAGGATACTTCATTTCATTTTTGCCCATCCCAGCTTGAGGAATGCTGTTCTAGACTGGTCTTCCTTACTTCTGTCTTTTTGTTTCATAACTTCAGGTTATTTTGCTTCATGTCCTTGAAACAATTCCTTTGTCTGTGTTGTGAATCCTTGCCAAGTCTTTTCTGTCTGCACGGGGTGCACATAGCTATTGTGCTGTCATTCACCCAAACGATATGTCCTCTGTGGTGATGCTGTGCTTTCATTTGTGTGGTATTGCAAAAAATTGTTTTTAAACACTGATTGGCATTAATTTTTATATGTCAGTTCTGTATGCATAATAAATCCAAACCTGAACATGGTTAACTTTTCGGGATATAATCATGGAAGGAAGTATGATATCCTCGTTTCTAAAATGAAATCACATGACTGTTTTGTGTTTGTCTTGATCCAAGGATAATGTTTTATGAGGAGTTTTACAAAGTAATCAAGGATTACTTGGTCAATAGGAGCAATGCTGAAAAGTAGGCAATGTCATTTGAACCAAAAAAGTTTCTCACTCTTGCAACTGCAGGCTGATACCAGAATCACCAGCACCAGCAATTTGTATCTTTATTTGGTGATAAATTAAACAGGTCTTCCTGAGCTCATGCAAGCAGGAAGTAAGAAATGATCTCAGAATTTGTGAGTCACACTGTGCCTGATTAAAGTAAAGGTGTAGGAGATACAGAAAACTGCTGTGTGTGATTATTTCAGATATATTATGTTACTGACACTGCAGCAAAGACAGACGTTGTACATTTGGCATACAGACACAACATCATTTGATCTAACCAGCAATCCTGACTTAGTCAGAAAAAGCACCAGTGACAAACTTTCAGCTGAATATACAATTACAGATTTGACCAACATTTTCTACATTCTTTCCAGGCAGCTGATCTCAGGCAGTGTTTTCCATAATCCAAGTCTTCTGAGACCGCTTCAATTGCATTTATCATTTCAATAAAGACTAAGTAGAGATTCATGCTCTGTCTTCCATATTTTTCTTACATTTGACATACTATGGTGGTTACTTTTCTCTTTCCTTTAAATCCTACTCTGTTTCTACATAGACACATTTTTTTTGTATCACTGGGAAACGATAGAGAAACTTTCTAACTGAAGTTAAAAAATGTCTTTTCATGACCAGTTGCATTCATGCTCATCCAAAATGAAGGAGCATACTCTTCCAGTACACAGGAACTGTGGTTGCGGCCATTAGTTGTTCTAGGCGAGTTTTCCTCTGTGTCTGGTGGGACTCCATAGGAACACAGTACTTCTGGAGAGCTCTGTTAGTAAGCCATTAGAAACAAACAACTCAGTTGTGAACTTCCTTCAACAACATATTAGATCTAAGTGGAACAATGTGATTTGTTTTTTATTTTGAGGTCTTATTTATTACTCTGTACACTGTTCTGTAATTTCATCACTGGTGAATTTAGGTGACCCGTTTATGATTATTATTACCCAAGTTTTCAAATACTCTTTGAAACATCAGTTTTGTTAATAATCAGTATTAGATTTGCTTATGCCCTTCTCTAGGACATAAGTGTAGCATGGCCCATAAACTTCCTTTACAGCTTTGTGGTTATTTTTATGTCTTGTTGATTAATGAGTCATTGCATATCATGACTCCTTTTCCTGGTATTCATCATGTGTTAGTTTGTGTTGCAACATTTTCTTGCAGTATACGTTATTGTATTGAACTCTGTCTGACTTTTTAAAGTTTTAATATATTGATATTGTAGGTGGTTGTGGTATCTTTGAGCAAAGCAGGATGTATGTACACTGGTAGTACCTGCTGAAACAGGCAGCCATTCAGCTTTATATTGAGTATTTTCCTCATTTTAGGTGGAAGTCAGTACTGCAGTTATTTGTTATTGCAGTTCAGTTTATCTTCAGCATCTTGTTAATTCAGTGACTTGTTATTTTAGAGTTTGTTTTTTTTATGCTGAGTTGTATTGTTTGTATTGTTGTATCCTTAATCAGGTAATAAAATGTCCAAGTAGATTGTATTTTATTATTTTTTTTTTTAATTTTAGAACTTGTTCAGGTGAGAAATTTAGTGTGTAATAAGACAGGATAAGATTTTATAGTATATCAGCTGTTTTGTACGAGGACTTGAAGTGAAATAGTGGTCTATACAATTGCATAATCCGACTTACTCCATTATCATCCTCTTGTAATCAACTCTTAGGGTTGTATGCTTCTCCCCACCACAACATCCCCTGTTAAATTAAATAAAAATGGAAGGAAAAAAAAAATGTATAGACGGCTTTATGCAGGGCTTTGTTTTCTCTTTTGAAGTATTTAAGTTTTACTTGCTGTAGAATTATGTATTTAGGTGAATTTGGGCTGATTTTCTTTTTGTCATCCTCTTAATTCCCCAAACAGAACAAGTAGAAGTGTTGTATATATTACATGCGTACATACATATATATATGTGTGTATAGATGTGGAGAAGTTTTGGACAGATTAAGACTGTTTTTTTGATCCATAAATTCCTGAGATGGTCTTTGTATGTACTGATGAGATCACTCACTGTCTCATGCTGTGGTTGGCTGTGTACCGCAGCTTCTGTTTTTGCTTCTCCCTGAAACTAGGAGGTCCAAAATATTTCTGCCAGATTGATGCTTGTTTATGTAAAACAATTCCAGTTGGTTTGGAAAACAAAGAATTTATCACCAAAAACATTGCCTGGGTACTTTTAACTGTGTGCGAAGGAATGAAGACTGACTATTTTCATGTTGCCTCAGAATCAATTGTAATCGAGTTAGTTACTTGAGAAAGATCAGTTCCAGGAATCTGTGACCACGACTTTACTTCTTACCCGGACCTCATTACCGCTTGAGGAAACGCTCCTCAACGTGCTTTGAGGAAAAGGAATCATAATATATTAATATGAGGAGTCTAAAGTATCTTCATGTCTTTCCACAAGAATCATCTTTCTAGCTATATTAAGGAATACTTGCATATTACTTTATATTTTGTGCATTCTATGAGGTGAAAAAGGCTTCATTTTATTTGCTCTTTTGTTTTTAATGAGTACTATCACTTCAGCATGGCAATCATTTTCAGTTTTCATTCCGGATCCAACCAAGTGCCATAGTAGTTTCACTTTTCCTGCTGAGATGCATTTTTTTTCTACATTTGTATTATAGAAACATAATTTGATGTGTATGGAATTAAACTGGTGTGAAGGTAATTTTTATATAGGTGGGTTCTTTCCTCTATCAACCAAGTCAGCTCAAAATTTTACAGACCATTCTGACCAGATCACTGTCACAGTGATTCTACTATTAAAGCTATGAAACTGTCCTGGTAGCTCTACACCATAATGGTTTTGTATGATGTTTTTTCTTGTCACCTATGTAGTTAAATTCTCAAAGAGTCTTATGAGCCAAGACGTACTTTTGCTGCAGTAGTAAAAACCTGAGCTAGAGACTGCTTTGCACAGGCAGATGCTCAGCCTTCTTTTGGAATAATAACTGTATTTGTTGATTCCTCTCCTTGAAAAGGATAATTTTTGGTTTACAGTCTAAACTGAGTCATAGAATGCTTCCTTGATATAAGAGTCTGTGCCTGTATTTTTTGAGTAGCAAAAACTTATTTTGCAATCACATCTATCCATTGCCTACTCATCTGAAAGTAAATACGTAGTTGTGTATACATAAGGCAAGTTCATACACATCCAGAAAAGCATTTAAAAGGCTTTCTAGTAGAAATTCAGTGCTTAAGGAGTGCATTTGCTATTTAATGCAGCAAAAGTGAGATTTGCCAGCAATGTGCTCAGTTAACTCCATAATATTTAGAGGCACTTCTTTGTCCAGTTTCTAAACTATCAGGAAAGTCCTAAGTCCAACATGTCAGTATTTTCCAATGGGAGATAAATACTTTAGGGTTTTTATATTCCCTGATTTAACACTGAGGGAAGTATTTACGCATTTCAAGCAGGACTATTATATGGCGAAACCAAAATGCAAAGGAAGATATGTTTCTAGGCCTTGAACAAAAGCTGAAGCAGAATATTAAGTTAAAGGTTTCCAGCAAGAGCTACATTACATACACACAGGATGTTTTTTCTTCTGCTGTGTAGCTTTGATCTTTATTATGATGTCAAGAATTTACATACTTTTATAAGTGGCCTATGCTTTTCATCCTCCTACAGGCAGATTGAGTGTATTTACCTTTAAATATTCATCTTCCAGTTAAATGCAGTTGCCTAGCCCTTGTGTTTAATTACGTGCAAGAAAGGTGTTCTTTTGACGCCCCGTTAAACTTGTCTTTGTGTGAGTTTATCACAACTAGTCACTTAGAAGTCAGAGTTAACATGCTAAGTGGGTAGATCTAGTACTGAGGGGCAATATTTCCAATAACCATGCTAGAAATGCTAGAAGAAATGAGAACAAGTTTGTTCTTCAGAATATCCCCACTGTCATACATTATGTTTACTACCTAGTTTGGCCCTTTTCCATGACAGACCCAAATTTGGGGCCACAAGTAAATTCCACATGGCAACTTTCCAAATTTTGTTAAAAATGCTAAACATGAATCTGTCATATTATTGAGATGTTGATATTTGCAGAAACATGGATATTCTTTTTCAGTAACAGACTACTAGGAAAACCTGTGCTAAATGTGTAATCCTATTGTTCAGCAGTCTTTCACATTTACATTCAAAATAAAATTGCATGACATGAAAATCAAGAATAAATATTTTAGTCTTTCAGGACATTTTTTCTATTACAATAAGACTTTTGTATTTCCTGGATTAACTTTTTAAGTACAAAGTAAATTAACTTGACTTTAGTAGCCGCAAAAATCATATTATACCATGTTCCTAGTAAGTTAATATTTAGAACCAGTTAAGCATTTTCATTAGAGTTTGGTATTGTGTATTGATTTTTATTTTTTTGTGTATTTTCTTTTACCTGGAGAGAATAAAGCACCTTTACTTTTAAAACACTGAAGTCTGTAGAAACAGCCTTACAGATTTTTATCTGGAATATAAAGATTGCCATCAGTTTCTGGGTTGCTACTATTAATATACATTTAGGTTATGCAGGATTTTATCTTAATATGATCAGTCTTTATTTATATAAAGTAAAATTCTGACACCACTTTACTGATACACATTTAGCAAAGGCAGAACTCCAGATCGGCGTTATTAAAATGTGTAGAGCGCCTATCATATGCTGAGCTTTTGCTGAAATATGCTTTTAATTGAAGCAGAATTATAGCTATATATTACCGGTGTGAATCTAGTTAAGATTTCAGCATTGGCTGGGCTGCTTAAGTGTTGTGTTAGTATAAGAGGATATATACCATGGGTTTGAATTTAAATGCTATCATGTGAGGAGGACAGGTGCTTAGTGCAGGAAGTGATCAAGTGATGATTGTCTTCTGCAGAATGTGCAGTCCAGTTGGCAAAAGATACAATGTCTGTCCTTGGGAAAAAAAGGCTTAGGTCTGTATACCCAATTGTATTTGTATTTGTTTTAGATAGGCAGCGCTCTGAAAAGGGGGAGTAGCATGCCTATATGTACAGTAGTAGTGGCTCGGTATAGCAAAGAATTTTGGAAAATATGTCTTTTAAATTTGCTTCCTTAACAGGAGAAAAATAAGAAGTGGAAAACTTAACTTAAAAAGTAAAATTCAAGTAGTTACAAACCAGCCAGAGTTTTTTTTTTTTTTTTTTTTTTTCCTTTTTCTCCATCTACAGTCCAAAGGCTGCAACTGTGACTTCATGTGTTGTATTTCTTGGTGTTCCCATCGCAGAATGCTGAGAAGCCTTTCAGACAAAATCCAAAGCATTATAAAATACAATTAATGCATTTTCCATGTAAATATGCTATGTAGATGTTCAGTTCTTACCTCTTAATGTCAGTGTTCAAGTGCTTAATTTTAAGCACAACTAAATTATTGACATTGATTTTAGGGAAGTCAATTGAGACCTTAAATGTGTGTGCTAATGTTTGCATGACAGGAACGTTAGTTTGAATGCTAATGAGTTTTCTGTCATCACGCCTATGTTAAATGTATTGGGGGGGGGGGGGGGGGGGGGAGGGAAAGAACTACCTTGAAGAACGTATTTAGAAGAACTGTAGAAAAAAAGTGAAATCATGTTAATTGCAAATGCTTTTCATGATATGGGAGCAAACACATCTACAGTACCATTGAAAGGCGATACATTTTGAAATGGCAGAGATGTGGTTTTTCAACAGAATCACAGAATTGTAGGGATTGGAAAGTACCTCTGGAGATCATCAAGTTTAACCCTCTGGTAAGGCAGATTCCCTTACAGTAGGTTGCACAGGAAAGCATCCTGGTGGGTTTTGAGGAGACTCATGCTTCTACTAGGACTACTACTATAGGAACTTTCCTATGTCCCAGTGCCCATTGCCTCTTGTTCTGTCACTGGGCACTGCTGAAAAGAGCCTGGCCCCATCCATTTGTTTCCCATCCTTTACATATTTTTAAGCATTGACAAGATCTCGGTCTTCTCCAGGCTGAACGTCCCCAGATCTTACAGTCCATCTCCATAAGAGAGATGCTTCATGCCCCTAATAATCTTTGTGGCCCTCCACTGGACTGTCTCGGGAAGATTCCTGCCTTTCTTGAACAGGTTAGTCCTGGAACTGGACACAGCACTTCAGATGTGGCCTCGCCAGGGCAGAACAGGAGGGGAGGATCATTTCCTTCAACATGCTGTCCATGCTCTTTTCCATGCTCTCTGAGCTGGTGTTCTTTACTATCACAAGATGATACTGATGTGAGTCAGATTAAAAAAGTCCTTCCCCAGCTGTTTCGGATAGCTCAGTAAAGGATGTTATTCTTCTCCTGGAAATCTTGGTGTGCATAAAAAATGTTTACATAAAAGGTGTTTACAGGAATACTAGTTAGGAAGGAAGGATATCAGGCGACTGACAGATCTGTTAACAGATGGTCATTAGAAGTAAGCTGACTTCCTCTCTTGACCAAAATTTCTTGAAGAAAGTTTGTTCAAACTGTGTGAAATGTCCTTTGAAGTCTAGGTCTTGAATTAGGTAAAGAGCACTGGTAAGCACTGTTCTGGTGCTTCCATCATTCCTGTACAAGTGTCATAATTTCTTCTATGCCATAGGTTCAGTTAAATGGTTTTCTAACCAGACAAGGTTCCATTTAATGTATTGGTTTATATTTGCAAGATATTACCTTCTGCTCCCAACCAGGTCAGGAGTTTCAATTATTAAGGACATATTAGCACATAAATAATGATATATGAGCAAACAGAAATAGAAAGCAATTTACTAACATGCTTTTTCTACACATGAAAGAAATTTTGGATGCCAAAAGAGAGACTTCCTTCTCTGGGGGGAATAAAATATAGCAATGTAAGTCCAGTTGTTTTAACACAGTATAAATTCCAATAGTGCAAGCAGTCTAAAATTATCATCATCAGTGAGTACACTAATGAAACCTTGTTTTCCTGTAATTTCAAACTGCAAAAACAAGTCTTTGGGGCATAATAAGATGATAGCATACGGTATCTGTTTTAATAAATGATGTTCAGATTGGAAATATCTCCTGATGTTAATATGTTTTGAAATCTTCGTTAAGCTTTTCTTGTTTAGTGAATGGTGGCCACAGATACAGATGGAACAGGTTGATAATTATTTTTTTAAAAAAAAGGATTTCCATTTCACATACTAGTCAGTAACTCAGTATTGTCTGGCATAGGGATATTTTGTTGACTGATTGCCCCTGAATTTTTATTTATGCTTTTTAATTAACAATTACAATTTAAATACCTCATATAAATCTATGATGAAGGGAAGATTGTTCCACTTTATTATGTTATTTTATTATGCAGAAATATCATTATATTAGATTTCTCTGGACCCTTGTTTTATAGGAATTTTCTTTACCTTTTAGAAGACTAAAAATGGCTGCTTCATTTTGGGTTACTCTTCATTCTAGTTTATGTAGTTTGTCAACAGCAACTCTTCTTTAAGAACAAGAACCTGCAATCTGTTTCTTTTTTTTTTTTTTTTAATAAAGCATAACTGTTTAACTAATATAGTTTTATGGGTTATAATGAGGGCACTTCAAATCATATTTGCCTTTAATTTCTATAATATTATTGTAGGAATGAATAAAGTACTTAATTACCTTTCCACCACGCCATGGTCTTTCCTTTTTCCAAATATGCTGTAAGAAATAAGCACAAAGGATTTAAATTGATCTCTTCTTATACTCATCTGCTCCCGTAATTGATTCCTCCATATGGAAACCTATTCTTTCTGTCTGTCTACTAGAGATTTCTTTGCAAAGGTCCAGCCCCAGCAGGTTGATTATACACTTGTTACCTGTAATTCAATACAGCAGTGCCCTGTTTACAAAGTCCAGATTTCCTGTGCTGTCAGTTAGGGCAATCAGCACAAAGACCAAGAGGTTTTGGAACTAAATAAACAACGAGAAAAACATCCAGGCCTGCCAGTAACCCTTCACAGGTAATTTAACAGCCTTTGACTACAAGGCATCAGTTGCTGTTCATGTCTGCCGAGGATGAAATCTGACATCCTCCCCGGCCGCACTCTGCCGACGGGGCTGCGGGCAATCTCTCACCCCTGCTCAGCTTGGCTCCTCCCGCTGCCCTCATGCCCACTGCACTGCTGGGCTGTGACAGGCGCCCACGCTGCCTCCTGACACCTCCGTGCCGTGTGCTTTCCCAAAATTGGTGCAAATTTCAGGAGGATGCAGTTAGGAGCGCTCCCTTGTTCCTGCTACCATTCCCCTTCAGGTCAGGATCCCAGCCAGCACAAGCTTTCTGGGCTCTTCTCAGAAATGTCGGAATGCTTGATCAGTTCTGCGCAATTGTTTTTATTGCAAACAGGGAACAGAAAGAACTCTATATTTTAGGTACCCTCTAAGTCTTGGATAGATTATTTTATCGTTTAACTGTGTTTATGTACTTTCAATTTAACTTCTTTTATTTCTGATGCATTTGATGCCTTTCCTGTCAATTTGGAAAATAATTAGAAAAGCTGTTCTAAAGACTAGTGATGGACACAAGCTGACAAAAAAGCATCTGTGAGGAGAAGGAAATACAGACAGGGATTCATGGATCTGTGGAAGAAAAGTTTGCATCTTTCACTTCAGCATCCAGCTCTCTTTGCTAGCAAATGAAGTGTTACCTAAACAAGTTTAAAAGTGCATCTATTAAAAAAAAAAAATCAAACTGGTATGCATACGTGTAAGTTAGATGTTTATTGCTTGTATAAACAACCCAAATTATCCAACATATAAGTAATGTGTTGGGTGACCGCAGCACACTCATATCATGGAATCCTTGCCTCCTTCTTCAGTTACTCTTAGTATATATCTGTATGTAGACGTCTTGCAAATTGTTGTGAAAAACCTTTTTTTTCATGAATATTATGCATATATATGAAGTGAAATTATTTTAAAAGTCTGGGAAAATCTATCATTTCATTATATGTCTTAAATAAAAACGGCTTCTCTGTTCTATTTTTACACTTTCACTGATGAATTTCTGAGAGCCTTTTTGTGGTCGATTTAATGGGAGATACTGTGTAATAGATACTCCCCATTGCTTGATTCAAATATCTGCCCTGTAGTTCTGCCTCGGGGAACATGATTGTGCAGCTGGAGATATATGCGGATCCATGGCTGAAAACCAAATGTGTATATTTAGTATTTGTTTTGTTGTTCTAATTATTTTCTGTGTCCTGTTTGGCAAAGAACATACAGATTTAAATTATATAGAAGTGATTGGGGCATAGTGTTGGAGAGGGAGGGCTGTGATGTGGTGGTGCTTTCTTTGTAATTACATTGTTCTCTGCAAAAGTAGAGGCCGAAACGCTGACAGACCAGAGGCAGTTTACTAGAAGTGTAAGTAGTTCAAGTGAGAAATTCTAAATTCATGTGGGGATCTCTAGATGTTTGGTGGTGTTTCTGTCCTTGAGGGGAACAGGGAAGAGGATAATAATAACGGTATTTTCCTTGTGCATTAATGGGGTCACGAGCAAAATAGTGAGGTCGGTGAACTTACTAAGAAGAAAATATCGTAAAGATTTAACTACTTTACAATGTATGGGCACAGTAGCAATTAAGGACTCTAGTGCAGAAAGTGCTAACATGATTGATTATAAATGAAAACAAGCTATTTGGCACGGCATGGTACTCTACAGGAAGCTGCCATGCGCCGTGTGGACTAGCTCATTGAAACCTAAAGAGCAGGCAACAACAACTCAGTGTTTGTGATGTTTCACACTGGTGAATCAGTGATGTATATGGGCAGGGTGAGACGCATTTAGCTGTTTCAGCAACGGCAAGATAATGAACTGCCACGGGAAAGTACTCTGGGTTTGAGATGGTGCGTGGTCCCCCACCAGTCTGTAGCTCAGTTAGTCATGGCACAGTCACTACAGCTCGATTACACTGTATCCTCACCAGGTTAGGTCCATCCGACATAAATAACAGGATACTTGTAATAACAGATTTTTTATTTTATTTAGCAAAATAATCCACACCTAACAAAAGCTAAGATAATTTTACAACTTCTTTAAAAATTAATTCTGCAGGAGTAGCTACATTCATGTCATGCTCTGGAATTAGCCCGACCTAAATGAGAAATAAGCTCTGTGCTCACCATAGTCCCTGTACTACTACGCTGAAGAGCCAAGATGCACCTGTAGCGAAGAGAATATTTGTACATGATTTGTCAGAGACTCGTTAGAGATTTCTCGGAAGTAACCCACAAAATGATTGCTGTTAGATTGCTTCTTCTGCGCTGTAAGAAAGCTTGCCCCTGTTGGACACCCAAGGAAAAGTGGAGAAAAGTATTGGAAGACTGGCAACTTTCAAACTGTAGCAGCGTTCTGCAGAGTGATTGCATTAGCAACAAATAAATTATTCTGATTTAAATTTTAGCCGTTTTCCCCTTTCTGGATTAACTGATGTATTTTCTACATATGAATAGGAGCTGGATTTCAAGATATATGCAAATACAGAGTCTGTGGCCACTAAGCTGAGTTGTTTTTGAAGTGAGACCCAGCCTAGTTGGCTATTCTGTAGTTATCACTATTATAGGGTTTCAAGCTAAAGACAGGAACATCTACTCACAGGTCAAAATCAAGTGAAGTGCTGATGTTAGGATTCAGCTTTACTCTGAGTATGATTATGAAAAACATAGGACTAGGATGATTCAGGTTAGTGTATGTTTCCACTTCAGGGCCTTTCCCTCGACTCAAGATTGAAGTCAATGAGATTTTGTGCGAGTAGTCCTCTCTACTTTCAACTCTGAAACTATATCCCACACATTTGAAATATTTAGGTTCTATTGATCCATATAATACTTGGAAGTTCTTTCACCTGTTTTTTATTATTTTTTTTTATTTTCCTGTGTTTTATTTTTGCCATGTATTACCATTGAACTCTCCCAGTAGGCAGAAATACTGTAAGTAAGTTTCAACATCAAATATGTTTTCATTCCCAAAACAAAGAGGCCCTTGAAATGAAAAATTGTTACTACTTGATTTCCAAAATAATAATAATAATGATAATGATAATAATATGCTATTTGCATCAAGAACTGCATGTACTGCATTGATCTACTTCTCTAGCCGAATGGAAAGCCTTGTCTACCAAATCTGTCAATAGTGTGCATTAAGAGTACACAGATTCACAAATTATTGCTTTCAGAATAAAACTTTTCCATTGACTGTTGGTAAATTTGATTCCAGATTTCATTGTAGACTACTTCTCCAGAAAATCTCTTTTGGGTGATCGCGTGCAATAATCTAACAGCCAAGACTGATCAGGAAAGGGGGAGAAAATGCTGCTGATTCTTGAACTTTCACTGATGGATTCCCATTCCCCAAATGGCTTGAGTGCATCTTAAGGCCAATGCCACAGACCATGTATTTGCATACAAAGAAATGTAGAAGAAAACAATGTTATATTTTTCTTGAGGAAAAAAAAATTAGCAGTTGTTAGCTGAAGAACACTGCTAGTTTTCCTCTGTTTTAATGAATTGCTTCATACCTCTTCACTTCAGAGCAGATTTAATACTGTTGTTGATATTTTGTTATCTCTGGAGTGTAATGTATTTGTGTTACAGTGTAATTGTATTTTACACTTCTTTGTTTAACTTCTGATTCTCAAATTTGTCTACCCATATCAGAGGGGAAAACAGACTGAAGATATTTTAACTGTGTTCTAATGGTTCCTTACTATTAATTTTTAAACAACTTATTACACATGTTTTGTTTTGTGTTTTTGTTTGATTTTTTTAGTCTCGAGCGTATCAGTTGAAAAGGATCAAGCCACAGTTCAAAATAGGATTCTCACAAATCAATTTGATATATACTTCCAGTCCAGAAGAGCGTTAGGAATGCCAAAGGAGTTCTCTCTTTCAAATTATTTCCTGTCAGCAAGGGTTTTTCATTTGTTTATTTGGTTTTAGCTGAATTTGTGATCATGGATTTGTAAGTGGGTTAACTTAGGTTAGGAGGGAACACTGAATGATGTTTCTGTGCCAAAATGAAAATGGGATTCCATGCTGCAAACATGCATTAATTGATAATTCCTGATCAGAAGTGGCTAATAAACATAAAACAATGTAAGTAACAGAGTATTGGGCAATTTCTGAGATGATTGAACAAATGCTAATTTAATTGTAGTTTCCTTTGCTTAGGGTGTTCTAGAAATCAGCATGCCTCCCTGAAAGTAAAGATGGTACTTTTGACAGGCAGGTAAGAAAATCTAGCAGGAATGAAAAGTTGAGGGAGAAGGTAGCGTTCACGCTAAGTAGACTGTCGTATAAATGAACTCCAAGGGATCAGAAAGCAGTACTTACTTATAAAACGTATGTGGAGGTTTCCTTTGTCATCTAGAATGTCTTGTATTTTGTAATCTTGTTCTCTCTCTCCTACTTTCTCTCTCTTGCACACGTCATCTCTTGCACTTTTTAACTTCCTTTTCTTTTTGTCCTTTTATACTCTTTATAATTCCTTTCTTAATTGCAAAACAAACAAACAAACAACAACAACAACAACAAAAAAACAGATAAATCATATAAGACCCAAAGTAGCTTTGGCAGACTTTATGATGAAGAAACACAGCCAGAGTTTTGTCAGATTGTCACACCAGAGTGATCGCCGCAGCTTGCTTTATGCTCTGAAAACTTTAGGTTGTTTGTTTTAATATTTATTTTAGTATTATTAGAAATTGCACAAAGGGAAAATCAACTTAAAGTATCAGCTCTTTTGATATTTTGTCATTTCTAGTTTCTTGTGCCTTGGGCTGCTGCTTGCCCAGAGCACTCTGTTGCAGAGCCAGCATTCTGAAGATTGTCTGGCTCTATTCGAGCATCTCCAGCTCTCACCAGTGCATGGTAGTTAATACTTACCTTAAGCTCCAGCACCTGGATTCAGGTGATTACATAAGAATCTCCTTTAGTATTTATTTATTTTTAATTTATTTTTAAGGAAAACATTCAAATTTCATTATAATAGAACCATGCTTGGTACAATGCCATTAGCTTGGGCACAAGCTTCTATCGCTTCATGTCTGGACTCAGTAGCAACTACCAAGCAGTGAGGTGTAAGCACATCGCAGGCAAAGCAGGCACCAAGCCCAAAGAAATAATCCTCATCATTTCTATGCAGGGAAGACTTAGGCCCTGTGCTGCCCCCCAGCTGATCAGGTCCTGGGTGGAATGAGACAGCCCTGTTAGTTTGGGCACGGCACTACAGTGGTTGGAGCAGTATGAGGGCTGCTGGTGTTGGAAGAGAGGAGGAAGAGATATTAGTCCTGGGGCCAAGGCAGTGTAGCTGTACAAGGGAGGAGTGTGGGAGTGGGAGTGTCTGAGCTGCAGAGCATCGCCCTAGTCCTCACATGAGGTTCTGCAAGGGAAAGAATTTGTCTTGTTGCATGGGAGGGAGCAGAAAGAAAGCATATGTTTTGTTGACTCTTTCTTTCTGCTCTCTTTTATGCTTACGGTAAATACAGTTTTAGTAAGGTGTGTGTTGCCTTTCTCGGCTTGGAAACAGTTTGTTGGTAATCATGATGCCGATGGCTGCCTGCCTACATGTCACCTCTCCCTCCTTCAGCCAGAAATAATATTGCAATCTCCTGTCAGTTTCAAAACAGTTTTACAGGAATATACCATTACAGTCTGTGCTAAAGAAAAAAGCCACAGTTCAGCTATTGCTCGTAGACATGATTGTATCCGCACTGCAGAGTGCGTGTGTAATGCAGCTCTAGGAGTAACGAGGCCGTTGGTTCTGCTGCTTCTGAGTCTGCTCTTTGTAGAAAACGGGTTGAGAACTTGAGTGTGTTTATTTCCTTACTGCATTGGCAGTAGGCTTAACTGTTGGCACATGTGAGATCTTTCAGGACACAGGAAAAAGGTTAACGGGTCTGTTTGTGCCTTTTTTCCAGTATTCTTCTGCACCTCAGCACCATCTGCATGCTGAAGGCATACTGACCAACATAAGGCAAGGTGGAAATCTTTGTTGGCTCTCCCTATCTTCACCACCTCCACCACCTCCAGTTCTATGGAAGTGCTGGTAGAATTAAGTTTATTTAAAAATTTGTTCTTGAAAAGTGTAGCATTTCTGCTCTCACTTGGTCTTATAGTTATTTGGATGCTAGCATATATTTTTGTTCCCTTCTCTAAGTTGGACAGCACAATGAAAAGAAATTGATAGCACATTTACTATTCTCTTTCTTTTAAAAGCAAACAGTCACTCAATGGTATTATATAAAAACATCATAGAAATAAAACAAATTTCAGATACCTGTTACCCTTATATATTGCCATAATGCAAACACAAGCAGTATTTATTTGTTGCAGTTACTGAACTGATTGTGTCCTTATGAAAATAAACTTTTATTTAAAACTGTACAGATCAAGTAAACATACTGCATAAAAAACTTTTTTTCTGAAAATTTTTAGCAGCCAAGCTTATGAAAGGTAAAATGGCAAAGGACATGTATGAGTTTGTTTTCCAGGGTCACTGGCAGAAAAAATAGATTTGAAATTGTTTTTCAAAGGTTAAATATCTCTTAGTACTAATATTAAATGCTTGAAATTTATTTTCGTAGGGAAATTGGTTACATCTTCTATGTGTGTGCCTGGTTCTGAAATGCAAGCTTAAAAAAAAAAAAAATCCCTGAAAACAAAATATTGCAATTACATATTTTTTAAGAGCATTTTAATGTAGACTTAGTATCACTGTCATAGGGTTTATGGCTGCTTTAGAAGGTGTTACATAGTTAACAGTTTCATATAGCGGTTCTATCATGAAGACTTTTTGATGGATTTGTACATACTACAGCAAAAATTGCAGCAATAAAACAGATCTTACCCAAATGACAAGTTGAAACACATAATGTTATATATTTATTATAATGAATTTAGTAGTCATGAAAAATGCCAGATTGACAGCCTTGAAGACTGAGTACCACTGCTCCACAGACCAAGTATGGAAAAAAACTTTGCAAGATTCTCATGGGGCCCTACTAATATATTTGCCCAGAGAAGCTGTGGTGCCCCATCCCTGGAGGCGCTCAAGGCCAGGTTGAGTGGGGCCCTGGGCAGCTGAGCTGCTGGGGGGCAGCCCTGCCCATGGCATGGGGTGGGGCTGGGTGGGCTTTGAGGTCCCTTACAAACCAAGTCGTTCTGTGATTCTATGATTAACCTGGATCTGTAGCTACTACCTTTGGACATGAAGGTTCAGTTGTATCCCAGTTCATTCCTTGGACTGAAACAGCCAACAAGAGAGGCAAATGTGGTAGTTTAGTGGAAACCAGGCAGAACTGATGAGTAATACTGCGTGAGCAACTCACAAGCTTGAATAGCCACTGATTCGTGCAGGATTCAAAGCTGTTTAATGTATGTGAAGATTTCCATATGCCTTTGCCGAAGTCTCGGGAGAGCTTGTTGTCTGGCAGTAGCATTCCTCTTTCTTTGCTCTCTGACTAAATCTAAAGAGCTTTCATGCTTTATTATCCTAGTGCTTTATCTGGATGCTTTTCAGATGCAAGTTGAGCAACTATTGGAGGATCAATCCATTGAATATTTTCTTTTGTTTGAAAGAATTCAAATAATTGCCCCTCAAGACCAAGTTTGAAGATTGATCCTGAGAAGGCTTTAACTTGAACTTTATCTCTTCTTTCCCCGTAGCTCTTACTCTAACAGTGAGTGATCTGGAATAGGTTCCGCTGCACTTGGCAGATGATATTAAACAAATCATGTAGTCTTAGGTGCACTGGACTTTGGTTTTGCAGTAGCACATATGCTTTCCTTGGAAGCTTATCTTGTTCTTGTGCCATAGCAACAGTGGAAATCAGAGGCAGCTGTTTATGTTTTTACATTCGAAGTAATCAACCTTATTTACTTCTTTGCAAAATTCAAGTAAAATCAGTCCTGTTACTGTATTCTCCCATATTGAGCAGAGCCGATGAAGAATAACAAGGGTACCAGTGTAATACTTTTGTTGCTAAATATAATAAGGCCTTTTTAAGGACAACAACAAAGAGATGTGCCACTTTGTTATTCACACATCTGTTCCATGTGAGAATGTTAATCTTACTTGAGAAATAACATGCTTTCTATAGTTTTCAGGTTTTGTTCTGTGTGTTTTTTAAAGCTTTGCCATTGGACATAGTTCAGTTATACTCTCCTCTAAAAAGAAATGATGTTATTTGAGCTACTGCTGGTTGTTTAATATGTAAACTTTAAGAAAATAGGAAAATTGTTCTTCTGGGGGATTTTGTACTTGCAAACTAGGCAAAAGAGCTTAAGTACTGTATTAGTCATGGATTTCACTGGAGTGGTAAAAGTTCTTATGGGACGAGAAAATTTCCATTTCACTTCACAGCAGTGCCTGATGCTTTTTTGTTGTTGTTAAGCTTGTGGCTACTGATGCACTTTGAGCTGTAGAACTGACATAATACTGGTTTGCAGAAAGATCTTTGTTTTTGCTTTCAAAAGTATTGTGTCTTATTCTAGTTCTGGTGGTGTATTCTGTTGTGCTGTCCGGGTAACACAACTCAACTCTTACAGATATGTTTGATATTTGTCAAGTATTAATCAAGTGTTAATAAGATCTCAGCTTAATATTTATAAGTGATACATCTTATTCAGTACACAAAATAATTACAACACTTCATAAAGTGGCAGTTTACTGGAGTTAAACTTTTCATTTTATAACTTTTTGTGGGAAAGTTACATGCTCTTCGTGACTTTTATTCTGCTGTGGCTTTCTTTAGGAAGGGTAATAATATATTTTTTAAGTAAATGAAATTAGAGACATTTGCAATTAAATCAGTTTTCCAACAGTAGCAGCCCAGCCTCTGAAACACAGTAATCTTAAAAAGCATAACTTCCAAAAGCACTACTATGAACACTTTGTTTAAAAAAAAAAAAAAAAAAAAAAAAAAAAGTTAATTCTTCAAAGTAAAAAATTTAATAATTTTTGAAAATGATCATGTGGTAATTATTAAACTAATATGTAATTAGCATTTTCTAATGACAATCATAATCTTGACAAATGCTTTCATTCATTTTGTTCTGATCATTAAAGACTTTAAAAGCACTGATTTTTGTTCACTGAATCCCTTGGCTATTCATCAGTGATGCGATTCAACCTAATACTCCAGTGGCTAGTAATCAGAGAGTTGCCTATTAAATGAAGGAAATTTTGTCATTGTCTTTATGAACATCACTTTTACTTCTGCTTTAACACAGCTGGTAGGTAGAAATGTAAAAGCATCCAACTGATAGATATTCATTTCTCTTCTAAAATGGTGAATTATACCAATTTTGGGATGTTTTAAATGATGAAAATTCAGCAAATACTTTGCCAGTGCTGTGTTCTCTGAGGTTGTTCAGAAACAGTATTTTTTGAAAAGCTGAACCAGAGGTAGATTATACTCATCTCAATAGTTGTCTTTATTATTAACTTGTTAAAGGTTTGAATACTGTAGTTTTTTTTACCTCTAGTAAAAGATGCACTGTTTTTTTCTTAGAAGTAAAGTACATGTTCTGGTGAATCCTGTGGACATCCATGATCTTTGACGTTATCATCTATGAGCTTGATTCTATGAGTTGGTGCTTAATTTCCGTTAGAGATGCTAAACATGGCATAGTTAATGTTCAGCTACGCACTGACAGCACATCCTGTCAGTGACAGTGCTTCAATCCCATCACTTATCGGTCAGCTTGGCCTAAGTCCTTTCTCCTTGCAGTTCCTTGTATTTGAACTCCATCATGGCCAACGTATTCTCCTCAGCCTCAGGTGCTGCCCTCACTTCCCAGTGCAGCCTGACCCTCTGTGATTTCTCCTTTTTGGAGCACATCATTGTCCTGCAACGGCCCAACTTCAAGTCTTTCCCTGCAGTTGGAATGGGATTCTTTTATATTTACAGAATGTGAAAGATAAAACGAGCATACAAAAGGTACAGTGCTGTAACACATAGTCACCAAAATATTTCTGTGTATTTGTTTCCTATAGACTCTGAGTTTGTGCAGAGCCAAACTGAGTTCAGAAATAAAGGACAGACAGTCAGAAACGTGGATAAGTACAGCATGTTCTTCTGCTTTATTTAGCACTAAGCACATTAATGGGTGCTCAATAAGTGGTAATGATTTTGGTGACGTGATGATTGATGTTTCCTGGATCAGAATGGAGAGGTTTTGTTTAAGAACAGCCCAGCTGGCACAGTGAGCCTCTTTTGAAACTATTTGTGATCAAAATATGTCAGAGCCATATCTTTAAAATACAGTAGGAAAGACTTTTTGTCAGCGGATTGCTTAATTCATGTTAACAGTAAACTATCAACTGTATCTTTGATTATTCATCCTTCCTGTCACACCATATTCCTATCAGGGAGTTACAGTGCTGCTCTTTTTTCCGCTTTCCAGATTTTGTTTCCCTTGTTGTAAACATACTGCTCTCAAAAAAAGACTCAGAAAGACATAAAAGGTACTGAAAAGGGAGAATTGCATATTTTTTTGTGTACAAAATTGTGCCACGTATATGCTCTGGACAGCTAATATTCAGAGAAGAAACTATCATCTGTTCTCTAAGTAAGTCATCTGTGCGTCTCAGTAATCCATTCTCCATAGCCAAAGCAGCCCTCAGCAGCACTGGGAGAACCCTAGACTCCAGGATCAGAAAGCAAACACTTCTCTTTGTGATCTGTGGTGATTGCTTCTCTCAAAGAAAGGATGCATTCAGCTTTTGAATTGAGGAGACTGCTTCCAAACTGAGTTGAGGAGGCTGCTAAGGTACCTAGTGCAAATACTTAGCAAAGCCAGTTAAAGCCAGCCTTGACGTTTCTGATATTTTCCTGCTTAAAGAAATAACTGAGAATTAAAAAAGAAAGTAGGCAAATTTAACTTTCTTTTCTCTCCCCCTTTCCTTGAGCCCACCTCCTGCTCCTCCTCTTCTCTCTCCCCTCAGCTTTTTTTCACCCGTAAGGAAAATAAATCAATTACAGGCTCCTTTCTGACCTTTTAGTTTGTCATGTATGTTTTTCTTTGGGTTTTTAATGCTTTTTGGATACCCTCGAGAGGAAAGTAAAATTTCTTACAGAAAACCTCACATAGTTGGTTACACTTTAAAAAAAAAAAAAAAAGCAGTTCATTTTGAATGTGGTGAGCATACTTAGGAGGTGAAAATAAATAAATTTAATATAATTTTTTTTTTTGTAATTTGGAAACTTTTAATTTCTAAAGTTGTATCAGAATAATTTTTGGATGTTAAACATGAAAATATGCAATGTTAGTTGTGTTGTAAAAATCTGAATCTATCAGAAATACCGTAAATATCCAGAGTGGACATTTCTTATTGTGTTAATGTGTAGCTACAGCAACCCTTGAACCAGGGTTATTGACAAAATAGTTTGCAACAGCTCCAGAAGAGCTGTGTCTGAATGCATTTAGACAGCTTTAATTCCCGAATTAATTATACAATACACTATAATGCTACAAAGAAGAAGCCATTAAAGTCATCTCCGTCAAAGGGAATTTGTGTATCAAGAAGTAGATTATGGCACGTAGTCACAGCAGCAAGTCTGGCATGATTGCCATGAGTTGTAAAGAGAGACTGCCTCGAGAAGAGTTTCTCCTACAACTCTCCAGTTATGGTGAAGGCTGCAGAATGTCAGCTCTGCCAGTCTCACGTATTGGTGTATATCTTGTCTTTTTTCTTCAGGTGGTAATTTCAGAGCTCTGCTACTTGCATTTAAATTCACTGAATTTTCCCCTTTTCCATCCAAAATTGAAAAAAAAGTAATCATTCTTGCTTAACCATTTGACTCAAGTAGGTTGGGATGTGAAACCCTCAAATATCTGTGCTAATAAAATGGTTCAAAAGCTTGCGATGATTGGTAGCGCCGTAGTGTTATAAACCCTGTCAAGAAGAAGGACTGTCCTTGCCTGCCTCTCTCTCTGTCCCCTCTAAGTAACTGTCCATGTGAAGGCAGAGACAGAACTTTGTTTGCTCCCTACTCATCTCTGCTTCCTAAGCAATTTACTTTAGTCTCTGATCTTTTAATGACTGCCCATTTTAACCACTATTCAGAACCTGTTTACCCTTTCAAATTGCCTGTGCATCCATAAAGAAATCTGGTTCCTAATGGCAACCATAATGTCTTCATGGGAGGCAGACATTTCAAAAAAAAATTGACTGTTCCTCACAGAGGTATTCTACTCTGTGAGGGACGGAGCCTCTTACCAACAACATGCAAAACAAGAGGCTGGGCTGAGGGCCTGAAGGCATTTACTGTGAAGAAATCAGGAAAGAAGCCTCTTCCCAGTGGTGGTAGAGAGCTTTAGATCTGGTTTTTATGATGCCATTCTACTTTTTGTTGCTTTCTGTTGTTCTACTTCTTTCTCTCCTTTTCTTTCACCTGCTTTTCTGATAGAACATCCCTGTGAAAGAGGATTTCACAGTGCATAGGTTTACATGACCTGCTCGCAAATATTGTTCCATCATTGCTTAGTGGAACTGCAGCACTTCTGCTGCCACAGCGCTCGTGTATTAGTAGTATATAAACCTCTGCATAGTTCCATTGTGCTGCAGTAAATTTTGCTTAAATTTTTTATTTGAAATGAGAATAATCATGTTTGCATGTAGCATAGGCATTTTGGCAGCCTCAGCATCTCAACCACTTTATGCTCTCTCTTTTTTTATATAGATATTATTATTATAGCAGTTGTCCAAACATAAAATCACATTGTACAATCTGTCTGGAAATTCTAATTCTGATGAGAGCAGAGGTAGAAAGAAGGAGGTGGCAAATTGAAGGTTTCAGTATTTTAAATTCAGTCTTTGATGTGTTCCAAAGTCCTTCACTGTGATCACATTACTGGAAAGTGTAAGTGGTCTCAGAGATGCAGAACTTGAAACCTGTATTAAATTCAATGTGGTACGTGGATACCATGGGCTTCCTTTTACATCACCCCAAAGCTGACTGCCATTTTAACCCACAATGTCTTTGCATTAGCTCAGAGACCTTTAGCTGCTATTGCACTAGCGGGTGGCACTTACATATTATAAAATACTACTCTCTGACTGGTGCTCCTTTAAGTAGAGCATTTAATACATGCTCTGGATATTACATGGAATTCAACATTTGAGGAATTTCAAGCTTGTGGCCAGGGACACAGAATGGAAAGCATTGACTGTTAAATAACATACAAATTAACTACCCACAACTTTAACTCAAGGAACAGATTAATATATCTGTCAGAAATGCCTATCCTACTAAAAATATATTGTTATCTTAACATGGTTCTGTAGCCCAGTAAAGACTCAGTGATATCAGCATAAATGATGTTATCTAGTATTTTTCTTTTCAAGATAAATCCAAAGGTGTTAAGATCACATTGGTTTTATGGTCATATTTGATATATGATAATATCATCTATGTCTGCAGAATTTATGATATTAATATGAGGAGAATGGTGGGATTATTATTATGGGTCACACAGTATTACAGATCCCAATAATAGTACACCTAAAAAAAGAAAAACTGTCAGCTGTAGTGTAGTGTCAGCGCCCATCTTTTCAAGCTGTTGTAGTTCACATTAGAAAGAAGGCCGTTTTAGCTAGGAGCATAACAATCTCATTGTATTAATCATTTTCTGTGTTTAAGCAATATGAGGAGGTCTGCTTTCAATGACAGAAATAAAATCCTTGAAGGGAACAGTCTGTGAAATAAACTCTGAAGGGACAGCGAGACTGCCTCTCCTTACTCCCCGTGGCCTAATTAAACAGTGAAAAAGCCACCATAAAAGAAATTAAACGTAAAAAGTCAGATTAACAACAGGAAGGGTGTGGCAGAAGCTGATGTGTATGCGGTGTATGCTTCATTTCCAAGTAACACTAAGGGCACTGGTGCTGAGAAGCAAAGCAGGGAGTTGCTGATCATTGTTTTGAAATGTTTTGAAACAAAACACAAACATTGATTTGGCAATGCCAAAACATAAACAAAACTCAAACATTGATTTGGCAATGCCAGTATTCCCCAGTCTTCTCTGGTATTTTTCTTCTGCAGTCTTCTGCAGCAATCTAATGCCAACAGAAAGACATGCTTATGTCTCCCAGTGTGCCATCCTACTGGTTGTTTTTCATTAATAGAATGTATATGAATAAACAATTTATAATTCTGATTTTAAACATGCTTGTACATGTCTGTATGCTTTTTCCCATGTGAAAGTATTAGCACTGGGCCTAGATCTTTGCTGGATCATCTATGTATATTTGAAAAAAGAAATTTTTGGGTTTTTTTGTACTGAGATCTCTGTTGCTGAAAAACAATTCAGCTATTGATTGGCCTTCTGAAAACGAGAGGTTTGACTTTGGTGAACTGTTGAACTCAAAAATGGCAAATGCTTGACTTGACTTGGCAGCAACGGGATCATTCCAAGCTATGGGCGTACCCCTCTCTCGGGTAGAGATCTCTCACTGCTGTAAGGATTCCTTCCTTCCTTTGCAGAGCTCGGTGGGGCTTTCCCTCCCTGGCTGTTTCAGTTCAATAGTCATAAGTACTGCATACTGAAGGACTACCTCATATCAAATAAATACATAAATCCATGCGCAGGATTTGTGCCTTAGTTTACACTCCAGGCCAAAGAGAATACTATAGAGATTTTTTTCTCTCCAGAGCAGTATTATGTTAATCCTTTCAACCAAATGAAATTCAGCACTCTCTTGGCACTTAGCAGCACCTGTCTGGGAGTCCAGCATGAGGATGAGCTGTAGCTATGTGAAACACCATATAACTTTTAACCATTAATCTTTCATGAGAGTTTCTAAACAAACTTACTTAGAAAAGAAAGATACCAGCAATTCTGTGAGCATCCAATTCAGGCAGTGGAAACATCCATAGAAGAGGTCTGATGATCAGCTCTTTTTCCTTAATTAGTGCATTCTTGCTTTAGGAAAAGTGCTGAAACTATTTCCAAGTGGGTCATAAGGGCACAGAATTTTCTGCGTCCCTTCATCCTCCACATGCATCCTTGCAAAGGAGCTATATAGCTTTAGAATACCAAATCTACACTAAACACAGAGGGTACTTCCTCCTATGCTATGTAAATATCAGACCACAAGCACCAGAGAAAATTGGCAAAAACTTGGCCCTGACTTTTCTCTCTAGACCAGACAAATTACCCAAGCTCACTGGGAAAACAGGACACATTGTTTGAGGTATGGTAGAGTGAAAAAATTCCCTCTATGTGCTTTTTGTCATTAGAATTTATGTCTCAAAGACAGGTCTTCCTGGAGACTCGCCTACAACATTTAGCCTTGCACTACCTTGAGTAGCATTTGTCTTTCAGACAAACTTCAGCCAGTCAGGATTGAATGCCATCGCACAGAATGGTGCAGTTTTAATTCTTAAGGCAGTAAATGTTAGGGGAAAAAATACTGGAATACTGGGGGATAGGAGTTATTTTCCAGTTATTTTCTTTTTTTTTTTTTTTTTAAGAAGAAGAAATGATTAGATATTTCATCAACTTGTTCTAGAAATAGTGCAGTCACTATGGTTCTGCAAGCTACCATCACCTTTCACTGCTATTGTGTGCTGATTTTTATGTTACTAAATAAATTCTATTGGACAAAATTTTGATTATGATGTGCAGTTAAAAATAGGATTTGGAGAACAAGTAGAAGCTGCTTGCTGAGAATAAAAGTTATAAGAAAAGGTGTGAAGAAAAAAGCAGTTGCTTCTATACGGGTAGTGGTGTTTGTAGCTGTACAGTCACTGTTAGCATCTATCATGAGCTTTTGTGTTAGAAAACATTATACTTGCATTTTTAAGCATCTGTGTTGCTTAGTGTAATAGTTGTGAGTTTCATACATCCCAAAGGATAGGCATATTCTGTATGTATTATGCTTTTCTGTGCTTTGTTATTGCCAGGAGCTTGAAATCAATACCGCTTTTTCTTTCTGATAATTAAAAGGACGGTTTATCTTTATATGGATCTTTAATTTTAATAAGCTAATAATTCTGATTTTAGCTACTATTATCTTAATAGCTAAGCCTTCTTAAACATTTTTATCATAATTTCTTTGGATAGAGTTGCCATTTTTTCAGCGGGTATGAATCCTTGCTCTATAGTGACGTCTGCTGGAAATGGTAAAATGAAGTGTTCGAGGACATATTTAAGCTTCTTAATACCGAGTTGCTTGTTTCTTTTACGTATGTGAAGTTTGGACAGCATTACATTTACCCATTCCCTTAACAGGTGGTGTTTCTGCGCAGGAGGTGGTAGAAGTTTGGCTTTACCTAGTGACAAACACATAAATTTTTGCCTTGCAGCTAACTTCATCAATGTAGTTCATGGCGCTTGCTCAGAGTTTGTCATAAAAGTTGGTAGAAGTCATCAGGTTCTGAGAAATAAGTACGTATGCTTTCCGTCAGATCCATAGTGAGGTATTCTGATTCAGTTATTCAGCACAGCTTAGTGTCAATTCTGTCACTAATATGTAAATAATTACAGAGGATTCAGTGAAGAAAATTTATATTTTTAATCTAACATTTAGAATTAGATTATATCTGCTGTGTATTTTTTTTTTTTTAAGTATATCATTCAAAATAGACACTGGGCATTTTGCATTAGAAGTAGAAAAGGAAAATAATGAGCCCATTTTTAAATGAATTCAAAAGGCAATCTGATTTTAGTTCTTGCAATGCAGAGCAAATAAAATAAAAACTATCGTACTTTATTTACTAACCAATGAATTGAATTGTCCGCCTTTTATTACAGATATAAAGCAAAGACTATGAAGAGGCAATCATTTTCGGGGCTATCAGACTTTCAGTAACATCTCTTGTGGTTTAAATAACAGATAGTTTAAGTGTTTTTCCATTACCTTCGTGTAAATGAAAAATGCATAAAATATTTTAACAAGGCAAAGTAATCCAAGGAGATTGTTATTTTGTGTTACAAATTAGGTTATTTCTGTCATAAAATTAAAGGAAAAAAATCAACGCAAGGACATTTCAGCTTAATATCATTTACCAGAAGGAACATGTAACAGATTTAATGAGCTAGCAGGTCACCTGAATCCAGCTGTTTCCAACCAGCTTTATGAAACGGAGAATGCAGCTAACGGTAGGAGGTAAGCATTATTACAAGCTCTCAAGGAGTTACAAAATCGATTTCTGCTTGAATGAATTAATTTAGATTATCAATTTATAACCAGCTACATGAATCCCATCAACTCAACAATTCAGTGAATGATCAGACTCAGCCCTAGCAAGAGCTTAACAATTAGAGAGCTCTATAGTTATCTCCTGTCCTATGGTGTTGCTAACAAAGTTCCTTAGTTTGACAGGAAGAGAAGGAAAATGTTTGCTTAAGGACATTGCAGGAGTGAAACACAACTTGGGTGAGGAAAAAGAGCAGCTCCAGCAAAGCAACTGCCTTCCTGTGTCTTACTTTCCTGGGGATTTCTCCAGAGGTAACAGAAATGCGGTGATTCTTTTTAGAAGACATACATAGTGCATAGAGGAGACCATAACATTTCAGCCCTGTACTTCTAAAAAAAATAATTAAGGATAGGATGCAAAAAAACAAAAACAACAACAACAACAAAAAATCACCAACCAAAAAACAACCAACAGTATTTGTAACTATCTCATGCCCTAAAAGTTTATACAGGTAGTGCTACTAAAAACGTCTTGCCTTTTAGATGAAATGCAGCAGGCTGGTTCCTCTTCATGGTACTAGTGCAGTCATTTAAGCCTGTGCAAAGAGAATGTAGATTGCCACAAATTCAGAATGGTTCTGTTTTACCTTTGCTTTGCTCAAGTCCTAAGTGATTCTCAGGATGCAAGTAATTGACGATTCAGACTCTACACATTTTAATCTTTGACTTAGCTCGCTCTTTGAATATTGCAGCATGGTTATGAGTAAAAGGACGTTTGCTCTGTATCAGTTAGTGCTGTCTCTCTAAGTATGACATATAGTGGTTAGGCTTCCTTGCCTGTTCAGTCATTTTTGGCACAGTCTTCGTTATCATAGAAGACAAAAGTGGTACAGTAAGTACAGCACTTTAATAGCAGCATATGATTTACCATAGGGACATTAAACTTAAATAAGTAATTGTGTTTATAAATATCCTTTAAGAGAAGCTAGGATTCTGGGTTTAATAATCGGCGTCAGTGCAATCAGTTCATTGTTGCCTGAAAATAATCTCGAATTATTACATTTTAGGGCTGAAAAAAATCAATAGGGTTATATTTTTCTTCTTCTAAAAGGTGCATTTGCAGTGCAGTGTTCAAAGAGTAATAGTCATGATGGCTCCTGTTGGAGACAAAATGAGTGGTGCCTACATCCTGCAGAAAGTATACCACTAAAAGGACCTCAGATTCCTGACAGTTTTAAACCACTAACAAAAATTGTTAAGTAGCTCAGTTGCCCTTATGCTTTAAGAAAGTGGGATTTTTTGAAGTAGTAAAAATGCATCTTCTGAACAAACTTGGATGTGTTCATGTGGGCTACCAGTGATTTTATTTCTTGTTTGGCTTGGCTGTAAGCAGTTGCTTTCTCTAAATTCTCTCCAGGCAGGCAAAAATTGAAGGCAATTAAAGTTACTATAGTGGAGTAACTAAAAATTATGAGAATGCATTTTTTTTTCTTGCCTTTTTGTTTTGTTTTGTTTTCCTGTGATGTTAATTCTAATTTGACAACCTGATAATTGCTGTGTTCCTCATTATTTATTATAATTTAGTCAAAGCTCTATGCTAGTACATACAAAAGTTGGTGTTTGTGACATGGAAGAATTTAAAAATCTCTAACAGACCTGTGAGAAAAAGATACTCTACCCCATAGATCTCATCATCTGCCTTTTTTTTTTTTTTTTTTTTTTTTTTTTTTTTTAAATGCCTGTTTAATGTAAAATTTTGTCTTAGTTTCAGCAGGGATGGGATCGTTTCTTTTCAGAGTGTCTGGTATGATTTGGTTTTGGTTCTTGGAGAAAAACAGTGTTGATAACACACTGATGTTTATAGTTGCTGCTCAGCAGTGCTGTACAGAGCCAAGGCCATTTGCAGCAAGGGGCTCAATGAGCTGGGAGGGAGCAGAACTAAGACAGCTGACTTAAACTGGCCAAAGTGATATTCCATGCCATATGGCATCGTGTGGAAGGAGTTTTGAAGGGGATGGGAGTTCATCTTGCTCTTTTCCACTGCTCAGGGGGCTAGCTGGGCATCGGTTGGTGAGTGGTGAGCAATTCCTTGTGCATCACTTGTTACAAATATTTATATACATATATAGTCATGACTATTTTCCTTTTCCTTTATCTTAGTAAATAGTTTTATCTCAACCCATGAGTTCTACTTTTTTTTTTAATTCTCTCCCCCATCCCACTGGGAAGGGGAGGAGTGAGTGAACAATTGTGTGGTGCTGAGCCACCTGCCAGGCTAAACCACAACAAATTTTCATTTCTTGGAAAGTTTTCCAGACTACACACTGCTCCTCAAAATGTACAAGGTGACCTCCTCAAAATGTATAAAGTTAACTGAGTGTATGGGAGCTGTCAGCCCATCAAGCACTTGAGTAGCTCACCTAGGCATGTTGTTTCTTTTTATCCAGCTGTTCCAACCACAGCAGGTAAGACAGCTTTAGCAGACGAAGATTTAAAACATACGTGGCACTGATGGCAGTGGTCCTGTAAGGCATATTTTACAAGTTCTATATGCACATTCCCAACCAGCTGCTTGAGAACCACATGTAGTGAGCAGGACAGTGCTGCCCTTGGGGTTGGGACAGGCGTTTGGGAGCTGCTACTGGAGACAGTGGGTGTTCACCAAATAAACTCTTGTCTGCGCTACTTTTTGCTGTACTACATATAGAGTAAGTTTTCATTGTGACATTTTCAAAAGCTGTTTACCTGGACATGGAGATGTTTCGCAGTGTAACTCTTCTAAGAGAAGGAGGCAGTGAGGGCATGCCAAGGAACACTGACTGTATTAGCTGCTGTGTAAACCCAGCAGCACTATACCTCCGTGTCTTCTCCTCTGTGTGAATTTGCCACAGATTTCTGTGCTTCCACCACCACATTCTTTCCAATGCCTAAGCCAACTCCTTCAAAGCTAATTGCAGTATCAGTGTAATCTCCTCTAATATAATGGTTGGGTGTGAGGTGATAGCTAAATAAATCTCCCTCTGTGAGCTTTCACTGCAGGAACTATTCTTCTCAGATTCTGATAGACAATTCATCCCTTGTGCATGTCATTTGTGGAAGGGCAGCTAAACATTAACAGGAATTTGAGGGTCAGTGACTTCCCAAATGGCCATCTGTTGCACCCAACAGCTATCAGGCTGACATGAATCTATAACTGTGCCTTTGAGAAGAGAATCTTCTGCATCATGCCACGCTAATTGCATGCCCATCATCCATTTGCAGATGAATTGCAGAGCAAATGTGTTGTAAGTTGAAACCTATTGGTATATGCAGCCCAGGAACAGGGGCCACTTCCTGCCTGTGTATTTTGATGTAATAGTTGCGGCTCTCTGTTCAAATACGGTAAAATAAAGTTTTAGATACTGTCTAATAGTGTCATTGTGGAGAGTTTTAACTTGGGTACAGTTTAGTTCTCTTCAATTGCTACACTGCACAGCTGAGGCCCAGGCTTGGCCCAGTGAGTCTGGCTGCAGAGCTGGAGGCTGCAGGGCCCAAAGGGACAGCAAAGAGGGGGATGGGCTGGTACCAGAGAGGCTTCAAATATTAATGCAAATGTTAATAAATCAAGTTCAACCATAAAAGTGAGGGGAACGGCTGTCCCAGACTTACATACTTTCTGCACGGGGCCTAGACCCACTAGAAGAAACACTGGTGTTTGCTTTAAGACTTCCTGTGTTTTTTTGCAAATAAACAGGGTCGTATTAAATAAGCACTTGGTTTCATGAGCTGCTCTTCCTTAATAACAAAGTTCATGAGATTTTAAACTATTTATTTATTTATTTATTTTGTTAAAAATTGTAGTAATGGCCTTCTTATGTGGGAGATTTCCTTAGCATAGCTTCAGAAAGGTGCAAACGTATTCCTCAGAAGTGATTATTTGTTTAATTGTGCCAGAGAATGCTGGTAAGCTTTTGGATATTCTAAATTAGAAAGAGACCAGCAGTATTTTTTTCATTATTTTCATAACTCTAGCTACAATAAACAGTAATTTTTCAAACATATGTTTCCATTTTATTTTATGTTGGCAAAACCTTTGAACATGGTCCCCAGTGCTTACCTTAACTACACCTCGCGGAGGTTGTAAATACACCTCTCCTCAACTGCATTGCAGCTAGAGACAGCGTCTGGCAGCAGGCTAGGATGGGCAAATGACCTCAAAATCCTGAGGGCCTATAGCAGCGGTGTTCCACATTATTGATAGTAGCAGAGATATTGACAGTCTGTGCTTGGAAGGAAAATAGGAGTTTGATATGACATATTGTGTGTCTCAGCAAGACTCATAAATAATTTTGACAAGTTTTTGTATGCATGGGAAAGTCCTTGATTCAGCCTCCCATAAAAATAAACTTCTATTATGGAATGTATTTGTCAAGTGGCTGTGTGATGGATGGAGCTGCGTTTACCCCTTGGCAGTTCGATGAGTTTTAGATGCACAGCTTACCAGAGAGGATTTACGGGCAGTACAGAAATAATTATTCAGTATGAAATACATAATTCCTGTACCTGAATTTTCATTTTTTATTATATTTTGTTTCTCATGCATTTCTGGTCTTCAAGACAAAAGGCCTTACCATTTTACTTGCAGCTGCTGTACGTCTGTAGCTTCTGTTCAGAGAAACTAATTCAAGTCCAGATCCTTTCCCAAAGTTGGCTTATATTTCCCAAAAATAGGAAAGTTTGCATTAAAAATGTGTACTCTTTAATAATAGATACTCCCTTGAAAGGATTTGTTAGACATCTAGATGAAAAAGCCATCAGACTACATCAGACTAGATTCAGTTTGTTTCTTACGCTACTCATCACCAGTATTGTCTTTCTCATTATTTGAAAGAAAACAGATGATAGTAAACTTCCATGAACAGGTCACACCCTTCTGGGCACATTTGTTGTATTCTTCCTCAGGACTCCTCCTGCAAAGCTACCCTTCCACTGCTTTTCTTCTCTGCTTTTTTTATGGTAGTCATTCTTTCCTATCAGGTCTACCTTCATACCTCCTGTTACCTCTGCCATTTCTCCTTGTTCATTTCATTTCTTTTGCCTATTCTGTCTTTGCTCGTTTAACTTTTTGTTTAAACTTTTTCTCCTTCTTATGCCTATTCCTTTCCTCTAGATTTCTGTTCTCCCTGCAGTTTATAGTTCCTTCAGGCTTTTTCCTTTACCTTCCTCCTTCATGTGCAGTCCATTTCTTCTTTGTTAGCTTCCTCTTTATTCTCTCCATCTTCACATATCCTGGTTTATTTTTACCCTGCTTTTTTACTTCTGTACTTCTTAGCCTCTGCCCTCTGTGTTATTTACCATTCCTAACAGTCATATTTCCTTCCCCTGTTTTAAATTTCTGACCATGACCTCCTGACAGATACCTGTTGTTCAGTGTTTCTAATTGGTAGGCTGCTTAGTGGTCTGCACATACATAATATGAAACTTCCCATAGTTGTGAACATGGCACTTTTTTTGTTATTACAAGCAAATATTAATTAAAATTTTGGGTAGTTCCCATATCCATGGTTGTGAATCCCGCTGTCTCCAGAGAAAGCTGTACAATTCTGAATGTGTTAACAAACCGTTTTGTTGTCAAACATTCAAAAGAATAACAATTTTGAAAATAACTTTTAGCAGGTACTATGGCACATTATGAATCATGTGAAGAGATCCCACTTACCATAAGCAAGAATTATTGTGAATACAAGAATTTTACGTAAATAGCAAACTATTTGTAAAAGTAGAATATTAATTTCAAGACCATAGATATGGTAAATTAGAGTTCTGGTTCTTCATTAAAACATACAGAGAGATCTTTGTAGAGCAATTTGAATGTAAGAAATGTGCCTGCTCAAACAGTCTGTGAAAATAAAGCAATCTGTTAATCCTTAGAACTAGTGCCTGAATTCTATAATTTGATCACAGTATGAGTTGTGCTAACCTCATCTATCTGTCTCAGAAGCCTTCTCCACTGATCCCACACAGCTCATGCTCCGGGATTGGAGCTGCCCTCTGATCTCTACTGCCTGTCTGGGCAAACACAGTCTCCCATGGCCTCTCCAATAGCCTTCAGCAGCTCAGATGCCACCAGGCACTTGAATGTGAGAAGCTAAGCTAATTAACAGTTGTTTGTCCGCATGAAAAATAATGCTACACATTTCTGCCAATGCATTAGTTTACAGCTTCATTTAGGAGCAGGGAAGTCACTTGTGATCTCACATGGGCGCAAGTGAGCTGTTAGCACAGCTTTGGAGAAGGTCTAAATAATTAGGTGTGTGCAATCAGTTAAATCTCATTTTCTGCCACTCTCCAATATATGCAGTACCATACGGGGGATTCCTTGACTTCGAATCATTAATCCTACCAAAAAAAAGGTTTATCAAAAGCCTGTTTTTCTAAATCTTGTTTGCTCATGCACTGTTCACAGCAAAACTCCATTGCTACCACTGTTTAACATACATAAATAACAAGAACTTGTCTGCTACATCTAAATTTGCTGTTACAGAAATCCACCAATCATGAAAGTCGTGCAGTCTTGAATTGTGTTTGCACATATGCGTCTGTATTCATGATCTGTTACCTTGAATAGGTTGGATGTCCATGGTGAGAGCTGAGATTTAGAGCAGGAAGTGTTCACCATGTCCCTGCTCACAAAAATGTGCTGAAGGAAATGGGAGTATAAATTCAGTTTGCTTTGGCTCATAGGTGGTAGAATCTCCTTCTTTAAAATGAAACCCCATAGGGCTATACTAATTACTTGCCAGGTTTATTGAGGTATTACCATGTGCTCCACAGTAGTTGAAGGTCTGTCTGTACTTCCATTACAAACTTCCTCAGTGGGAAAGAATTTGAAACTGAACTATTAAAAATATTCTTTACCTAAGTCTTGCTTAAGAAATTCTCATCCAAAAGTAAAGAAACGTTTTACAGTGTTTGTGAAAAGAAGAATCTGAAGTCCGTATCTCTGGAATTTTGGTGCTAAAACAGGAAAAGCGATATTTTATAGCATTACTTTCCCTGTAAATCTTGGAAGGAAAAAGATACTTAACTTTAAATACTTAAGTAAACTCTCACTTAATGGTTGTTTTTTGATTTATTTGGGGGCCTTTGGGGTTTTGGAGACTGGAAGAGGGAGGAAAACTATGGCTGTCTGCTAATGTACATATGTAACTAAAAACTTTCTTCCTCTTCCCGTTTTTTCCCCAAACCTGCTGCTTCCTTTGCAAAATTCTTCTAACAAACATTTTTATTGCACATTTTAATAAGAGTCTGTATTAACACTGTTGTAATAACAGTGTTTTCTAATAAGTATCAAGCAATTTATCAACATACAGAGCTGTGTTAGAGATTTCTATTACTAATATCTTCAGGCACCTTTGTTTCAATCCATGTTGTGTTGCATGGTTCAGTCAAAGTGCACTTCAAGGCACCTGAAAGCAACCTCAGAATAGAACAAAATAGATTGAAATCAAGGAGCCTGGAAGCAAACTAGAAGGGACAATAGTGGCTTAGTAAAAGTCCTGTTTTCCACAGGCTCACTTTCTTTTATTCCATCATTAACAGTAAAAATTTGAACAATTAAATACTGTGTCTTGCTAGAGAATTATGATAGTCTCGCTGAAAGCAATAGCGTCAACAAATCTGAGCGCTAAGCATGTTCACTGTTTGCGAACTCATGTTTGTATTCATCTGGTACCCAGATTGCATGGAGTTAATCTGTAAATGCTCTTTCTGACTTCTAAGTCTATCTGCAGATGTAAAACCCTTTACCTTTATTCAGCAAAAGCAATACATGTTAGTGTACTGAACACAGGTGCAAGAAATAGGAATTTCTAAGTAGTGGACATGTTACTTAGCTTTCAGTTTTCATTTACTTATTCTCTTATAAGGATTTTACAAAGAATAAAAGCACAGAACTTCTCCTACATTCTTGCTCTCTATTCTTGTAAAAAATACGATAAGTAGCAATGATTGTTCCTCCTAAAGAAAGAATAATTTTAAGTGCATTTCAATAGGAAAATAAGAGTTTGTAGAGAAAAATAGATGTGTTCTTGTAAAAAAAAAAAAAACAACAAAAAAAACAGAAATGCTTGCTCGGAAACCTGCCTGTATTATTAGACACAAATGAAAAGTTATGGCTTTGAAACTATTTACTTGGCATGTAATTTGGCATACATGGCCAAAATTCTGTGATGAGCTGCATCGCAGTTAGATATCCTTATAAACAGTGTAGGAGATAAAAGATTATCAGAGTTCAAGTCTGGGATCATTCTGCAGGCATGTGAGCTACGTTTTCCTGAAGTAAAGGAAAAAATCTTCTGAATAGTTGAATATAAGTTTTCAAACTTGTGTGGTTTGGAGGAAAACCACTCAAATATGAATGATTAGTCTAATTGATAGTAACTGGTATCTGACTCAAGAGAACATGAAAGAGAACTATAGAATCTGATCTTACTAGCTACAATGATATGTTGATACTCCATGAGTATCGTTATATGTTCTGTGTGTATGTGTCTTTATATGAATAGTAATTACTATAACAGTTAATGTAATTTAAGGATGTAAATGTCATGGCTGTTTCATTTGTGACCAAAATATATTTAAAAAGGAGGATGTGTCATTTATTAATAAGTACTCGGGACAGAAATATATATATTTTTTTCAGGAGTAGGTTTGTTTAAATGTGGCAGGAGAACAGTTAGTTAATTAATGGGAAAGTAAAAGTGAGTATAAAGATTTTGATGGATAACATGGTAAAATTTGATTAGCCATCCTACATGTTTGGCTGTATTTATCTTATGGAAAGTCCCTTTAGACTGCTTAGTGTTCTAGTTGCTTGTGGATAAATAGGCCCTGAAGAATGCTGGTAGGAGGGCTTCTCACTTCTGAGAATACCTGCATACTGTATTGCATTGCCCTTCATTGCTCAGGCCAGGAGAAACAGGTTACATCCAGAGAACACATCCCCCAACTCCTCTGACTGCCATCAATTACTTAAAATACTACAGTGTAAATGACAAAGGTAGTTTTCTTGACCCCCTTTATTCTTTTTCCTGTAGTAAATCATGGAATCACACAGAATCACAAAATCATCAGGGTTGGAAGGAACTTACAGAGATCATCTAGTCCAGCCTCCCAGCTAAAACAGGTTCCTTAGACAAGGTTACACAGATTTACAGTAGAAAAGAGTCCAGACAGGTTTTGAATATCCTTAGAGAAAACTCCACGACCTTTCTGGGCAGCCTGTTTCAGTGCTGCATCACCCTCAGAGTAAATAAGTTTTTTCCCATGTTTCTATGGAACTTCCTGTGTTCCATTTTGTGCCCATTGCCCCTTGTTCTGTCACTGGGCATCACCAAAAATAGACTGGCCCCATCCACTTGACACTTGCACTTTAGATATTTACAAGCATTGAGAAGACCCACACCCTCAGTTTTCTCTTCTCCTGGCTGAACAGTCCCAAGTCTCTCAGCCTTTTCTCATACGGGAGATGCTCCAGGCCCCTGGAATACGTAAAAACAAGGTAGAGAAATCTGGCCTTTTCTGTTCAGGAATGTTTTCAAGTCACGAGTAGCATGGATGGTGCTAATTTCTTCAGTAAGTAAAATATTTGGGCATTTTTTTCCAAATATACTTAAGAAATCTGTATCTGAGTAATGTAAAATATAATGTACTGTAATGTGCATTTCAAGCTGCAAGTTGTGGCTTGGAGATTTATTTTAATTAAATCTGATGGATTGATTGACTAGTGGGGATGGCTTATGAGCATTTATGTGCAATGAAATTTCTAATACAAGTTAGCATCAGGTGCTGCTTTTATCACCTTCACTCTGAAGCCCACCTTTGCCTGAAGAAATTTTGGATTTGTTTATTCCAGGGAATGTCTTTGCCTTCTCTGTTTTTCCATTGGTCTGTGGTCAAGCTAAGAAAAAAAAAAAAGATACTTTATTGATGTTAACTCTAGGGTAAAATTTAGAAAATCACTATAAAGAAAAAGAAAGAAAAATTTTCAAATAACCTTATGTATCTTGTTTAGATACCAGGCAAAAGAGCAAAAATACTATAAACCTTTTCTTTACCCTAAAGCCGAGTTTATTTGAGTATAATGCACTCCTGTAAATGTAAAAAGCCAGGAACTGCAAAAGTTAACATTATTCCGTTTGTGGCACGAGCTTTGTGCTGTTGTTTGGTCTGTAGTTCAGTGTTACACATTTGAATTTTGGCAAAAGAATTCCCACATTAAGGCTATTTCCAATTACGGTCTGAAGGTTAAAAAAAAAAAAAGTCATTGACATGAACAAGATCTGAAGTGGATCCGAAATCAAATCCTGAGGCAAATTGAACCAAAGACAACTAAATTTGAATTTTGACGACTGTCAATACTGACTGAAAGAGACCTTCTTCAAAGCCACGTTTCTCTCGGGTAGCTTAGGGTGAGCCAAACAATGAGTTGTGTTCTAACGCTGAATTGAATTTTGTTCATCCCGAGTCATCCGTTTGACATAAGAAGGGCTAATTCTAAGTTATGGTACCACTAGCTGTGAATATTGTAATCCTCCCATTGTAAACTCAGTTTATTGATGACTGAAATGTGATGTCTTCATTACAGAATATTTTATTGTGTCTCTTTTCTCTCAATTCCCACATACGGAGAGACATTAAATTTCAAGGCTGATCTTTTTTTTTTTTTCTTTTTAACCTCCGATTACTTCTTCATGATTTGTTTATTTGTGTGGTGAGAGTATATGTAAAAATATTACCTTGTTAATTGTTTTTTTTTTTTTCCTAGTGCAGTTAAAAAAGAGTCTTATGCTTAAATAGGTGCTAATGTTTTAGTTTTGAAAGTTGCAGTGTTTACTGCCACAGTGAAGAGACAGTCGCTTTGTTATCTTAAGGACTTTTATGTGGAAAAAAATTCTTTTGTACATCTTTTTCAATACATTCTCCCATGCAGGAGTCTCATTTTAGTGAATTTGTTAACCTGTAATAATCCAAATAGCTGCTCCATCCTACATTATAAAGTATGAACGTGATTACTGGTGCTGCGTTACAGAAAAAGGGTGCTGGGTTTTTGTTTTTTTGTTTTTCGTCAATGTCATGACTGTTATTCATTATATTCCAATAGAGCAAAATTTTATATAATATAATAGATTTTGTTTCATGAAAGAATTCAGAACTTCATCAGTTTGGCTAGAGAGCCTGTGCAGAGGTGAGTTCAGTCATTCAGCTCTCTTATTTTCTAACCTTTCTTTGCAGTTTCAAATGCTGAATGTATTTTTAACAGTGTGTGATGCATACATGCCAATTTCCAACATCCTGCTACATTTGAATTACATTTTGATTTTGAGAGCTTTTGTACAATGAAGGCTTTTTATTCTTCTCTCCATTTCACATCATGCAAAAGTAGCTGGCATGGATTTTCTCAGACTTTCCAGAGAGCATCATCAGGCAGGGACCTGTCATGGAAAATCTCAGCCAACATGAAGGGGGAAAAAAAAAAGAAAATTAAAAGAGGTTATAATTTAAACCAGACTATCAAACTTCTTGACAGACACTAGATTATCATATAACAGTTTATTTAGGAGCCAGATGGCAAGAAAACCTTATCCTGCTCTATGATTGGACATCTCTGTCTAAGCCAAGCAGAATAATCTTGTAGACTACAATTTAGAGTGCCAGATTTCAATCTTCTGTTAAGCTTTGTATCAGCTTTAACGAAAACCATAAGTGACTAATTTTTAAGCAGTATTGAAAAAAGAAAGTGCGGAAAGGCAGCGTAATTTTCATCAGCAGTGGTGTTCTGGGACGCAGTGTCCTAGAAGGCATAATGGACTTAGCTTAAGCAGGTACCTCTGATAACTAAATAGAAGTTAAGCCCAAAAGAGGGAAGAAAGAAAGGACGGTGAGCTATCTTGGTCCTCCAACTAGTCCTTCAGACTTTTTCTTCACTTCTCTCTACAATCCATTTCACTCCAGAGCTGCCTTGTTTCTCTTCTCCTTTCCTAGATACTTCACTCTCTGCTGGAGATCAGAACTGTCTCACAGTCTCGCAAATAGTGATTTGTGTTTAAACCTTCGTCTCTCCTTTCTGCACCTTCTCCTTTTGTCTTTTTATTCTTCATGATTGTGCAATCTGCATTGTGTAGCTAAATTGACTTAAGCATAATATAAAGCAGGTTAAGTGCGCCTTTCTTCTAGGAGTGGCTGTAGTGCAACTAGATGAATTTCTTTCTAACTAGATGAATTTTGGTAGAAACTGGACTTAAAGCTGGGCAACCCTGTTCTGTTGTCAGCAGTTCTTTTACGGCATAGGCCATTGCTTTAAACTCAAAATGGTAGTACATACATTTCTTAAGCTTTGTTAATGTTCTCAGCAGTTATTCAGAAAATTGCTAAGCGCAGTTTTGTGTGTGTTTTCTTTGGTTCTTATCAAATGAGTTTAGTTGAAGATTCAAATACTTTGCTCATGATTTGTTCATCTGTTCTGATATCACAAGATCAAATTCACATCTGAAATAGTAATTTTCATCTCTTACTCGCAAACAGTGATTCCTCTGTAAAATATGTAACATAGACTTGACCCTGAATCAGAGACTTGAATTTGAACCTGCAAGATTTCCAGGGCTTTGAATTTGTACCTGCATCAAAATTTCACAAATGACACAAATTTCCATTACACACTAAAATCAAGGGGAAAAGATGCTCTGTGTTAGGCAATCTCTGATTGCATGAGTTCCATCTAAGTTCTGTGTCTTAAGTTCATCTCACATCAAAAGATTTTGTGTAAATTGCTTGCAGAGGTGAATAGGAAAATATTTCTCCGATGCTATTCCAGCCATTTAGACCAGTCATCTTATATATAAAAAATAATGTGAGATTATTTTAGAAATGGTAAGAATGCTTAGTTAGTAGTTCCAGATACTTGTCCCTGAACTTCCTGACACTGGAGAATCTTTCTTTCAGTCTGACTGCTGACTGTTGGTTGATGGTTGTTTTATTCCTTCAGTTTTGCCTAGGGAAGAAAAGAGATGGGGAGAGATGCCACAATACAGCAGTGGTCACAGAGTAGGGAAGAGTCAGAGCTAAGAACTATGTGGGCTGCTTCCTTCTGTCTCTTGCACTAAGCAAGGCATCAAAGGTCTATCCTGGCATCAAAACTGAAGTGTTTGCTTTTGCTTTATTAATCTGGATTGCAATATAAGTAGATGGTGTATAATATTTGTTTTTGCTTGTGTTGCTGTTTGGATTTGTTGTGATCATCTAGATGGTGTTTGCATGAATCTGAATGAGCAAAAAATCATGGACTTTTAAAATAGAAATATTAGGCAATAAATAGTATGGCTGAAAAATCAATAATAAAATACAGGTGGTTTTTCGTGCTAATTTAATTAAGTCTGTTTCATGTGTAAAATTGCATTTAGACACGCAGGTAGAGCTGCTTATCTGTATTGAAATGTAATTCTCATATACGGTCTGAAAACAAGCTGACATGTAACTAGCTATAAAAAATGAAATATTCTAAGATATCCAATATATCTGTGAATAAATGAGATGTGCAGAAGTAAAAAAGGAAAAAACAACTTCAAGTTGTCTAAAGAATTGCATGAAGATAAATAGAGAGTTTGGAGTATTTTTCCTTATTGATTATTCCCAGAACTTAAGGTTTCACAGTTAGATTGACAACTGAGTTATTTGCCCATACCTAGTGAGTGACAACAGATAATGGAAAGGCTTTTACCATGATATAACAGCAGAGAATAATTTCTAATTTACTACTATAGTTCTCATCAAAAGTACCCCAGCAAAAACAGTAGATTTATCACTTCAATTACTGGAATTTCACATTTAGTTTAAAGAGACATGTTTCTATAATGTGACAGGCTTTACAGATTCTGAACTTCTTCAGACATTTCAGTTATCAGAGTAATCAGGAAAAGATATAAATGAAAGCAATTGTTTTAGTTTTATAACTTTCAGTGCTGTCTACTGGCAAGAAACGAAACAGGCCATAAACTGATGGTCTTTGCCAAGTCTATAAAAGGAAAAAAGACATTTCATATCACAGTCTTTTTGCTTTTTTTACAACAGCTGTCTGATAATGGATGGGAGTAACATTAAAATAGTATTCAATTAATATCTAAAAATTGTCTTTTATATGTATTCCTTAAATTAGCCACATAGAGCTAGTAAAATATTATTTACCTCAAATGTATTATGTTTTTAACACATTTATTTGTATCACTTCTGTCCAGCTTGCATGCCTCAAGCTATGAGAGAGAACCAAAAGATTACAAAAAAAAAATTGACACAGAAAGACAACCACAGGCTTGTGTACCGCAAAAATCATCTGTGTGAATGATGAAGATGATTTTAAATGTACAGACAGGATTTTCTGCTTTGGGAGTGAGAAATGGTGTGTTCCGCGTGTTTCATTGAGGAGCATTCCTACAGTTGCTGTAATGCACTTCCTCATTTGATTTTTCTCAGCTTCAGAAATTGCAAATATCTGCTTGTAAGCTGGGAACATGGTGACACTTTTCAGTTCCCAGAGAGAAGTACCTTCCGTGTACCAGCATCATGCCAGGAGTGCCTGGCTACATGTCTTCCCTTCTGTCTCTCGAATGCCCTGCTTTTTGTGTGAAGGCAGCCTCTTCCTTGTACGCTAGTTAGAGGATTCAGGATGCTCCCCAAAGCTTGTCTCACATCAGTGCCTCAAGGCTTACAATCCTGGGGTGGCAGGTAGTGGCAGCTACTCGTTGGCCAGCTTAAATGCAGTACAAAATCTTTCTGGAGTACTGTGCAGTGCTTTCCATCTTACAGCAAGATAAATCAGTGCACACACTCCTGCACACAGAAATTCCAGGTCTCCCAGAAATTTCCCTTTTTCAGACAGCCCTTGGCAATCCTTCCCATTTCACAATAAAAGGCATCGAGGGAAACGTAGACAGGATCCCTACCAGAGGGTCTGCACATTTTCACATACAGTTCCTACTTCCTCTGCGAATCGTCATGACTCTTAAATACATCTTACTCAGAGGTGTTCTTGTCTCCTCGCAGAGCTGGGAGTAGCAGCCTGGGGCTGGGAATCAAACCCTTATGCCTCAAACCCTTGCCTCTGGATGCATGCCCTGGTCTGTGGGTTAGGCAGGCTCTCATGTGTCCTGCGTAGAAGTGCTGGCACATGGAAACACCATGGTGAAACCTCACCGACTAGCCAAAGCATTAGGAATTTTATTGCAGCTGTTGCAGAATTCATAAATAAGTCCACACAATTATGGTGTGTGGTATAAGTAAAATGCACGTGGTGCTTCTGATACTGTTCTGATGATTGCTAGTGTGCAGCTTGTATCACAGAGTGTGTTTGTTTGAAAAGGAGTTTACCTACTATATCGTATGTGAAAAAGTGGTCTTACTTGGGATTTGCTGTAGATGTAGAGCACTGGAGAAGTTAAGCCAGCTACACAATTTTATGGCCTGTTACAGTAGAATTTTCAAGAAAAGCTGCGAATTAGATCACAGAAAGGAAGTATCTGAATGCTATATACAGTGTCAGACGTGCATAAGTGATTGAGCACATCTGTTTATGAGGTGCAGTGCTTGAGCAATAATGTTTATGAGGAGTTCTGTGAGGCTGAGTAACATAGCTGCAGGTTAGAAGACTATTTGGATTATTTTTATATCCATTGATTCAAAGTCAGTCTTAATAGATTGGTCACACATTCCAGTATTTTTTATTTTTATTTGTTCATGTGGAGGCCAAGGAGGAGATTTTTGTTTGCTCTGTGCCAAGGATGCTTTGGCCTCTGCACCTTAACAAAGTAAGGGACTGTAAAATCTCGAGAAGGCATCCCTACATGAGCCTGCGGCTCTCCCTTGATTTATATAGGTTTTTTCTCTCAAATTTGGAGGTACTAGCCTTTTGGACCATGATTAGCATTGTATTTATATATTCACCTTGCAGTAATTCAGAGAGTTTAGAAGCAGAATTGCTAAGTCCAAGTTAAATTTAGGAGAAGTAAGTGTTTTCTTAGCAGAATTTTTTCAAATAATTTCATCTCACAGTCATGCAGAATGGCAGATGTTTGCAAATTTTGGTGCAAAACTGATTGAAATATTTTAAGAAAACTGAAATGATGTCAGTGGCAAAATTTATTTTACCAAGTGCAGATGTAAGACATCAAGTTCTCAGACTGATGGCAGAATTAACAAAAAACACCATCTGGTTCAATAATTATCTGAAAATACCCATATTCTTGGATTTGTTTTAATACCACTTAGTTCCCAGCTTTATTTTATCTGTGTTTGCACACCAATGAGACTAGATTGTGCAAAATGAAGACTACTTCCATCTGATCGTTTTAAAAAAGCACCGTGTTTTTGCATGAATAATGAATCTTTGAATTGTTACTAAACAAGCAAATTATTTGCGTATGTGTCACATCGGTTATCAAGTTTGCACATGTGACAGCTTCAACAGCCGTCACATAAAATGCATAGAGCTTGTAACCATATGTTTTTGCTTGACAAAAAGCTAAAACTCAAGATCAATTTTCAATATGGAATGCACAAATTAACACTTTAAAATGCACCGCAATATGTACGGCTTGGCAAAATTTGCAGAAATAGCACGTTTCTAGATATTAACTGATATCTTTGGATTCGACCTTAAGGTATTCAATCATTTTGATTAAAAGACTGATTTCTCATAAAACCACAGTCTGTTGGAGGCGCAAAGCCAATGACATTTGAGCATTCATATATTTTCATAAACTTTGAACAATGTCAGTGAGACACCTCTTCAATCTTGGCCACACAACAGCAGGGTATTCAATCTTTCTTTAGCTTAAGACAGAAAATTTGAATATCAGCATAGGGTTATTAATGTGACAGTTCACATGGTGTGCACCATGTTGATTCTTAAAAAGCAGATCTGTGGCATGTATAGAGCGCTGTGCTTTGCGCTCTTGCTGTTAAAAATCCGGCAGAAATATTTAAAATGCATTTTTACAGCTTGATCATCGCACTTCTTAGTAGTAAAATGTGAAGAAAATTGACTACAGTTTTACACTTTGAAAGTTAGCAGTAATATTTCTATGATTATATCAGCTGTTGTGTTTAATATTAAAGATGTACAACACAGATTTCAGAGTGTATTATTTAATTCTTTTTGTTTGTTTAAAAAAAAAAAAAAAAAAAAAAAGAAAGCATTAGCAAGTGACTAAGCAGCCACGCAGTTAAACATTTAGTTACGCCACCTCCCTCCTTTTCTTGGCTGACTTAATGTCTGTCAGAATTTGTGGCAATCTAAGTAAATAAACAGACACCCTCCCCCTCACCCCCCATGCTTATTTCTTTAAGTTCTGATTTTTGAGTAATGTAATGTTGTTCAATGTAAGCATGTCATTTTACATTACATCATGTTGTAGGTCAGATGCAATGTAACTTTTTATGATGCATTGTAAATGACAAAACATGCTGCAGTATGTGATATATATTGGTACGTGCCCCTGATAACATCGCTTTTTCTTTGGAGTGTTGTCGCCTGAGCAGCTTGGGAGAAACCAGATGGGCTGTGAGGGGAAGATGAGCAATTCTGTCTTGCCCAAACTGCAAATGTGACAACACACTGTTAAGACAGGAGACAGTGAGGTGCATGTGTTAATATAATACGAGGCACCCACAGATGTCCCAGAATTTTCATTTAAAGAGCCCTGCTAAACAAGCAGAACCCAGAGTCGCATCCTGTTGCAGTGACACTGGGAAGATCTGCTCTTGCTGTTGTATGAGGTGGGGTTGACATCTGGCGGCTCTCAAATCCATGGGTGCCTGCTAAGAAATGTTTCCTGGTCCTATCCAGGAAGGAACAAGGAGCCTGTCTTGTAATTCACCGTTCTGGATACTTCAGCAATTCCGAGTTTGTCGTAATGATTTAATATTTCCACAACATCTTTTATCTTAAGGGATGTTGAAACCTGTTACAAACTTCAGGCTCTTCCTAAGACTTCACCGCTCCTCACTAAACCCAGCCATAGTTGAGGCAAAACATAGAGAGCAGCAGAAATACATGACTAATGCCATTTCCAGTTTAAACTGTAGGGGAAATCCAGGAAAGCATAATGTGACTAAAAAATATTGGAATTTTACCAGGACATCCTTATTTTTGGAAAATGTGCTACAAGAATCTGCCAAAAGTGTCTTGTCTGAAAAATTGCACAGCATTTCCACCTGCATGGTGCCCCACAGTGATAGCACCAAGCATAGTCATAAGTAAATATCTTTAATGGCTTCAAACGTCCTAGTTTGGGGAATAAAAGGCCTTTATTCCATGGTATTGTGACCGTGAGCCTTCACTGTTGAGAGTTATGCTTGCATCACAATCAACTTACTCTCACTGTGTCTTCAGACTGTGAGCGTCCAATAGATTGCTTCCCTTAGTGCCTGTGTTTGTTTAGGGCCCAGCGCAGTAGCCCTTACAGCAATTGCACTATATAAATGGTAAATAAAGCAGTACTAATACTGTTTGCTGCTATGCAAGGTGTTGTTTCGTTTGGCTCAGAGGCAGAAGCAGTACAAAGAGGCTCACGGCAGGCTTTCCCATGCATTTCAACCAACTTTGAGTGAAGATCTCTCCTGTCCCAGCTACACGCCCCAGCTTTGGGATTGATGAGCCTGTAGGCATGGTGTCAGAACCGCAGGGCAGTTTGTGATGCTGGTTTAAGCAGCATTACCCATTCATGAGTTTGGATGTGAGTTTACTTCTCAGTGGCTTACATGCAGGTTTTTTTTTGCTGTGAGATTTACAAATGGCATAGTTGCACACAGTCACTTAAATAAAGAGTAGCCAAATTCCATCAGAAGCCTGTAAGAAAGTCACACACTATCTATCTATCTTCACAATTGTGTGTATTTGGAGAGGGGTGGATGGGAAAGTTTTTTTACACAAAAATTAACTTTTCTTGTGTCTTTTGTTTTTATTCTGAGCCCTTGCCTTTGGGACACTTTTTTCTGTAACTTCTACCTGTGTAGTTGAGCAAACTGTACAGAGAAGTCTTTTGAGAGTTTTGCTTGAGTTCTGTTCTCTTCAGCAGGAGGAAAAAAAAAAAAAAAGAAAAAAAAAAGAAAAAAAAAAGTGAAGGAATAGGAAAAGAAAAGTACATATAAAATGCAGTAGGAAATCATCTGGCATAATGGTTAAAAATGCCTTAACTTGTAGAAGAAAGACTGTTATTTTATGGTTTTGAGGTCTTTACTGAAGCCTTCTAGTACTGAAGGGTTTTCTTTCTTTCTCCAAATACTTCTAAGACGAATGTCACTATATAATGAAAGAATCTCCAGGACAAAGTCTTTCCTATTTTAACACAGATACCATGTCATTGCCTCTGTTCTACTTGTGCAGTTGTGATGAAAGCTGTACGAATGGCTGAGCTATTCTGAAAGGCCATATTTTCATTCTGAGTAGAAAATAACTGTGGGAAGACGAAGAGCTGCTTGATGCTTCTTCTTTTTCCACTAACTTTTCTTCTTCCTTATTCAGCTGCAGCAGAAATTGGGTGGGAATTGATAATCCTTTAGGAATGTAGCTTTTGACACTTATCTGGTGGATGATAATTAATGCATTCCAAGAGGATTATCATAGTGGACTGTAGTTATAAAAGAGTGACATTCCATTTACGTGGAGCGAAACTTTAATATATGGCTGTCTCTACCACGTATTTTTAGGAGAAATCTTCCACCTTTCAGTTCCAATCAGTGGAGCTCCACCCATTCCAGCAGTAATGAGAGCAACTGTAGCCAGTCAGTTATTACTATGATGTTACCAAGCCTTAAAAGCGCAGGAAAACAAAATATTATTACTAACGCAGAATGTATTTAATTGTTTCTGAGATATTCATTGTGACACACTTAATGTTGCTGAGTTCAAGAGGAGTAATGTTTGCAAAGAATTTAAAATGGAGGATGAAGGCTGAGGACAATGGGATTAGGTCAGATAATATGATTTTTGTAAGCAGCTTTTTTAATATAAACTCCACTACAGTAATGCAGTGAAATGAAAGTTTCATAGACAAGTTACTTAAAACTGGACTATCTTTACAAACAGTGTGGGTTGTGAATTGCTGTATCCCTTCACTAAAAAAGTAAATATTTTTACAATTTATGATAACACCCTTGGGCGAGGTTAACTGAACTGCTCCACTTTGAGGAGGACCTATGAGTATCCCTTTTCCTGAATTTGATGGGACTTGGGAAGGACGTGCTTTTCTCACCGTCATTTAGGGCTTGGGACTCTTCCCCCACGTATGTCTGGGGAACATTTTGATTCAGCGGAAATGGTCAATTTCCATTTGGTTTCACTGTGGTTCGGAAGCCAAACTTTTACTGTGATGTTATTACATGTGTGCTTTCTGCATCTATTTAAAATAAAGAATCTTGAGGATGATGATAGATAGAAAGTATTGCCTTCAGGTTCTAAGAATTACAGAACATGGTATGTCAAAATCAAAAAGGCTGTAACATTGTATATTATTGTACAATCAAGGTAATTCTTATAACCTTATGGCAACAGACAGTATGATTCAGCTGCAGAAAAGTCATCAATATATGTTTCAGTCTATCTCTGCGTTTGTTCTTCGCTCTCCAAAGTTAATCTTATGGAGGAAGTGTTATTAGTCACCAACCATTTGTCAGAATGGGTTTTGTTTTCTGTTTCACTGCACTGATTTCTGTATTGCAATGCAGATGCTATACAGATGCTAACATGCTCGCTGTACTAATCTGTGACAGCATCCCTCTCTCTACAGCAAGGAAATCTCCTTTCTGATATTCCATGAATATGTTTGATTGGTTCAGCATTTGGGTTTATAGCCTGTGTAGGTGGTGAACTACCTTTTTGTGTGAACAACTGCCAATCTGCAAAAAGCATACTGAATAATAAATTAAAGATGTCAGGCAATTCTTAAAACTACAAGAATAGTTTCAGAATTGAAATGTTCTGCAAGGTAGCCACGTAGAGGTCAAACTCTTCCAATACATACTGATGCACAGTAAAGATTACATAAATGTTAAATAAGAAGAATACCATCTAAAAAATACATTGCATTTATGTAGAAAACAAATTTATGTCATTGAGTTGTAGATGTAAGAAATGGAAACAATTTATGGGATCCCCTAGTCAAGTCCACATGAGGTGCAAGAGTGCTGAATAAAACAAGGCTTTGTGCTCTGTCCAGTCTTTGCTGGACACGTACTAAGATCCATCTCAATTGAAATTTTACATAGTTTCAAATGGAAAGAAAAACTAACGTCTGTAAGGTGCTTGAGCCAGAAACTCCTTTTAAGTATCCTGATGCAAAATATAATAGTGGATTTAATGTGTGGAAGAAGTTGAATTTCAGGCAGTCCATGAGAAATCTTTCTTTGCCCCGATACCATGGGATTGGAATTAAACGGTAGATTGTGTCTGTGATTCCCATTAAGGGCAGTCCAAATGCCATCTTCAAGGCAATGCTTGCTTGCTGCACATGTTGTGAGCCCTCCAGCTGCACTTAGAGGCCTGACCAGAGGCTCTCTCTTATTACTGTTTAAAGCAATATTATTCTCTCTTTAATTTGTGCTGATTTACTGCATATTTATATTGCATATCTATATTTTTGCATTTATAAGATGCAGGTTTTATTTAGGCCTCAGTGCAAATGCCGTGACAATCTGATGCTCCTTGCCCCCCCAGTTTCTAAGACATGAGATCTGCAGTTTACTTTTTGGCACTGGAGAAGCAGTTCTAGATACCTCTGCAAATTAATACAGCTTAAGTAACGAGGTACTAAAATGATTGAAAATATTTCAGGTGAAAACTCAGTCTTACTATTACCCATGATGGTCTCCTCTGTCTCCAAAAAAATAAAAGGCATTTGTATGTTTATTACAGCTGGCTTCATTTCTTCTTCACTTCCAGTTTTTAGGTTCAGATAGTAGTAATGATTAATAATATAATAGCTCTGAGACATGTATTTCTCTTCTCTCAAAAAGGGAGGCAAGTAAATTTATTCTTTCACAAAAGGACATCAGTTTTAAAGTGTATGGCGAAAATGTATCAAAATATTAATTAGACTTTTCTTTTGTTTTCCTAGTTTGCATTAGACAGATGGAATTCTGATCTTTAACAGCATCATGACTCATGAAACTGCTTGTGTACTAAAATGCCATTATTAACACAACAGTAGTTTTCAGCAGTTGGTAATTATTGGCATAATTAAACATTTATCAAGAAACAAGTATTTATCATTCATTAAACTTTCATTAAAAATCCATCTTTGCACAAGCTAGATTAGCCAGTGATTTTCAAGTGATAACTTCTTAACTTCTGGCAGAAATGCAGAACATTTTGATAGTGAAGAAAGTCATGTACAATGAGCCTTACGAGCTTTGTGAAGAATTACAGCAATTCAGACTTGGGAGTGTTATTTTTAAGCCTTCTGTAAGACTTGGACAAGGAAAGTGCTCAGCTATTTTCTGTACCAAGTTTGGCACTTTTTAATAGAAATTTTATTTCAGAAAAGGCAGTGCTAAGTATGCTTTACTACTGCATTTAAGTAACTTAAATACCCACAAAACATGAGGTGTTTACATACACTGGGGCATCAAAAGCTACGTTTTGAATGGACCATCTCGTCTAATCTGCCTTATGGTATTTGCAAGGGAGGGAGTCTTAAGCGATGTTTGTAACTGGGAATTCTTTAAGAGTTGTCTGGTTTTGATATAGTATTTTCCAGCACTTAGTATTTCTTGTTGCTAAAGAGAAAAATATGCATGTTCTATTATTTGAAAGAAAGAGGCCCCTTACATATCAGATTTTGGTTTTATTTTGCAGACTAGAATCTCAGGTCCATTCTCTGGTGTGTTCGGTTTTGACTGATTCATTCAGATCACAGGTTCATTAGTTTTGCCATGTTTGGGTTTCATTAGAGGTATGGATTTCAACATGCAGAAAATAGATGTTTAGCCAACACCCTGTAGTTCTCTCTCATTCTGATTTTCTTATTTAACGGTTTTTAAGTCTTCTCATCTTGGCTATTTGTTATCTAACTTGGTTCTCAATTGCCATCCTTACTAACCCTTTTTACCCCAGAAACACCGGCTTGCTTCATCTTGTAGTTATCAATTCATTATTTTACCGTCCCTCCCTCTCTTTCTTCTCTTTCTTATGCATATGATAGAAAATACTGTGTAGCCCTCCTTTGCAATCAGTTTTGCAGGAGGTACCTATTTGGAAAGGCTAGTGTAAGCTTAAAATGCTCCTATGTGATTGTCTAGATTGTGGTGGGCAAAAACAATATTCAGTGAGCAAGACTGTCTCAGAAAGCTCCTTCACATACATACTGGTGCTTCACATCTTAGCCCATATTCAGCAACTTTCTTTGTGTTTTCTCTTGGGCGAAAAATTTACTGTATCAGTGCTTTTATGTCACAAGAATGAATTGAATTCGTACCCTTTAGTGCAAACAACAATAGACAGAGTGGTAACCTAGTGGAAAACAAATAGATGCCCCGTCCCTTTTGGGGATTCAGAGAGGTTCAGAAAGATGGAGCTGACGGTAGAGAGGTGGCAGATAAAAACAGGCCGAAGCAGGAAAGAATCCTGCGGTCATTTATTACCATGCCATCTTCATAGTGTTTGCTGAACCAAGGTGCAGAGTAATGATTCAGACAAATGATGTTAATAATAATAGCTGGCCCTTTGGCAAAAATGGAATACCTAGTATTGCAGCATGAGACCTAATCAGATTCTCCAAAACTTGCTTCAGAACGATACCATTTTTTGTCGTCAAGTTTTCCATCAATTGATTCTTCTCAGATGCAGTATTTTTAAAAGACTGGAAACAACAAGCTGTTATTCTCCATCAAAGAAAACACAAAAGCAGGATTTAAAATATCATGATACTTAAGGTACAGTTCAGATCTAGTTTTAAATTAACATGTTGTTTCTGGTTTATTTTTTTGGAGGAATTAGATCTGTTGACAGTATCTACAAGATGCTTACAGTTACCATGGACTACTTTGTTACATTTAGAAAATTTTTGGAGTTTATTATCTTTTTTTCTTTCTATGTTATCCATGAAGAATCCATCTTACTTACTGTAAGTGAATGATGGCACATATGCCTTATGGCTTTGTGTTGCACACGGAGTATCACTGGTAAAAGCGAGATCCGTGTAAAGCCCAGATAAAGATTTTTAAGACAAGACAATTATTAGTACTGCTAGGCAGATTAATTATTTTGATCCGAAGATAGGTATTCGTACATAAATGAACACCTTCACCTAAACAAGCTTACTAACCATTTTGTACTTACTAACCATGTCAGATATGACATGGTTTTGTTGTTCTTTCTAATAATACCTGTAGTTTTTAGGCATATAGGTTGCAATTATTTTTATTAGCTGCTGTTCCGTTAACAACATAGCCAACATCTGTTTTAATCTAAACATCATCAGACTTATTAATTAGGTACATTTTGGCATCAATTTATCACACATGCTTTGACACTTTTGATACTTGAAGCATAAGCTATTATGTGTAAAGAAAAAAAAAACAAGTATGATTTGGAGTTGGTGTTATACATCATCTGTAGGGAACAATTATGTTGGCATGTGGGAGGTTAATGTACACACTCTAGATTCCTTTGCTTGATTTGCTGTTTTCTTCTTCATAACTCTAGGTAAACAGTTTGTGCTGCCATTTAATGCACAGGTTAAGTGTAGTTGCAGGCTATTATACATCATTAGAGTAAGTAATATTCAGCTGTGGAAGAAAGATGGAAGCTTTTCACTTGTAGCCACTTGGACATTTCATTTTTCATCTAGTATGCCACAGCAAAAATTAGTTGTGGCAGGCCTGATGTAATTTATAGCCTGGTACCCTGAAATTAAGCAATGAATCACACCATTTTGGCTGATTAGAGTTAATGCATTTTTCCTGATGACATATTTTGTAAAACAATGCAGTTTATTCTAAACTTTGCCTTATCGGACTTAGTCATTTCTCACGTCAACCTGTGCAGTGGATTGTACCATGTACAGTGCACTGTATCACTAGTTTTCTTTTGGCATTGTACCGTAGTTATCTTCTAGCTTAAAGGAACAGCCTTCCCTTTCTCTCCTAATTTTCTCATTAGAAAGCAGCACCTTTCCTCTTCCTCCTTCCCCCCACCCAGATGATTCAGAAGCAGAACAGAGAGTAACGCAATTCGATGCAGCTTGATTGAAAGCACAGGGGGTAATGATCAAGTGAGTAGAGACCATTGGATTGTGCCTCAGGTCCTCGCGCTCTGGATCTGGTCAATAACAAATTTATTACTAATCAAATCCAATAAATACAAAACAGCATACATTTATTTTTATTTGGCACCTGGCTGGTCACAGAATAATAATAAAAAAGGTAAGTGGGAGACTGCCTTTCCAAAGAGCGCACTGCAGCCAATATGCACCATACAGAAAGCTACTGTACTTTGCAGACAGGCAGGCAGGCAGTCCCCAAGAAACCTTGCTGCGTATGGCTGATTACTGGTGGGCACTGCATTCCACTTGCTTTGGAATATATTAGCGGTGCCAGCTCTTGAGTTTGGAGCATTCTGTTAGCCAGGATACCTTGTGATAGGGAGAGGTATCACTGCAGAACAGGATCTATAGGTATTAGTGTCAAGAAGAGTAATGTCTTCCTTGCCCTTTCTCCTGGGTTATTGCATGGGTTATACAATGACCGGGACGAGTTAATAGAAAACAAAGAAACTAAAGGTGTGTGGGGAGGGGAGAGGAATCAACAACAGAGCTGAGACACGTGGATTTTACCTTTGCCAAAAGTAATGTGCGACTATTCTTTCTCCTCAAATCACTAACATGCATAGGAGAGCACGACATAATCATCACAGGCATCTTGCACCATGTAAATCTGACACAGACAAACAATGCAAAGCTAATGTAAAGCTGACATTCGCTACCCAGCATTTTTTGTATTCGGATATTTTTATACATGTGTCCATGAAATTTAGCTAAAACTTCTAGATGCTGCTATTTGTTACACAGGCACATTATGAATTACCAAGTGTGTGCCACAGATACAAACTGAATAAAATGCCGGGAAATCTTCACTTACATGAAAAGTGCAGCTTATGTAGCTTGAAAGTCACATAGTGCATAAATTCCTTCTCTCCTAGCTGCTGGCATCTCTATATTTCTGAATGGTTTGTCGAAAAAATCAGAAGCGATCCACAGCATGTAGGACAGCAGCCCAGCGTACCTGCAAGGATCCAGCCTACCTTGTTCACACCCAGGATAGGAGAAAATGATTTATTATCTGTCCCTTGAATTTCTCTGAGCGTTCTGTCTAAACTTTAAAAGCAGATTACATTTGCGATTAAACCTTAACAAATGTTGTTTTAACTAGACTGCAACGTATGTTATTGACAACAAGCTTTTTTCCCCCTGAAAATAACATTGGTGCTTAGGCATGCAATTTACAAAAATGACAAGGAAGGGTGGTACTTTTCCCAAGGTGAATGTGAGTTGACTGATTAGCTGGTATTTCAACTTAGATTCTTGCAAATTACAGACATAAGAAACCCTGCAATTTATATGTACTTTAGAAGTGAAAGCTTTAATCCCATGATTCATGGAAGTAAAGTGGTAATAATTTAAGTACCATATTTTATTTATCCCTCAGAGTTGTCAGCTGATACTAGAAGTATTCTCACTATTTTTGGGTTGCTGCCTTTGGCCACCTAATTGCTTCTTAGGAAGTAAGAGGGAAATTGCTTATATAACTGCATGGATTGTCTTTGGCAACGTCAAGCCAAGGCATCAATCAGTCCATCTGGGTAAAATCACAAGCTGACTCCGATATTGCTAAATATTTATACTGTCAAATACACACAGACATCCAGATGAAAAGAGGCATTCATTAGGAATGCTCCAGCTTGTCAGTTTAAAGATGTAGATTAGAGCAAAACCTCCCACTATGGTACTGAGTGCTCAGGAAAAGTCTATATTTAGCCATTCTGAGCAATAAATATCATCATATTGCCTCATTTAGGTAAATAGAGAATAAATATTGTCAAGATGATCTAGAGATAATGTAAACAGATCCCTCTCAGAGTCTGTGTTACTAGGGTAAATTCCAGGACATTGGTGTGCTGCTGATACTTTTTGGTTTAACCCTTTTTTCTTAATCGCATTCCCCTCCCCTTTACAGTAACAGTAAGATTTGTTCCTTGCAGATGAGAAGGAACAGGAAAAAAAAAAAAAAAAGAGAAGGTGGGGTTTCTTTTTAAACAAAAGGTGATTTCAAATTCTGAGTTATTACATTAATTAGCAGTTTTGCTCTAATATTGTCTTGGCGTTGCTAGAGGCTGCTGTCGCCGCTGCTGCTGGAAAATACAGATATCTGTAGCAAAGCTGAAGCTCCTTCCAGAGTTTAACACAGGAACTGACAAAGACCATCAGTCAGAAGAACATCACAGCTCTGAGGTTAAGACATGATTTCAAGAGTACACCCAGTTAAGACTCAGAGTGGAATTTCTTTTATAGCACTTTCTTTAGTGATAAGATGAGGCGCACTGTAAGAAGAAGCGATGAAATATCGGTACTTAGACGAGAATTAAGTTCCTGTCCTGCTTCGGCGTGGGCGGCTTGTCCTGATAAATTAAAATTTGGTCACTCTACTCCATGCCAAGAAAGATAAAAAAGGGATTTTTACCTGTTGGGGGGGGGGGTCTGAGCTGCAATGCATTGAATTGGCACCTTGGAAGTTACATGCAAGGAGAGTGGTGACTGACGCCAAAGTTTTCGTTAATTACACTAGATTATTTTTTAGATTAATAATTAACATCTCTCTTTATAACTAAATATCTGTAATTAATCAGCAAATCATAATGTGGAGACTAATTAACTTCAAACTCAAATCTTAACAGAAAATCCATATTACTATCCAGCATCATTAATTACTGTAGTAATCAAAGTTATCCCTTATGGGATTTGACGTACAGCTTTGTAGGTTTATAAACCAAGCCATTATCACAAAAAAACATTTTGAAAGCAGCTTCAAATAGCATTATAGATAACTGAAGTATTAGATTGGAAATTTAAACAAGTTTTCATTTTGTCTGTATTACATTGTCAATAATCCACTCACTGAAGCTGGGTTAGTAACTGGGAGAGCACACTTCCATTCTCACTTACGTATAGGAGTGGGATTTTGGGTCTCTTTGTGCATTGTTTCATATTTATTTTTTAATCGTTTGGGGTTACAGCAGTGATTTCTGTGAGAACATTCATTTGTCAGTGTCTGCGAAAAACATGCCGGACTTTCTGGTAGCAGTTGCTGTGGTGCTGCCCGTTCTAGTTAGCTGTGTAAGAAACGAATTAACAGCGGTTTATGTCCTCTCATTATTCACAAGAAGTACCAGCAAATAAAGGTTTGAGCTTTTGGATGCAGAGGAATCTTTAAGTGTTGATTAGTCAGCGTTCAGTGGGAAAAAAAAGGGACAAAGTCAGGCTTTTATGCCAAAAAAAATCATCCCAAACAAATCTTATTTTAATTAGCTTGGACATCACAACTAGCAAGGTCTGGAACGCATTCATTTTAATTTTTAATAAACATGAACGGCAATAGTACCATTGCAGCACACTGAAATCCCCTAGCTGTTTTTCATTTAGAAAGTTAGGAGTTAAAATCGTGTCTAAAATCCACATTTCAATTATTTTATCACCTAATCTTCCAAGTACGCACATCCGATACTGTTCTTTTGTGTGGCAGCTGTAAAAATCGTAAGCAATTTTTACTGTCAAGAAAACTCTGAATAAATAGAGGCTGTTAACTTAGGCAGATATCTGAGGTTATTTGGTGGCAATCAAGAACTCACAGCACTTCAACTAATGGGTTATGATCAGAAACTGTTCCTAATAGCCAGCTAGACGGATCTGAATATGAAGATTTCTATAATTTTGTTGTCAGCTTGTGATGTACTCTAGTGCTAATTATTTGGAACAATTATGTTTTCCTAATAACAAAAGAAGAAGCAGTGAATTAAGCAGGCTTACCTTCAGATCTTTAGATAACAGTTTAAATGCACTTGCCATTAAGAAATAACGTTTCTTTTTCCTGTATGGAACCCTAATTATTGAAGATGCTTGTCTTTTAAAATCTACTTTTTCTACTTCTTTTAGGCATGTTCAATGTGTCAGTTTACACTGATGACTTCAGTAACTAGTATTTTCTCAGTCTTTGGTTTATGCCTGTACCTCCCATAGTCTGCTTACTTTATTTGGTTATTCAAAAACCATAATTAGTGCAGTAATTAACATGTGGATCCTTCAAAGGGAGACTGTTAGAATCATGGGACGTCTCTCATCAGTCTTACTGATGTATAGATGATAAAAAGACTTCGGTTGAGGTGACAACAGGATTTGTATTACTGCACATTATCTGAGCTGCAGGGAAATTCAGACAAGACTGTGGTCCGTGGAGTCTTTCCTTTTGAAAAAAGTAATTATCCACACTGTTTCTATAATGCAACTAGGTGTTATCCTGTATTTGCAGCTGTCAAATCATTTGTTTTAAAACCATTATTTTGTACCTTATGAATACCGTAAAGTTTGGGGTTTTGCACGTTATCTTTTAACCAATTACGGAAGTGGGGTGCAGCAAAGGCAGCAATAATAGCAACAACAATAACAGTAATTTATATAAGCATAACAGATTCCTTCTTGACAGTTGATTTCAGCAATGTTTATGGTAATGTGAAGTCGATACAGTCATAAGATTACACCCATAAAGAAAAGACCCAATTTTATTTTATTTATCTTCCCTGCGGAAAATATGTTTGTTTGTTTGTTTGTTTAAGATCTCAGATAAGCTGAAATTGTTGTGTTTTCAAGCCACAGTAAATCAGTGGTTGGCATTTGAATCTCTGTGTGGTTCGTGTAAATGTATTCCAGTGTTTCTTTGAGATGCTTATAGCCGATGTCTTCAGCTTCCATCTATGATGTTTTAAATCAGTGCATTAAGGAAATTCACATTCTTTCATTCAGCCTCTAACTTTCCGTAAGTAGTAGCCCTCTTTTTCACATTCACTGACATATGCCAGAAAAATTCAGTATTTTACCCTACAGGCAGCCCACGGGACTGGGATGAAATGGCCTCTATACATAGGGTATGACTTTATTTGCTAAAGAGGTTATTTGAAAAAGCCCTTAGGGTACTGCTGCCCTTTTGTCCCTCAAACTAGTAGGGGGAAAAATATAAAAGGAACTACACAGTAATCCCTTGTAGACAGGTGACCTTAAGCCAATTCTGTACTGTAAGGTTTCCATTTAAACTCAAAACAGACAAAGGGGAAAAAAAAAAAAGGAAAAAAAGAAAGAAAGAAAAAAAAAAAAAAAGCAAATTGCAGGTTTTAATCTGTTATACAACCCTTGCAATATTTTCTTCTGTGAACAATTATCAAATACGCACAAGTTTTACTGGAAGTACGTAAAATTCAGTGTTGTCCCGTATTATTTAATGTAATGGTCTGTAGACAATGAGCATCCTACAGGCTAGCATAAAAGCATGTGAGGACCAATCGAAATAAACACTATCATGTTTATTGCAGGTAACCGGTTGAGGATTTTACCATACTGGTATCTAAATCTTGCAAGGACAGCCAAGTATGATTAAACAGAAATGTATGACCCTCCAATTTGCAGTATTAACATATCCAAAGGTACTTACTTAACATCAGGTAGAAACAACTATCATATTTGTCCTTTGAAGTTCTTTTCTTTTTTGTCCTTCTTAGAGTCTGGTGCTGGTTGATGGGAGCAGAACTACAACAAGAGTACATCAGAGTTTTCTCAGGGCCATGGTTCCACCTCAGGTATCCTATCCTGTGGTGTTGTGTTGGGTATTAAAACCTGCTGTCATCTGCAACAGCTTTACAGTGAAAGGTGCCATATTATTCTCGATATGATGCCATCAGTTATTGTTAAATATGTGCTATCCAGATTAGATATTGCTCTTTAATAGACAGTCTTCAAAATACCATTATAAATTATGAACAGCAGCTCTGAACCCACTTCAGGGTAGCCTCCATTAAGTCACAGGTGTGACATCACTGAGCACCGTAATTAATGGGTGTTATGCCACTCCCTTGACTTATGAGTTTTTCAGAGGTTTTAATTACTTTTGAGTTTGAGCCATTCTGGCAGAATTTTGAACAAACTCTGGTGGCAGCCTTGCCTGAACAAAGCCGTTCCAGCAGCATTTAGAAAAAAAAGAGCAACTCTGGTGGCTAAGGGAAAATGCTTCAGCCATTCTTCACGCCTGGTAGTCTGTAGGGAGGTTAAAGGGAACAGGAACAGCTTTTGTCGACTGCTGCAGGCACTTGGTTACTGCGTTCCCTTTCTGCATCTAGGGAGGAGCTGTAAAAATTGTGGTCAAATCCATATATTATATAAAATAAAGGAGAGAAAAAAATCTGAAAAGCCAAGAATGGCTGGAAGGGTTATCACATCATCAACTTGATTTTTGGTATAGAAAAGTTGTTGTTTCACATGTGAGTGCAGTCTTCGTGTGACTGATAGAGTAAACAGAAAAGAAGAAATGCCATCATTTGTCACCTATCAAGAATCAGTTATAAATGATGCCTAATTAATTAGCACTTAAGGCAGTATTCTTTAAAGTAGGAACTGATTTCAGTACCAAAATCCAATAACAGAAGAATTTTAAATGTAGTGCACGCTGCCTTATCTTCATTCCTCATACGCATGTGCACCGGAATGCACGTATAATATTAAGTTAATTCAGGTGTAAAGCTTTGTTCTCCAAACAGCTGAAGCTTCATGTCATTGCTTATATGCACAAACACACATTTCTCCATATGCTGGCACCATATTGGTGTTATCACCGTAGCATTTCCTCCTCTTCAGATGATCTTTTGTTAAAACCTTTATTTTTGTGAGGCAAATAAACTTTAGTAAATGTAAACCAATTATTTAACCAAATTACTTTGATCATGGGAAACTGACAATTAGCTTTACAGCTTCTCAGCAGTGAAATCCACACAACAGAGGAGACTACAATATTCGGTACTGCCGTGCAAGTTGATGTGGTGCATTTATTTTGTGTAGCAAGCTGTGAGAGAGGAGGAGGAAAGGGCAGGAGATGAGTGAAGTCCATTTTGATGAACAATTTTTTTATATCTGTGCTTTGTGCTGTACGTTGTTTAGTTTTTCTAATTGATTCCTAATATATTTTGACAGCTGTTTGCAGAAGCATTGATGACTGGTGTCAAGATTTAAAACATGTACACAAAGGCACCACCTGATCAGCTAATCAATGAATGTGCTAGAAGCCTGCCAAACTACCACATGTACTGACTTCTAGTATACGCTGGTGATGCACGTTAGTTTGGTTGTCTGCAATTATTACCCATTGTAATAGTTCTACCTTTTGCACATGGCTCGTTCTTTGTTTCTGTTGTAGTTGTTTGTTTTTGTTGTTGTTGTTGTTTTAATATAAATGATATGAACCACTACACCCACATGATTTGGGTTTATTTTCAAAGCCGGAATGCATCAGCCCTTCATGAAGTAGCTGTGAGCTAGAAGAGCATTTTGGGTATTGTCATGCAAATGAGGCCACCAAATATACCACTTTGCTTCAAAATTGCTCTGCAGTGACAAGTAGCTTTCAAAACTGGAACAGGATTTTCCAAGTGAAGTGAGGAACCCTATATATTCTCTGAGATCTGCTTTCTAAAATTGTGCCTAAATTTGAAGTCGTAATTCCACCTCTTGAGTGCTCAGATTGGCACTTACTACATACCAGTACATCTCATTCTAATGCATATTATGGTGGTCCTTTATGCTCGAGTATTATGCTTCATACATTGCAGAAAGAGAAAAAAAGAAAAAGAAAAAAAAAAAGAAAACCAGAAGATGCATGTAGCACTGAGAAGTTCAGTTTGATCTGGTATTCAGCAATTCATAAAGCCAAGGTATCTTGACACAGCACTTCAGCCAGTAGAAATTCTAGTGAGTAGTACAGCAGCTTCTCAGCAACACTCCAGAAATCAGCCAACAGGTCATGAGAAAAAAGCAAGAAGTCTTCACTTGCCTTGTGGTTCACACAACATACCTGTAATCAAAATCTGTTTTGGTTCAGTTTCAGGAGCAGTTTCAAAATTAGTAAGAGAATGTGACAGGCTTCTCGATCTCTCTTTCTAAAAAAAATAAATCCATCCCAAATACTTTTGTTGACCACAGACATGAGAAAAAATGGTATGGGGAGAGCAGGACAGTGCCTGTCCCAGGAGATTCAGGATTACGTAGCTTTTAAGCAGCATCTTACTGCCAACTGGAAGCCAGGATGGATCACAGAGCACTGTTATTAAAGAATGAAGATTGAGCAGAATTATTTTTTTTTCTTTTTTAATCCAAAATTAATTACCTTATGAATCAGTGGCATTCTTTTCCATCACCTGAATGTCACCACAGTTTTCATCTTAGCCTCTAACCAATACTGTTTTGTGTGCCATGCACTGGAGATAACAAAGTTAAGGATGTAAATCACAGGGCTGCCACAGGAATGGAAGTCTTTGATTTGATGGCCAGGTAAGCTGAGGGAGGCAGTGGGTACTGGATTGAGTACTGCAGTGCTAAAGCAGCTGGGCTCATAAAATCCCCTGTGGTCCAGCATCAACTACGCTATCATGTGTTGTGTTGCATGTTACCTTATAGAAGTGCCAAGTGGGCTTTTACGTACACATTTGAAAATGTAAGACATAAGGACCTCACAGTTAGTTCTTTTCACTCACACATTTCTGTCATCAGAAATAGGAGTTTTCCTGGGGCAACCAATTCAATTTATGGAGAGGGTTATAAGAATGGGCTTTCTGATGTTTGCCACACATCTAGATGGTACCTGAGCTCCACAAATCAAATTGACTTCAGATCATCCCATAATCATAGAATCATAGAATGTCCTGGGTTGAAAAGGACCACAATGATCATCTAGTTTCAACCCCCCTGCTGTGTGTAGGGTCGTCAACCACCAGACCAGGCTGCCCAGAGCCATATCCAGCCTGGCCTTGAATGCCTCCAGGGATGGGGCATCCACAACCTCCTCGGGCAACCTGTTCCAGTGCATCACCACCCTCTGAGTGAAAAACTTCATCCTCATATCTAAACTAAACCTCCCCTGTCTTAGTTTAAAGCCATTCCCCCTTGTCCTATCACTGTCACCCCAGATAAACAGTCATTCCCTCTCCTGTTTACATACTCATAATATAAATCTTTAAGTATTCTGGTTTAAAATACTTAAAATTGGTGTCAGTGGATTAACAGAAGGGAGAAAAAAAAAAAAAAAAAAAGGGAGAATAATGATTTTGAGTAAGAGCTATTGCAGTTGCCCATACTTTTCTGTTGTCTGTTATCTATATCTGCAAACTTCTTTGCAGCTGTTATTTAAGCAAAACTCGATGTTACATTTCCTTTTATTACAAGTGATATTTATACACAAATTGGAGCAGATCGTGACGCAGCAAAGAACTTTTTATACTGCATAGATTGTGCAGCAAAATAGTGCATTATCAGCATTACACGCTTCAGTAAGGAATATTTTGCTGTTCTAAATCTGATCATTATGAGAAGAATTTAGTGTCTAAATACAACGATTTTACTTGGAAGTGTCAAGTTTAGCTGTTGTCATCTTGCTGAAAATGGAAACTTGTTCATGGTAATTGAACAACGGGGAGTAATGGAAGGACCACACTATATGTAGGGCTTTGATGCAAGTCCAGAGATGTACGTCATGAGCTAGAACAAGGTTGCACTCATTTTGCTGGCTTGTAACAGGACAGTCCCAGAAAGAAAGGGCAATCCATTGCTCTTCTGCACATAAGTCCCTTGTCTACAAACATGATGCAAACTGAAGGTAGCTGAGGTTTCATAAAAATGAAGCACGTGATGTGACAGACCCATCTGTGCCAGCTTTATAAAACAAAAGCGCCCAATTTTATCATCATTGCCTTTTGTTCTCACAATGCTGTTCACATGGTGGTTTTATGAATGCTTGCCGGCAGAGTCTGGAAGCCTCAATTTATCTCACTGCTGCCTGCTCTCAGTTGCACTGCTAGCTCCCCTGCCCCCAAGGCTTCCTCCCCTCATCTGGCCTTTCTCCGCAAGCAAATCTGAGTTAGACCTTCCTAGCAATTTTCCAAGGTTCTGGGCTCAAAGACTAAAGTAATTTGGTTTTGAATTTCAGATCAAACATAAACTGCAAAGAAGCATTTAATCAGTTAGGAGAAGCAAGGGTATGGCTTGTTTAAGTCCCAGAATCCATAAACCTGTAATGATTTTATTATATTGGTGTCAGTTTTCATTATTTTCATGAATGGGTATTCCCTGCTTAATGCACAATATTTGCATCTGATGAACCAACGAGTTTAAACATGGTTTGTTTTAATGCTTTGTGAATTTGCATTCAAATTCATCAGAGTAATTCTATTTGAAATCACACAGGGCTAAACACAGTGGTTGTAAATCCATTTGAATTGAGATGCCAGAATCAGCCCATTAATCTACAAATCTACGATATAATTTTTGTGCGTTCGGTGGGCTTTTGTTCTGGGGTGTTTTTTTTCATGATGAGGCAGAGGGAATACCAGAAGCAGGTGTAGGAGGGACGGTACTCAGGAAGCCTGTGATAAATTGACCTAGAGGGAGTCTATCTTTGTTATGGAAACAGTCCCATGAAAGGAACATCATATGAAAGGCCAGAGACCATGGTTCAAGCTTGTCTGTTGCCGCCACTTGAGGTGGTTGCACAGGGAGAATGGAAACATCTTGGATGAGTGTGTTTCATGGTATTGAGGATGACAGAGATTGGCATTGGCATCTTCTCAGAGCATCGGAGGCTGCCCGGAATTCATGGCAGTTCTCTGGCCTGCATGTAGTGTCTCACGTGCTTGTGCTAAACACTGTTGGCTTGGATATTCCTGCGGTCTCCTGTTAACAAAAGGACTAAATAAAGGCAGCAAGGTTCACCTCCGACAGAAACACGGTCATTTTGGAAGGGATGCAGGGGTGTGTATTATAATAAATGTTGTTTCTGGATAGCCACAGAAAAAAATGTGTCCTTACAGCACTTAGGCCATTTTAAAACAGGAATCAGAGAGTCTAAGATCCCATTTTGAATATGCCATAGGCTGGGCATAACAGAAGGTCCAACTCAGAAAAACATTTAAGCCTATGCTTAGCATTAGCTGTGTGCTTAATTCCCAAAAAGCTAACTGCAGGACCCTTCTTATGCACTTGCAAGAATCGTGATGATCAGGAAGTCTACTGTCTGACATCTGTGAAATGAGCTGGTAGGCTGAGCCTTTTTCATAATGAACCAGTTTCCATCTCATAAAATTCCGTAATTGCAGATGGTATCGGTGGACACCTATGACAATCTCAGCAGAGATTGCAGCACAGCATTCCTCATTATAGGATACATGGACACTGAACTCCTCTCTGCTCACGAACATGGGGTTGATTCATTGACAGGGCATTATCAAGAAAATTGCGGCGATGTGACTGGTGCTTCACTGTGGGTAAATGGAGTACCTCAACTCTTGGCGCTGACAATAGACTCTTCTAAGAAATGATAATGCTATGATTAAGACATAAGTCTGGGCCTCGATACACCTGGGAATTCTTGTGTGACCTTGGCAACAGATTTTTTGTTGCTTTTCACTTCTCTGCCTGAAAAGTTAGAATAATGCTTTTTCATTTTATTGTGTTATTTAGTGATAAATATACTACTTTTGTGAGCAATTCAGGAGATACAGTTATAGAGGCACATAGTTAGATAAATGCCATTAGATTTTAAATGCATTCTGTTTGGTTTGCATTTGCATGTGCTTGTACTTAGCACTAGTGGAAGACAGACCAATTTTACTTTGCTTCCTAATTCTGCAGAGAGCTCTAGGCACATAGATCCAAAAATTGTGCATAAAATTCACTCTGTCATGAAGGAAACCCTAAAAAATAGCACGTGGAATTAAGAATACATTGTTTGGACTTCCTGTAGCTTGCATTTTTAGGTACCGGTATTGTTTTCATTCCATCTGTATTTTAATATGTATATTTTCTTGTTATAAAAAAAAGATATATATATCACCCAGGTAGCTATAGAGTGTTCTTATTTCAGTAGAAGCACCTGAATATCGTTTTACTGATACTTGGAGACACACTGACAAGAATGGTGAACCTCAGCAGGTTTTGGGGCACGGGAACATATAGCAGAAAACAGAGCTACAAAATCTCCACATACGCCCTACCTGGGACTTGCAGCAGCTGCTTCAGCCCGCAATGCCATGGGCTGCTCAGGAGCTCTTTAATCTGCGCATCTTTGAAATGACAGACCACAATGCATCCTCCTGTGCGTTTTGTCTGTTCTGTGCCAGAAGTTAGGAAACTGTTTGTTCGCTAAATTACTGAAGCTGAAAAAGGTGTAAGAAGTGGTATTAAAAAAAAAAAAAAAAAAAAAGTAGCTGAAATAAGAACCCTTTAACATAAGAAGTCTCGATGGGGGCTGTTAGTTTCTCAGTGTTTTCGAAAATCACATCTTCCCCGTACCTAGCTTCAGGCTTCTGGTGTTGGTTGCTGGGTTTTGTTTGTTTGTTTGTTTGTTTTTAGGGGGTGTTATCTGGTCTCTGTCTTGCCACATATCACAAGCTTTACCACTTTCACAGAAATTGTCGTACCTTCCTCTGAAATTTTATCTGCTGCACTGAAACAGTAACAGTGCTTGGGGTCTGCTTTTTCAGTTAAGCACTGAAAGTGCTATAGCAGTTGTGTGTAATATCAGAATAAGACGTGCATTCACTGCACTGTGCAACGTGCTGTAGACAAGTACACTAGGAATAATTGTGTTTGCATCATTTAATTAACATGGTTTTAAACATAACTTGGTATCAGTTGTAGACAGATATGTATAATGATTCTTTGAACAAGTGCTATCAAGATTAAGAGCTAAGTGGTGTTTAATATATGTTAGAAAAAAAATTGATCACTGGTAAGTTTTAAAGTAATCCCTCTTTCCTGACCTAAATTGGGCCTCAGGAGCTAAAAAATAAGAAGAGCTAATGAGATGACCTGACAGAATGGGAGGGTTTATTTACTAGTCCATATTTGAGCAGGATTCATGCTCTGTATGATTGACAGTCATTATGAATTCTTTGGCTTTTTAAGACTCAAGGCGCCACAGCCTTGGGTGAACTTCAGTTCACAATGGAGTTGTTTACAGAAGTTAACTAAGTAGTTACTGGAGAATCGCATGCCGCATTTCACTGAGCTGTTGTGGAAGGGTATGGATTTGCAGTGCAAATGGTGATGAGTCAGGTTAAATCCTGTTCCAGCTCTCTTGCAGTTGATTTATTCCCTCTGGGAGTTTAGCCTTTCTGGCACCTGGAAGCCCTAGGCATCGGTGTTGGCCTTCCATTGCTCACTACATCCAAACTTTTTCCTACATTGTGGCCTGAATGTTATAGCATCTCGTCAAAATCAGATTATGCTGTTCCACGAGTGCCAAGAATTTTCCTCCCTCTTCAGCTTTTGCATTAAAAATTAGAAATTGTTGCAGCCAGAATTTTGATATTTCCATGAAAACCATCCTTCTAGTCATTTTTATTTCACTGTTCTGAATATTCCTTAGTCAGTGTCTCTCCCCTGGTGAGGCTGAGACATAATTTAGTTGTGGGTCTACCAGAAAAATGTGCAGGAGACATGCCTTTGAACATGCAATTAAAAATTGCTTTGGCCTGTTTTCTTTTCCTGTTTTATCTTTTCATAAACTCACATCTAATTTGATGACTGCTGTCATTACAGTTCTCAAGGGAATTCTCTCTCACTTAATGTCATTTTTGCATGTTTACTTTCCCCACAAGTATTAGTGTGCAGCAACACAAGTTGAATCTTGCATTGTTTTGTATTTGCTTTTGTTACATCCTGTTTTTTCTTGATTATGTTGTTAACACTTCCTCACAATTATTATCTGCGTATTCCATCCAAAGGCTGTAGATTTCTACCTCTAGCTGACCAACTGTTCTGGTAGTTTTACTGACAGTGTAGGATGAGAATTACTCAGATTTGGAACACAACTTTGCAGCTGGGTGGAAGCGGCTTGAGTTGCTCTGCTTTTCCTATACATGCTGATATTCTGCATCAGCAGTGGCTCAAGAAGCACCTCCTTTGATGTCTTCTATGTACAGCCTAGTGCCATCTAATGCTGGGAGTGGAAGACAGCTCATTTAGGTACTACTGTATCAGTAGCACTGGAAATACATCTCTGACAGTAAAAGGGTCAATTATATGAACAGCTTTTCCTTTAAGATATGCTGGAAACACTCTGCTTCCATCCTTCACCAGAAGTGAATCATGAAAAGAAGACTTTGGCACAAACTCAACCTTCAAAAGTGGTATAAAAGACTTACCTATCTTTCCAACCTTCACTTCTCTTAAGGAGGGAAGATTTAGGTTGGATGCCAGGGGGTAGTTCTTTAATACGAGAGCGATGAGGTGCTGGAACAGGCTGCCCAGATGATAGATAGATAGGTTTTGGATCCCCCATCTGTGGGGGTGTTCAAAGTCAGGCTGGTTGGGGCCCTGGGCAGACTGGTCTAGTATTAAAAGTGGCAGTTGGCCCTGCCTGTGGCGGGGGGGTTGGAGCTTCGTGATCCTTGAGGTCCCTTCCAACCCAAGCCATTCTATGATTCTTCCCATCCCACCTCCCAGAACCAGCATGTATGCTACTTTGCGTTTCTTAAACAACCCCATAGTTACAACTGAGCCTGCGATACTCTGAACTGAAGAATCAACATCTTTTCCAACAATCTTTTTAGGCATTTTCAGCCTTGATACTCCCTGTGCCTCGGGTGGAGTGATTGGGCAGCAGAGGGAAGGCCACCTGCTGTTTGCTCCTTCTCACAAGCACTGGGACACACTGCACTGACACTGACTTTGGGGTGGGAAATGTGGTGGTACCATGTACCAGTCTGGTGACAGTTGTGGTTGATTCTGTGTCATGGGTATATATGTAAAGCTGAACATCTCATCTTTTTCTTTCAAAAAGTGAAAATCACAGAATCTTTAGATTTGGAAAGGACCTTTAAAGGTCATCTAGTCCAACTCCCTTGGACATGGACAGATAGATCAGGTTCCCCAGGGCCTAATCCAGCCTCACCTTAGAAGTCTCCAGGGACAGGGAATCAACCACATCTCCAGGCAGTCTCTTCCAGTGTCTTACCACCCTCACTGTGAAAGACTTCTTCCTAATATCCAACCTAAATCTACCCTCTTTATGCTTGAAGCCATTTCCCCTTGTTCTATCACCACATACCCTGCCTGATAAAGAGTCTGTCTCCTTCTTTCTTATAGCTCCCCTTTAGATATTGAAAGTCTGCACTCAGGTCACCTTGCAGCCTTCTCTTCTCTGGGCTGAACAGCATCAGTTCTCTCACCCTGTCCTTGATGTGTCATGACCTGTGGTTTTCAGACTAAGTAAGTAATCATAGTGCTTTAGGTCTACTGCAAAAATTTATAAATATTATTAGCCACTAGAATTGCATTTGATGCTATAAAAGCAAATAAATAGGTCTTGCTCCATTGAAATTCGTGTAAGTTAAAACTCCAACTTCCTTCCTTTGTTTTTTTCTTAAACACTCTAATACCTGCTCTCACTGCACCAAGCATGACCACTTGAGCAGGTGTGTCACTTCTCCTATTTCTTTCCTATATTTCCAGCAGATGAGATATTAAACTGTATGGCAGGGTCTGGAAAAAAAAAGCTGCTAATTAAGTTATGATGCTGTCCCTTCTTCTCAAAATTAACTAATCTCCTATTGGCCCAGCATAGCTCCATCTCTCTCGCAGATTATTACTTCTAATCATATGAATCAGTGCTCATTCTGGTATGATTTTGATGAAGTCCATAAAAGACAGTACGTTCATCTCCTCTGATGCTTTGAATATTGAAATAGAACATTTTTTCTGGTAATTTTTCTGCATTAATTGCTTCTACTTATTCAGTGAGTGCTAGCTTTTCTGATAACCCATCCTGTAGACTCCTTGACACCTTGCGTCCTGAGAAGTCTTGTCCTTGAAGTTGCTACAATGCACTGAACTTATTGCTGATGTTTTGTTAGCATTTACTAGCAACGTCTTGGCAGAGGGTGACCTCTAGTACTGTCTCTTAAACATTTTCAATTTACAGACTCAAGAATTTTTGCTGTCTTTGCCTCTCATTCTTTTGAAGAGGTCAGCCCTTTATGAACTTGCCGCAAGAAAGAAGTTGAAAATGCCCTGTATACTCAAGTAGCTCAATAGGAATACAGCTACAACGAAACATACAATTCATTTTAATATTTATAGAAGAAATTCACATTGTTTTAAATGAGCAGCTGCTGTCATTTGGCTATGAGCAGATGTTAGACCTCCGAAAGCTTCGCTGATAATTAAAATACTAACAGTTAGTGTTTTACCCCAGCTGCAGGTTCTGTTTACTGTAAATTTGATTTTAATGGTACCTCTGTGAAGTTATTGAATAGAGGTTTGTTTTCTACTATACATACAAAAGTGTCTACAATGAAGACGAATGGTTATTTCCTGTAATTTACTCTGGAAAGATATGAATATACAGTGTAATGTAGTTGAATTGATAAATGAAATGCAGATATGACTATCATCACGTAGCAAATGGCATCTCTGTTATTTTAACTAACAAAAATAACTAAGGGAACTTACTAGTTCTAGTTATTGCCAAACGTTCTGCCTAAAAGCTGCCGTGCTTTTCAAATGGGTTGAGACATGCCCTCAAGCAAAGAACAGGTGCTCCTTTTTACTGAATGGCTGCATCAATCAGAATAAATAAATAAAGGAAACCACGATACTCGTATTTGATCAGTATGCAGGAGAATATAATTTCTGCTTGATCATTTCATAACATGATGTTTTATTTTAGGTGTTCCTTACAAGTGTCTGTTCTCCTTAGTGCATGTATGCACATCAAGCGTTGGGAAAGGCTGGCCAATTTCAGAATTGTTAATCCCAAGGGCCTGATTATGCAAACACAATGCATAATGCAAGCTACCATGTTTAGTCCCTTTGAGACTGTTGAGGCTAACTATGGCAGTAAGCAGTACTCGTGATAAATAAATGTTTATGAGACCAGGATCTAAATGTATATATTCTTGAAAAACAGAAAATCTCGCTAAGATAATAATGACAGAAAGTAGTTTGAGCTTTTTGGTTACTGTCTGAGATTGTACAAATTTTAGAAATCCAGATCATTTGTCTTACAATCAGAGCTTGTGGTTTGTTTGTTTTTTTTTCTGATTTTCTCATATTAGCATTCCCATTTATTTTTTGCATTGTTTCATATGCCCTGTCTGACCTGGAAACATAGTTCTGCAGTCTGAACACACACAAGTGGCATCTCTTGAAATCCAGATTCTGGTTTAGAAGTCCTAAAAATGCACCTCCCATTGCACTGCAGGAGTTAAAGCAGGAAGCGTCCATTTGTGTAGCATCAATGTCAGTTGTTCCCAAACTGAGGGCCAGAGAAGCTTTTGAAGCTGGTCTGTGAAGAAATGTTCAAGCTGGCTGTCTTCATCTCCAGCTGCTAAATTGCATTGGAAAAACTAGCTAAAATACTCCAAATACATTCCTAATGCTATTCATCTGTATAGGTAGTTGCTGTATATGCCTCAGTGGGGCTTTTGCTCATAACTGGGACGGGAGAAGAAAAAGCCTATGTATGTGTGTGGTGGCAAGTGGATAAAGAGGAAAAGTAGTCTACAAGAAAATCTGGCTGTGAGCACACTACGCAGTCATAAACTGTGCGCATCAACACCGTACCTGTTTGCCATCATCAGTGGCAGTGGCAGTACGTCCATTTTTATCTGCCCAGCTTCTGTGACGCTAGGCTCTATAGTGTTCATTTTTGACCTTGAGCACAAGGAAAGAGAAACTGAATTCTTTCACAGAGAAGGCCTTTTCCCAAAGGTTAATTGGACACTGGAAGGGAACTAAACCAAACCAAACTGACTGTCTAAACATCATAACTGAACGGCTTAGCTATTTATTTTGGTGGCTATTTCTTGTTTAACTTCTTTGTTGTTGCTGTTGATGTAGTCCTCTAAGGTATGGGGTACAAAAATAACAAACGGGAACTTTGAGTCTGGTTATCAAAAGAAAAACACAAAATTGTTTCCTTTTACATTTTAAGAAACTAAAAGGACATCTGCTGCTTTGTTTAAGATGCCTGAAAGGTTAAAACTTTATCCTTTGTACAAGCAATTCTTAGAAGACCTTGAAGTTTCTGAACCTGCTGGTGGATAAAGGACAAAGCTAGAAGCCGAGGACGTTTTGAGTTTTAGCATCAAACATGGCATTTCTGGATTTTTGAGTAGAAAATGAACTACTTGCAGTATTTGGGAATTGGTTGCGTTGTTTAATTTTCTTTTTACAGTAATAATATTCTGAAAAGAAAAAAAACATGGTGTTGGTATCTCTCTCTTATTACCATTTATGTACCTTCTGTCAATGGTGGATTTTTTTATGTCTCTTAGGAGCTGGTTAAGTTCCCTATAGGTATATTTATTTGTACTCCTTTACAAATGTATGTTGCCTTTGCAGACTTAATAGTTCTGACAGAGCCCTTTTGGCTTGCTGATTTATTTCACTTCTTGGTTTGACCCATCCTATTTTCTTTCCTCAGTAGAAAATATGAATGAGCCTTCACAACCTCTTTTATTTAGTAGCTTAACTAGCTGGTTTTAAAAATGCTGGCCCTTGTATAGCTTGTACATAAAAAAACTTAGAAAAGAAAAATAATAGATTTGACTATGTGTAAGGAACAGAGATCTGAAAAACATGGTTTATTGTTATGGCTTCCAAAAATCAAGAAGATCCCAAAGTCTGCATGCCACAATTCTTACACTGCACTTAATTAACTAGAAATGGTTACAAAAAGAAAGAAAGAATCAGATCAGGAAAGAAAAGAAAAAAGTGCAGAAATTTGGAGCTTGTTCAGATTTTCAGCAGGATCAAGGCCTGAATTACTCCTTTATGAACTTGAACGGTGAGCTTAACATACCAGTCAAAATATTTTATTGTCACGGAGGCAGTAACTTTAAAATTAAAAAATCAGTTGCTCATTTAAATGGCTGCCAATGTAAGCTGAATTTTCTGTATGTTGTAATTGCAGGAGGATTGTATTTAGCTGAACAAAAAGATGTTACTTTGCATTCGCATTATTTAATACCCATCGCATTTTACTAGATACCAAATATTTGTAGGTGTCAATGCATAACGCGCCTAATCACCAAAGTAAGAAAAATTAAGCGTTGCAGAATAGGATGCTATAAATCAGGTCACCTGGAACTTCCTCAGGAACGGAACAAGAGCTGTTTCAAGTTTGCTGTGTAAATGCAGATCATTTCCTTTGTCGTAATAGATTATTTCATTTCTGACTTACTGCTTTGTCCTGAAGGTGTTCCTCGTGAAGGAGATCCTCACTGTGCACGGCCACTGCCACAACTTTGGGGCAAGGTTTAAAATTCTGAGGAGGCGGCTGGCGGAGAGCAAAGTGGTGCTTTACATATAATATTAGCAGAGACTTTCCTAAGGCATTAGGCATTTCTTTCTGAGACAAGCCTCCTTAATGCTGTCTTTATCTGCTACACGATGCATGAAATCTACTTTCTGTTTTAGAACTGCAGCTGACCCCCGACCCCTCGCGTGGCACCACAATGTGACCTCGCTATTGTCATCAGCTTTCATTCTCCTGAAAATCCTATGAATTTTTATTACAAGTTTTTTTAAACCAAGCTGAGGCTTCAACAAATTACTTGACACAGATGAGATGAAGTTGTTGAAGTAGTGTTAGATAAGTTTTACAGCCAGCATGTGTGCTGCTGAACAGTACAAAGCCAGTGTCCTACAATGTCATACACCAGTAACTGCTGAGCCTACTATTGGATAAATACATCATTTTATGGAACATTGATTGTTCTATAAACCCAATGGAGTATTATGCTCTATGATCAAACCATTTAGATTGTGTGTAGAGCACAGAAAATGCCATATTCAGGATGGTACTAAAAGTGCCATTTGTGTATTTTATGGATGTCATTACGGGGGAAACTTCTCTCTGTAGGCCCTGTTTACTGCAAAATTTTTTAGTCTGTAATGACATTTTTCATTCACAACGTATGCCTTCAAGAGAGGGGGCCCTTGTTTTATTTGTTTCATTCGAGTTTACTGCACAAATCCTGTACATTTTAATTAAATGTAAGCTTAACAAAAGAATGAGGTATTTATTCTGTAGGGAACAAATGATGACAGTAACAAAAGAATAAAACAGACACACAAAAGGAAGTCAGGTGCTGAGGAAAAGAGAGGGGAGAAGGTACTAAACCCTATTTGTAGTTTCCCAGAAGCACATTAAACATCAAAGCGTTTCTTTTAGCCCTATTTGGGGACGTTGTGGTCTCTGAGAATTAAAATAACCTGTGAATATGGATTTAATGTCTAAAAAATCTTGACATTTTCAAATAAAAAACTAACGGTCGCTCTGGAGTCCAACTGATAAATAATGGCCCCGCTGAAATGACAGACTTCTTGGAAAGAAACCAATTCTGTGATCATTGCACCCCTAGATATGAAACACCTCTTTACAAATTGTCTGAATATGAGCCCTCGTATCATTATATTTTGTCATTTTAATGCCTATTTGTGTATCTTCGTAATTTGCAGTGACATGCAATCAGCAACAAGTCCAGTTTTCCTAATATTAATGTGGGCTTGTATTGCAGCTTATGTTTGCCATGTCAGCCAACACTTAGCCCTTCTCTTTCCCGGCTTCTAAGAGGGGGTTAGAGGCAGGCTGAATTTACTAGGACAACATGATTTGTTACTACATACAGTCCAATAATGTGACATACTCCTTGAATGCATAAAAACTCCTACAAATGTGCTGGATACCAGTGCTCCATAAAAAAAAATAATAATAAAAAAAAAAAGCACTGTTCCAAAGTTGAAATAGCAGCTAAGCCTCAAAATATGTTGTTTTCTGAATATCTTCCCTGCTTGGCTTTTCACTGGTAAAACAAAAGAAAACCAGTAAAATCTGCAGTTCATATTTACCATGAAAAATCACCGAAATTGAAGCTGATGTTCCCAGTAAATTCTTGGTCATAGTCCAGTTAAAATTTAAAGTTACAGTAGATTCACATTAGTTTAAATGACACTTGAACTTCTACATTGCTCAACATTAATTCATTATAGTTGAAATGGAAGAATCTTCAGTGGGTGAATCTTTTACAGTCTGATTGAGGCTGTTACATTTTATAGGAGCCATTTTTCAAAGCAGTACTGACAGCACTCGAAGTTATTAAATTGCTGAATCAAAAGATGGACCTGCAATCGCATTTATGAACTGTGATGGAATAGCTGGGGTTGCACCGAGCCGAGGTTAAGATGTTGGTGTAGTTAAGCTTCATCACACCCCTTAGTGACAGCAGTATTTACCCATGCAGTTTACTTTAATGGTCAGGAAGTGGCTTAACTCACCTCTGGATTCAAATAGATTAAGTAAGCAGTCAGAATAGCATAATTATCAGCGCTGCAAGGGATTCACTGGGTAGCTCTTCACCCAAGAGACTTCCCGTTCAATTGCACGGTAAAGGCCAGAGTTGCACAGATTCACGGGTACAGCAATTATTTTAGGAGATGAAAACAGGATGGATTTCCTTTTTCTTTCCCTTCCCCAGACCAGAGCTTCTTTTCGATGCAGTGGTGCTGTGTCCTGTGCAAAAATTATCATTATCTTAGGGGAAAGATGTCATGATTTTGCTGCGTGCATGTGAAAATTATGATCGCTGTGTTATTTTGATTTTGAAATCCTGTAGAAAACGCGTGATTTGTAGAGTTATTTTGATTTTGTGCCACATCACTGCCAAGCTCCTCTTTTATCACGTCAACAAAGCAAGATTCCTGAGAGAATTAATTACTTCTACTGTATTATAAAATGTGGAGGAGCTAAGATAATTGTCATTTTATGTTGATTTCCCTTTCCTATTTTTCTGCTCTTTGGGGGGTCTCGTGAATGTCAGTGCCTACAGAGAGCACAGGAAAAGTGGGGATAAGAACCAGCCCTACCACAGTAAGCCTCCTTACAGCTTATGCCTGACAAAATGTACTTCAATTGCATGTGCCAGATACATCATGCAGCATCACTCGGAAACACTCTAACGGTTTAAATTGTTAATTTTCTTTTCCAAAGATAACCTGCCTTGCAAACTAAGATGGAGAAAGTTGTATAACGTCAGCTGAGACTTCTGAAAGTGATTTGCAGCCTCTCAGCATAACAAAATTGCCTCTTGTGCTTCATAGTGTAGTTCTCTACCAGGAGCTTTGCAGTAGAAAAAAAGATGAATGGATAAATAGATAGGTAGGTAGGTAGGTAGGTAGGTAGGTGGATAGATAGATAGATAGATAGATAGGTGAATTGATAGATTAGACAGAGATAGGTAGGTCGGTGGGTAGGTAGGTAGATAGATAGATAGATAGATAAATGGATGGATGGATAGATGGGTGGTTAGATAGATAGATGCAAGCAAGAGCCCAGTTTTTTACACACCAATGTTATTTTGGAGTATAAGCTTGATGGTCACCTCAGCACGTCAAGTTGTTAGAGGCCACAAAGATGCCAAGTACTGTCTCAGTGTAGCACATCCCATAAGTACAAAATTACATCCAAGCAAATGAGCAACCTGAGGTCATGCTCTGGGGCTGGTGGGCAAGACTTCCTGCAGCCATGGGCGTCATTTGCTTTGCCAAAGCATTACTGTAAGTGTTGGGAACTGAGGAGGAAACGTACAATGACAAAAAAATGCAACTGTGTAACAAAGTAAGCAGTTGCAATATGGAGATACTAATATTTTTGGCTATTAATTGATTTCATGTAGACATAAGAAGCGTGACTGAGGTTTCTCTGGCCAGTAATTGTACAGAACATCCTGCTTAGAGTGAGAAAACAACTGACTGTTTTCTATGGGTAATTAGATTAGTGAACTGAGTCAGTAAAGTGTGTTGGAGAAGACCATAGACTCATCTGACTTGAGAAAGACCTTAAAGATCAAGTCCAAACATCAACCTGATCTACTGAGTCCCATCACTAAACTATGATGTCCTTTAGTGCCATGTCCACACATCTCTTGAATACCTCCAGGGATGGGGACTCCACCACTTCCCTGGGCAGCCTGTTCCAATGCACAACCACCCTCACTGTGAAAAAATTCTTCCCAATACCAAGTCTAACCTTCCCCTGGCACGCCTTTATCGAGCGTTAAAGAAAAACAAAGTCTATACATTCATTAAGCTGTTACAAAGGAACAGTACTGATTAACCACAAACCGAGGCACATACTCCATCCTGCCATTTGCTATTGCTATCTTAAGATGTTAGGTGGGAAATGAAGGGGAAGACAATGGCATCAAACTGACAGCATGGCAATTATCTCGCCAACAAAAGCAGGGTTTTAAGAAGATCAGCCACAGTTTTTCACACATGGATATGTTTAAGATAATGTATGATCCTAAAATTCATTACCGAAGTACCGAGGTATCAACCAGTAGGATCTTCTATAAAAGATGTGTTAATGGCTTTTAACTGTATACTGTATTTATCTAGGCTTTTTTTTTTTTTTTTTTAATACAGCATAGTTTAAAAAACACATTTAAATTGTTAATAAGCTGCAGCATTGTTAAACTCAGCAATTACTTCAACCTGTAAATATGTTATTTGGAAAACATGCAAATTGGTTTTGTTCTCTTGCTCATTTTATCTGTGTTTTCTGCCAGTGAAAACTAAAAATTGTCAAGGAATTTTTTTTTCATTTAGGCTACAAATTGCTGGAGTAATGAACTGATATTTGCCATGATACCACGTTAACAGAATATTTTTATCTTGCAGGCATTGTATCCAAGTCTTATGAATGCCGACTGAAGGGGCAAGGAGCAACCTTTGTGGAAACTGCCAGTCCTTTTACTGCAGCAGCCCTAGGAGAGGTTTCTCCAGTTAAAGAGAAGGTCTTTCGAGGCAGCAGGAGACAGCAACCATTGCCTGAACAGGTTCAGCAAGTTATTATTATCCAAGGATACGATGGCGACTTTGCGTTTGATGTCTCTGCAGAAGAAACAGCAGCGGCGACCCTTCAGACTCTAGCAATGGCTGGTCAAATGGCCAGGGTAGTCCATATTACAGAAGATGGGCAGGTCATAGCTACAGATCAGAACGGCTCAGATGTGAGTAGTATGGTTCCAGGGCAGATACTTACTGAGCAGCTGGCAGATGGCGCAACACAGGTAGTAGTGGTTGAAGGCTCAGTAACAGGAACTGATATGGAGGAGGCTGTTCCTATAGATGCAGTTCCTGACTCCAGTGGTGCTGTACTGCAACAGATAATGCAACAAGAAGTTTTGGAGTCTTCTGAAGCTACAGTCCATCCTCCAGACTCCTCTTCAGCATTAGATGCCTTGCTTTGTGCTGTAACAGAGCTGGGTGAAGTGGAAAACAAATCTGGACTCCCTGACAGAAGCAGGTCTGGTCACAAAGATTTCTTGCAAATGCCAAACCCAGAGGTGCCCAGCGTTCCCAGTGATGCAGAGAGACAAGAAATACAAATGTTCCATGAAGTTCAGGAGACTCAGGAAGATACCAAACCTATGGAAGTAGTGACGCAGGTCATGCACCCATCGGCTATAATTGCATCTCAGGAGAGAGCTCAGGCTGCCTTCAAGAAAATGGTCCAAGGAGTATTACATTTTGCTGTTTGTGATACAGCTGCAGCCGACCAGCTGATAAAAGAAGGTGTCACTCAGGTCATTGTAAATGAGGAGGGGACTGTGCATATGGTAGCTGGAGAAGGCTCTCAGATAATTATGCAAGAAGCTGGTAGCCATGCACTCAGCGTCCAAAGTGAGCACATGGATTTAGTTGATTCAGATGGGGAGATATCGCAGATTATTGTCACAGAAGAAATAGCTCAAGCCATGGTTCAAGGTTCTGATGGCAACTTCTCAGAAGGTGCGACCCACTTCATTGTCACAGAATTGCAACCAGACGTGCAGAGTGAGCCCGGTGTGTACTCACACGCTGTGATAGAGACGGCCGGGTCTCAGGAGATTTTACAGGCTGGTACTGCAATGAAACCTGAATCCCCTGATAGAGCAGGAGAACAGTTAACAAGCATGGTCATTTATACAGAGGGTGGCTCACAAGTCATTGAGGGCCAGAGAGATGATAACGAAGTACAAGAAGCGTGAAGAGCTTTATCTCCTGGGCTTGATGCGGGACAAAGCTGGAAACAAGCAGATCCTGGAACTTCTTCTGTAAAACCCTCTGCACGTGGTATCTTCCTAGGCAGGTAACAAATACGCACCCCGTGGGAGGTGAAGGTCAGCGACTAGGAGGAGTTCACTGCAAAGTACAGTACAGTCTTGTCACAATAGCTCTGAGAATTATGATACAGGATTATTTTAAAGCAAACGTATTAGGACACAGGAGAGGACAGAAATACACCCCCTTCCCTCACAACTAGGTATTGTTCTGTTCACTGCTTTGGTTTGTTTTTCAGATGTTTTTTTCTTATCTCAGGGTAAGTCCCTGCCTTCTGTCTTTTTTGCCTAGCATAATTGTAGGAGTAAAATATTTTCACACGTGTGTACATTTTATAAAGGTAAATAAGCAAAAAATACCAAAAAGTGCATCATTACAAGAACAAGGGGATCAAGTGAGCTTACATACTGAAATCGGTGCCCTTCTTTATTTCAGAGAAGAATGGCGACGTTCTGCTTTCTAGAATCCTACTTTCAAATATCTCTGGTGAAAAGTATGTCATCAAAATAAGTATTTTCTGCATCTAGAATGAAATTCTTAATAGTAGCTTACTGTTTCCTGGTATCACGTAGGGCTTTTCCTAAGAAAGAGCTCAAAATGCAACGTTTCAGAAAATAGTAGATTATACACGTTCAGAAAACAAGCATTTGATGCCTCTATCTTCCACTTAAATTTAGCTGCGAGTCCTACATAGAAAACGTGCAGTTTTTGAAACAATATTCTCACTGTCAGTGTTTTGCTGTTCTTATAAATTGTGCTTCATATAAATACCATTTCGCAGTTCATTCTGTGAGCTACTTTTGAAATGTTCTGGGGGTTTTTAAAGGAAATTCTGACATTGACATTAACAAGTAGGGGGAAAAAAAAAAAGGTGACCTTGTATTTCTTGCATAGTCCGGAATGTCAATTATTTTGTGGTGGATATACTGCAATTGTTCAATGCAAGTTCATGTTGAAAAGATTTGTTTCATGATACAACTGCTTTTGTTTCTATAAAGAAAAAAAAAAACAAACCAACACCATTGTAAAATATAAACTGGCAAGTTTTTTTCTTTTTTTTTTCTTTTTTTTTTTTTTTGCCTTTCAAATAAAATGTTAGCATTCAAATGGAGCATCGTGATTTTTAATATTAATCAATAACAGAAGTGGCATTCATTCAGCAGAGCAAACAAACCCTGTCTGTTAGGTCTGCGCATTTCCTCTTTTCCTTTCTCGAGGGAGCTAGGTAGGTAAAGATAACAGAGCCTAATTTTTGAAGTGTGCCTCATGCATGCTTAATAGCATCGTGCGAGTGCTTAGGGTGCACGCCATGCTGACTCTGGAGATAGCCGGGTCTCCTATCATGTTTGATATCTTAAAATTATCAACTGTAAGAAAGTTGGGGTGAGGCAAAACAATAGTTCCTTCTTGAAGGAACAGTTTGAAAACCTGTTTTCTGATCGAGCTGCTTAGAAAAGGTGCTTCATTCTGGAGCTATAAGATCCCGCCGTCTTTTCATCTCTTTTTTCTTTCTTTTTTTTTTTTTAATTGTATTATTTTCCAGGAATTGAGGTTGTGTCTTTGTCAGACCCCCAAAAAAGTAAATTTCAAGTTAGACGTGGAGATTCATAATTAGGCGAGTTTGACTTGCTCATCTTTCTTAAAAGTGACAGGCTGCTCACTTCCTCTTAAACACTGTCTTCAGCAAACAGTGACAGGATCAACTCCCGTTTGTTATCAGGAAAAAGGTGACCTTTACAAAATGATGGCCCTCTGCAAGGCTCTCACAGATGTTCAAAAAACTGAATGTTTTTCAGTGGAAATATTTCTTCTTGATCATTCCTCCTGTTAACTGTAGCCCTGTGGTCTTGCAGTTTGGATGCTAATTCTTCGCTGTGCTTAGTCCTGTATGGCTAACCTTTCTGCTGCAGTACAGGGTGTTGACACTGACATGCTGCAGTTTACCATTTGTGATTTATTTAGGATAAATATGTCTCAGGTGGCATTTAATCCTTCATAAAACCAGTGTAGCCTGCAGTGTCAAACCAGCAATCACATTGTATGCACAATGAAAAGAGCAGACCTTTGCATAAAAAAAAAAAAACTGTGGTAGGTGTTCCCGTGCTTGGGAGTATTGGAAGGGATTCACTAACCTTCCGTGTGTTGTAATTACCTGGAAGCTCAGGTTAACGATACTTCTCTCTGAGTGCAGCCTGATCAGGAGAGCTAATTTCTTTCTAGTGCTTTTTTTTTTTTTTTCCCCTCCTTCTTCTAATGTGCACTTTGAAGTTAACTTATTAGTGCCCTACAAATGTAACATTAGAAATCAAGGATGACATTCATTCCTGTGCAGACAGGCTGCTTAAGGACTTCACGCGCTGTCTCAACCCCATGCTAAAATGCTGTCTGTGGCACAACAAAAGTCCCAGTTGCAGCGGATCTATCCTGAGGCTTTGGAAATTCCCCTCTGGTGTGCACCTCCCTCCCATGCCTGTGCTCCTGGCTCAGTTAGCTGGAAGGAGGTGAGTGGGGTCACCCCACAGACCTGCCATCTGCAGAGCAGGAGGGGGATGCTCGAAGCAGAGCAGCAGCCAAGGAAGACCCAAGCCCCAGGGTGGGTGCGCACTGGGCTGGTGAAGCATACAGCATGATGGGGAGAGAGTTGTGGGCTGCAGAGCCTCATGCATAAGAATTTGCAGGGTGGGTTGAAGAATGGGTACAGCCAATCCCAAGCAGACTTTCAGTTCCTAAAAGTGTGTTGTGATGTTGAATTTGAACAGCTTCAGTTGACTTTTTTTCTCAGAGGGCGGTGAGGCGCTGGCACAGCTGCCCAGAGAAGCTGTGGTGCCCCATCCCTGGAGGCACTCAAGGCCAGGTTGGATGGGGCCCTGGGCAGCCGAGTTGCTGGGGGCGCAGCCCTGCCCATGGCATGGGGTAGGGCTGGGTGGGCTTTGAGGGCCCTTCCAACCCAAACCATTCTGAGATTCTGTGACTCTGTCTCCCAGAAAAATCAAGCACCACATCGTAATGGAAGCAACTGTTGGGAGTGAAGCATTCCTGCACCAGTTGGTTGCCTTCTGACATTCTGTCTGCCAGAGCCGTTGGCTTTAATTTCCTTGTAGCTGTCTGTTCTCATTAAGCTTGGATCACACTGTGAACAATTCCAAGTGGGTGAAAATGTACTTATTTTGGAAATGCTGTAGTAGTATGCAAAGAATGAGAAAGAATAAACTCCACCAAAACAGCAAAAAATAAAGAAAAAAAAAAAATGGAGGAGAAAAAAAATAGAGGAAAAAGAGCTGTTTCTGACAAGCGGTTTCACCCTGTTTCTTCGGAATCAGATACACACCTCTTGAGGCAGTGTCTCCTGGCCTCTGAATTCAGGCTCTGCCTTTTGGGAGAAATGGGAGATAAGAGCCAGCTGGAAATGATATTTAGTGAAATATTTCCTGTAACAAAACAAAACAAAACAAAAAAGCCACTACAAACAATGCCGGAGTGCCCACAGCTCCATACCACTCTGCCTGCCTACCAGCTGCACCGCGCTATGGCAGGCAGAGGAGCCAGAGCCCACAGCTGGTGCGCTAAGTTAGGCACATGGGAGCTGCTCACAGTGCCGTGAGTGCTGCTGTCGCTTATAAATGCGGCTGTAACACCAGGGATGTTATGTTTGTGATATCTGCGGACAGCGGGCTCAGCCTGTGTCATCGCTGCAAATGTCCCTGCCTGCTGAAGTTGTGCCGCAGGCCAACCCTGAACCAAAGCTGAGCCTGAAATGCAAGTTAGGTCCCTCCAAAAGATCATCGGGTTCGAGCTCCTAGCAGAGCAGTGCCAAGAGCTTGCACTGGGGCAGGCCGTGCCTCAGTAAGCAGCTTCTGAGGCTCTTCTCCAGCCTTCCCTGCTCAGCTGACTTCCGGAGCACAAAAGCTGTAAATAGAATAAAAGGGAGGGATGAAGACAAAAGCCACTCCTGAAATTTGAAGCAAAGTTGGTTCTGGTGAGGGGATTAACTAACAGGAAAAAAAAAGGTCATTCATTTGGCAAAATAAAAAAGAGCTGTGAGTTTTCACTTATTTTACTGTGCAATATTAGCCCATAATTTAAGATAGCACACGGCCCACTTAAACAGCCTACCCCTGTTCCATCTTGTTGAAGAATACAATTCGTTTTCTACTCCTCTAGGGTGATATCATTTTATATGAAGAAAAAAGTTAGCTCAGATGGCAGTTATATGTTTCGGAAGCACCTTCTAATCAGGGATTGGTGATTCATTATTAGCTTCAGCAGGCGATCCATCTGACATGTAAGGGGAAAAAATTAGCAGCTGTCACTGCATGATGAGTTAATTTCCTGATAGGCCTGACACTGAAAAGCCATTTGGAGACATGGAGATGGCTGATGAGAAAACCTGGTGCTGGTTTATAATTGGAGAGAAAGAAAGGGCAGAGAGATGGAGGGAGATGGGGGAGGGACCCAGGCTAATCTACAAGTGGGGATGGATGTTTGTGTATTTACCAAACAGACTGCTCCACAATAACCCACATTACCGCACGCGCACACCTCGGCGGTTAAGTAATAAGGACCAGGGCCTTTCATTTTCCTTGTGCCGTGTGTCATTATTTTTAGTCATTTGTAATTAGTTCTCCAGACGGTTTTATGCTTACTCCAGCCCGGTGAATGGTGTACAAGCACGCGATTGGGTTATCTTGCGGTGACACTGAAACCTGACATTTTAGCGGAAAGGGGAGAAAATGACGCTATCCCTTTAATGGTTCTTGCTGCAATTTTCTTAATTGCAGCTTGAGATTTCAGTCAATCACACAAAAATAAACTTATTTGAAACAAATATTGCTAAAACTTCCAAGGGCACAATTGCAAATGATGAAAGGGTATTAAAAGAAATCTCTTGTAGAGTACGAGGAAATATGCTCTTGAAAATATATAAGCACATGCATGTCTGTTTATCTTTTGTAAGAATGGCAAGTAAAACTATGTCGGGAATAGGCATGCAAGACCAAACACAGGCCACTGGGGAATCTGGCTTGTGTGTAACAGGGACAGCCACACGAATTCTTTTATGCATAAGATAATAGAAAGCCCTCAGCCAGTGGCTAACTAATTTCTTGTGTGGATGTGCACGTTAGGTGCTTCGTTAAAGGACTACTTGTTTTCAGCTGTCTGCAATATTTTGTATACCCAGCAAAGGAAGACAGGCTTTCATCAATCAGAAAACAAAACAAAATAAAACCAGTGGTTTTTAAAAATGTTTCTTTTTCAGAATGGTAGAATTTAATGGGATTTTCACCATCATCAGAAGACAATTTTTGAGTGGGAAGAATATTTTCCAGTAGCTTCCGCCAACTCCGTGTATGCAAATATAGCTTAAAGGATTTTGGAGTAACAGTAGAAGGGGGAAGATCCCTAGGAGGCAGGTTGATCAGCATGCTTCATACAATTGAAGTGTAATAACTGACTAGTGCAGAAGCCAGGCGTATGTCCTGCAACACAGCAGACACCTGACTGTGTTTGGAACATATCCTCTGGCAGAAACATTTGTCAGGGCTACTTTGAGTGACAAGGTGTGGCATGTAGCCCCGCCTCTTAGAAGTCATAATTAACAATGCTATTGGATTCTGGGAGTTTCCGATTGGTAAGAATATCAAGCTGCTGGGGAGCAATAGCTTAATGCTGGAGTGGTTCTTCATCCATACTCTCCCAACCTCTGACTGCTGATGCTGTCTTGAATCCTCCTTCCTTTTTGTGTCTTTACCGTGTGGTGGCTCAGGCTTCTGGGAGGCCCTGCCTGTGGACTCCTCTCAATATTTTATCATGTTTAGGAGTGATCCACCTGGATATGCAAGGAGCAGAAGAGCGAGTGATGGATTTGTGAACTCCACTAAGGCTGCATCCTTTGTTATTCAAGTAGCCGTGGGCTTCAAGATCCATGCAACGGTAAACAGAAAGATTAATGAAAGTCATCCAGCTCCTTGGCTACATTAAGTGTCATCATGGGGACGTCTGGTCAGACAAAGAAGTATGAGCGAATCCAAGTGTAGGAGGGCCTTTGATTCTTAGTCTGCTAGAAGTGAGCTGTGTAAGGAGTTTCTGAAAGCAGAAGTAGAACTGGAACTGACAGCAACAACTACGCAGACATAACAAAGTTATACGCACAAGAACGGAGAAACAAGGAGCGGAGAAAACAGGAAGGGAAAAGAGATAAAGAGATAATAGAGTAGTTGTTGTGACTACCACAAGGAAAAAAGAAAGCACTCAGAATTTCCTTGGGCCGAAGGGTGGTTACACAAGATGTCTAGTAGTGAGCTCTCCCATGAGAAGACTGTATGGTCATCAGGAAAGGCAGGTATTTGTGTGAACAGAGCCCAGAAGGACAGCAAGAAGTGCTGCTGCCCCTTGTGCAAAGTAAGTTTTGAAACAGTAGGTTATAAACAGTATAAAATAACTAAGGCTAATAAGGCCATGAAATGTCTTTATGTCAAACAAACAAGTGAATGAAAACCCGGTGCGATCAAGGAAAGAAACAAGGTCAAACTGGCATACACTTACATGGGGCATCATGGTGTGAGGGCCTTTCCCAGTGCTTTCAGAGAACATGCTGCATGAGGACTACGTGCAGCCTTGAAGAAGAGTTTCAGGCCCTGTGTGTGACGAGCTGCTGGGGAGGCTTGCTTCTGCTCTGGAGGTGGCTGCTTGTGATCGGAGGAGCTGAGCTGAGGAACCAAGCAGGGGAAGTTCAGCGCAGTAAGGAGTGTACATTGTGGCTTCCACTAGGTCCTGCCAAACCTTCCCCCTTACCACGTATCACCTCTGGAGTGAAACATCACAAATTGCCAGAGGAATTCAGAATAAATGAGCTTCTTTGGCCCACGTGTGCGGAGGAACGTGGTAGCCCCAGAGGCCGTTCACACAGTCCTGGCTGAGACCTTGTGCTGGGAGCTGGCTGAGAGCAGTTCCGTATAGACTGACTAGATTTTATTTTCATTAAGCAATGCTCACAACAGTTTGAGTGCTGTGTGAAACCAACTAACAGGGATCTCCAGGTCAGGAATGGGCTTTGTATACCTCCAAATTCCCACAAGGGGAGATAGCCACAGGGAAGGTGCATCTCATCCAGGTCAGATGGAGGGGCACCGTAGGAAGGAAGGGAATTATTTCTGCTGAAAATTAGGTCTTTGCAAGCACATGTCATATGCTGAGAGACCTCTAGGACTTTTCCTCAACTGCTGCTAAGCTTCTTCAATCTGCCAGTGCATTCCTCTGTCACTGGGAGGATGGAGCAGGTTTACGTTTCCTGCTCAGCATATGGTGGTGACTGCTGGTGTTTGGTGGCTGTGAAATACAGATGCCCAGCTCCAGGAGGATATTTCCCGTGCTAGGGACATCTGGCCATCCTTTTGGCCTTGCTCTTTCTTTCTTTTTTCTTTTTCCTTTTTTTTTAATATGTAAGCCTTGGTGGCTTTGAATTTGAAAAGAACACTGTTCAGCTGCATTCTTCTGCTTTATTTCAAGGTTGGGAAGGAGCCATAGTGAAGGGAAGACTGGCGCTGTGTTTACACCTAGAGGAAGGTGTGTCCCCAGCCCAGAGCTCACTCCTGCTAGAGCAGCAGAGGGGCTGAGGTTGCTGTGGCACGCTGTACAGAAGGTGGTGGCACTGTTGGCTGGCAGTGACCCAGTGGGGATGGCAGATGACAGGAAACCCAGAGGGATGAGTCCAAAACACCTGTATGACTGCCTTTCTTGGGCTTTTGGCACTGTCTGGGGTGTTGCTGCTCAGATTCCCGCTTTAAATCCATTTTGTGAGCCTTGACAAGAAAATGGAAGGACAGCAGAAAATGCAAATATTTAGAGTAAATGGAAGCAGGAATTTCAAGGAACGTTTGTCTGATAGCTGGGAGCTTGGATCGACAAGAAAGATGCTGAGTGACCTGGGAGAGCTGCTAGACCTCTTATCCTCTTTTTATTATTATTTTCTCCCAATTTTCTCATTGCTGCAGGTGAATGGCTGTTTCTGGCAGGACCTGGCTCGGCATATACCCAGTAATCCTACCTATGGACCTCTCTGCTATAGAAACTGTATCTTGCTGAACTGTGACATGGTCTGGGGTAGATCAACAGCATAGGCAAGTGCCCACTGCCAAGGAGCCAGATGTGTCTGTCCTTAAATATGTAACATGCCTGTCAGAGCCAGCAGAAGATAAACCAACCCTTTTGTTCTCACAGCCTGTTGGTATCTGACTCCAAGACTTGATAGTGAAAGGACTAAGGTGGTGGGAATTTCTATCAGCCTGCGCATCAGCTCTAGATGCTGGATTTATGCTCCTTCCTTTGTCCCTGTTTGCTAAGCCTTCTTACTAAACAGGAACCAAAAATGTCCCTTCAGCTGTGAGCTCCAAAATTAAAAGGCTTGAGTGTCTCTCACGATGAATGCCCTCAGTATACCTGCAGACTGGGTACCAGGGGCTCATGAGGACTCTGGGAAGAGAAGAGCATCTGCTCATTTGCTCATTGGCACCCCATCTCTTCCCCTGGCCCCTGGCTCTTCCCGCTAGCTTTGGGGTTTTCTGCCGCTAACATGTAACAGCAAATTTCCATGTTTGTGTAAGAAGCACGGAGTTCGTGTGGACATTAAACATGCAGGCAACAATACTGCAAGGGGTATGTCTCTACTGGGCATCTGGGGGCTTCCACAAAGGGCAGAGACAAGCTGCAGGTGAACTCCTCAGCTGACCCCCTAGCTGTGGCTTCTAGCCCCCCATACAGCTGAGATCTGGCCCACTGGCAGGCAGCAGCTCACAGGGCCCTCTTTCCAAGGGGCTGAGCACAGCTCACTGCATTCATTGCTGAGGACAGGCAGTCAGCTGTTTGCACAGCACACAGTGGGTGTTACGGCAAAGTGAAGAGCCCAGTTCTGCTGTGCCAGAAATCGATGTGTGCACACCGGGGAGCATGTGCAGGAGGTCTGTTTTCTTCATTGGAGCAGGTTTCTATGCAAGACCTTTGGATAATCCTTCTGAAAACTTGCTGAAGTGAAAATTAAACCACTTTAAATGTTTTTGGGGAAACACGCCCATTGCGAGCAAGAGCTGGATTTCTGTATTTGTCACCCAGTAAATGCATGAGGCTCAGTTCTGAAGTCAGACTGACTTTTCCTTGTATCTGGCCTCTGGTGTCCAGTCTTCCTGTTATGAACTGCAGTAATTGTGATCAATCAGGCTTCGTGTTCAATAGACACGGGTTGTTTTATTAATGAATCTGTATCCCATCTTCATTTTTTCACTATCTCATCAAATCTCTTCTAGATCCTGTTTACATCAAGTTTTATCTGCAGCACAGTCGTATAATAGCATCCAATTTGGAAATCCTGATTCTGAAGCAGTGCCTCAATGCAGGTCCCCTGTACGCTGAATAACAACCTGTTCCTGAAATAAAAGAAAAATGAAAACACGAGAGCTTTCAACAAAGTGCAGAGAAAAGCCATTGGTTTCTGAGCGATACCATCCTTCCAGGCTGTAGAAAAGCTACGAGCAGACCACTTTTTCAAAAGCTTTCCTGTGAGTGTGCATGTGTGTGTGTCAGTGTGTATGCTTAGAGGCTAGAATTGACTTTTTATGTGGGTGCTTTAAAAAATATCAGGTACTTTTATCCCTAGCACTGTACATTTTCTTTTCGGGCACGTGGGATTTATGAATATTTGGCTTGACTGGCTAAAGACATCAACGTGACACAACGCAACGTGTTATAAATGCCTTCGATCAAATGCAGAATAAGGAGAAAAAGCTTTAGAATAGAACTTTATTAAAAACACATACGTACATACAGTCTCTTCTACACTTTAAGGAAAAAAAAAAAAATAATTGCTAATGTTCCCCTGTTGCATAGATGCCAGAACATTATGTTTGCAAATAAGAATTTAGCACTACAAAGACAATGCCCTAGATTAACTAAGATCCCATTTCACAAAACCCTATGGCAATAGTCTGCAACATCAGTCACAGGAGAAGATATAACACAGACGCGTTTGTGCCCTCATGCAGCCGAACTGAAACAAAACAAAGAGTGAATTAGGCTGAATATCTTACTGCGTGCAACGCATTGTACAACAAGGCACCTTTGGGAATGTGTCACAGGGTTTGCTAAATTGAAAACAAAATAAACAGATCTATGGGAATAAATAACATCATACTAGATGTCTGCTGCATGTAGACTACATTAGCTTCCAGTCACAATCAGGCTTCAGCTTTCCCGCTAGTTTCCAATGCCTGTGAAAAGCAGATGATCTGAAACCCATACAAAGAATAGTTTGGAGCTGAGGGCAGGCAGAGAGAGGCAAGCCACCGCCCTGCGCTCAGCTCGGCACAGCTCCAGCAGCCTGGCTGAGCCGTGTTCAGCCATGGGCAGCACCAGGAATGTGTGCAGCTGAGGGACAGAGGCTGTGCAGGGCACCCCATTGTGATGCCACCCCCATGGGAGATAGTGACGGAGATCCAGGATGTCAGGTGCTGTGCTGAGTCCCACCGAGTCACAGCCACCTTTAGTTCATGTGCTGAAAGCAGTTTTTATTGCTAAGCCACGTGGGGCCAAGGTCTGCTTCCAAGTATGTGGAGGAAACCCCACTGATTTCAGCGAGATTGCTTGGATGAACTGAACTTAAAAGATCAGGCCATATTTATCTCAGTGAAAGTTCAAGCTAATTCATTTTCCCCCTCTTTCTCTCTCTCTCTCTGTTTTGCTTAGCTTATGGCTGAGTAAAAGGAGCACATATCTCAGAGAGAGCTTTTTAAATATAAAACTCTTTTTGTAACCTGAGACCAATATATCATTCTGTGATTACAAAAAAAAAAAAAAAGTCCTCTTCCCAAAGAAAATTCTTCTGAAGCAAACATTGGCTTTATCCTGCCTGAGATCTAAGCACCAGCCTTTGAATTCATGTATATCAGAAAAAAGCATAGATCCGTAACAGAGCAAAGTGATGGCTACCAAATTGTCATTATTCCAGTCAAAAGCCTACTTCTTCCCTTTAAGTAGCAGCAATGGGCCTCAAGATGAAATGCGAAAATAACAAGGGACACTGAGAGAAAATGGCATTTTAATACTTCTGTAGTCTGAACGCTCGGGAAACAAAGGAGCTGGATGGGGAAGTTGGGGGAATTTTAACATCCATGCAGGTGGTGTTCTCATTTCCCTTAAGGGAACATGGCTGGCTCAGAGGGGCAGCCATGGCCCTGCTGCTCCCTGCAGCCCAGGGCCCAGCCCCACCACAGCACCTTCCAGGAGGCCTCCATGAACTGCGGGTGCCTCATGCGGGCCTGGCCTGCATTTGCTGGGCTGACATCTTTTTTGCATCTCCTGACCCATCTCCCCTCACAAGGGGCTGCTTGGGGCTGCTGGTTTGCAGATTTGCCCAGGGTTGTGCTGCTTGTACTTGAGGCATTTGTTTTTGTCATTTAGCTTTGTAAAGGGGGGTCCCCTTTTTGCCACTGTTGGAGATGCTTGCTCCTTCATGTACATGCATTTGAAGCTTCCCCCGCCCCTCAAAAACTGGAAGGCCTGTGCCTGACCTTATCTGTAGATCAGTGTGTTCCCCTTTCAGCTCCTGCACACAGTCAGGCGTTTTTAATTTGATTTCTCTATTCACACAGACACCACAAGATGAGAGAAGGATGGAGCTGACAGCTCTCATAATCAGCACTCATTTTCTTTCGTCAGTGTATCAAAATTGCATTTCCATATTTCTTTCCCGTAGTATTTTACCAAGAACCTCCAAAGGCTTGTGCTGGTGTGACGTATTAGGGCAAGATTCAGGAATTCTGATGTATGGGACAGCACCAGCTGCCTAGGGAGTGTGACGGGCCCTTGGACTGAGAAGCAAGGGGAAAATGGGTGGAAGAGCAGGGGTGAGGAACAGCCCTCTAGCTTTCTTTATTTCTGTCCACAGACTGACCAGAGCCCTTGCTGCTGGTCCTGGCGCTTGGCAGAGGGGTTATGTTACGCTGGGATGCAAATGCCATTTTAGGTCACCAGGACATCAGTCCCTTTTTAAAGGCTGGGCACCAGCAGTGATGGATGGCCTCTTCTAGGCAGTAAGGAGAGCAGGAGGAGCAGCACCAAGACATGGGGCCCTGTGCTGCCGGGCTGGGAAGTGGTGGCTTGCTCCCACCAGCACTGCCAACTTCTTGTGGTCACCCAACTCCAATCCCACTGTGAGATCAAATCTCACAAGAAGCTCAAGAGGAGGATTTGCATACCATTTCCATCTCCCAGGAAAGGATAACCATCAATGTGGCTCAAAAGTGTGATCCCTCCTGTCAGAGCCAGTGCAGAGAGCTTCTCTGGTACGTATGTGAAACACAGAGGAAGTGCAAATGAATCACAGGAGTTTTTGCCTCTCTGGGATGTTGTGCACCAGGCTGGGCTCTGGCAAGCATCCCTGGACATCAGAGCTGTGCCTGTGGACTGCCTGCCCCAGCAGCATCACACAGCATGGCATGAGCCCTCTAGCACTGGGCTAGTTTCTTACAGTGGTTTTGATAAAGATTCAGTTGCGTGAATAGATCTGTAATCCAAAAGACATGTTTAAAAAGCCTCCTGGCACCAGAAACAAATGTCCCCTCCCTCATCTCTGGGATAATGCCACTAAAGCTCACCATAAGTGCAAAGTGCCCTATGTGATTATGCCCCATCCCCATCTCAGGACGAAGACTGTCAGTTGCCACCCACAGTTACTCAGGGGTGATGCTGTCAAATGCGTTCCCGAGAGTTAGGAGCCTGCCTACAAATTGTGGATTGTCACGTGAGAACTGAGTCCTGCCAAGATGCCCTACCTAAGGCCTAATCTGATGAACGTGGTCCAGAGCAATGCATTCCAGCAGCCCCAGGCACCCCACATACCAGCAGGTGAGCGAGGGGGCACCTGTCTGCAAGAGAGGCGATGTCTGGGTTGCTCTCAGCTCATGATGTCTTACAAACACTCTCCATACAGGCAGGAGAAACTGCTCTATGTTTCAGTGCTTGTGCCAAAGAATTTATACTTCCCCTAACCACGAGAAAGGTAAATATTCATAACACTTCCGTGTGCAAAAGCAGCAGAGAGAATTCAAATGTGTCTGCGAGGAATCTCTTTTATTTTCCTCAGGTACAAATAAAGCTCCCTCCATTCCTCAGCTCCCTCCAGCTCTCCTTTTAAATCTCTTTTTAATGTCTCGCTTTTTACTGCTAATCATTTTTCCCCTTTGCTAATGATGCTCACCTTAGAGCCTGCTGCAGACTGACTTGTTTCATGTCAGCCTCTCTCTATTGCCCACTTTTGTTAAGGCACAAAGCAGGTTTCACTCTATTCAGCGTCAGCTATTTTCCCCAGCTCGAATGTTGCCATCGCCCTCTTCAAAGGCATCTCCAAGTCCGCGGGATTTCTGTGAGGTACCTCTGTTGCTGGCTGCCGCTGAGATGTCCTGGTGTCCCCCATCTGCCCCTCCCTGCCATTACAGTCCTGGGAGTGGTGAAGCAGCTCTCTGCACAGACCTCTTCGTTCTGAAGGCCAGGCTCTGTACATCAGCACATCTGTGTTGGTCGGCTCCCAGCATGGGATTGCATCTCTCCCAGCGTCACGGAGCAGTGCCTTGTCCCTCCTGCTCCACTCAGGGTCTCTGGTGTCCCAGGCGAGGGCAAAGCTGTAACTGCAAGTGCAGGAACACTTCTGGGGAGACAGAGCCCTTTTGGGTGGCTCTGAGTAACAGGGAGGAGGCTTTTCTCCACAGATAAAATATTCTCATGTGGTAGCTGTCTGGCATAAGTTATATCTCTGGGCTGGCTCACCACCTCTTGGTGCAGAAGATGCTGGTCTGCTCCACCTGACTGTGGTGTGGGTGCTGGATTCATGCCCTCAATAACTCTGGTGGCAGGAGGACGTCCCTGCCAGGCCCTGACCCATGGAAATCCAGAACTTGGGACTTGCCGTGGGGACAACTTCTACCTCTCTCTCTGCAAGATGTTCTTCCCCTCCACATCCTCTTCATGCCCCAAAAGAGTGAGAGGCAAAAAAAATAAAAAGAGTAAAGAAAAACATCTGACTGGTGTAAAGGGAGAATTTGCAGTTATTGCTAATTTTAGTATTTCCCTGTGTTTTTCCACCCCATCCGCCCTCTACCACCCCCTCCCCTCCCCCCTGGCATGCAGGTAGAAAAACAAAATAAATCCCACAAAGGCCTTTCTGCCAGGCTGCCTCTGGAAGTTTGCTTAAGTGGCCTTAAGTAAGATAATAAGCAAGGAGTGTGAAAAGAGGAGACTTTGTCTTTTCACATTAGCAGCAGCCCTGCTCAAGTGGCAGTGTCTATGAAAATGCTGTTCAGGCTTTAATGAGACTACAGTGTGTTAGTGTACCAGTCTAATTAATCCCATATTTTCACACAGCATAATTACTGAGCCGGGGCTGAATTATTTGGCTACTGGAGGTGGAGCAGTGCTTGCACTGTCCTCTGTCTCTGCTCCTCACAATTTATTATGCTATACAGCAAGATACCACTGAAACCTCCTAGTATAGGACTATCTGTCATCTCTACATTATCAGTAAAATACACCACCTTCCATACTGTGCTACAAGGGCTTTAGCAAATTGCTATTTTTATGGGATATGATAAAGGAAATGCTACCTTATGTTCAAATTTTTAACTGTCTCGTGTATGGAACACACGGTCATGCTGTGCACACTCATGTCAGTGAGGCCTCCTTGGCATCGCTGCAGCCAGGGTGGCTTTACCCCACTACCTCACCCCACTCTTCCCTATGCTTTCTTTCCCTCCTCCTCTCTTTTTTTCTTTTCCTTTTCTTTTTCTCTTTCTTTTTTCCTTTCTTTTTCCTTTTTTCTTTTTCATCTTTTTCATCTTTATTCTTTTTTCTTTTTTTTTTTCATCTTTTCATTTTTTTCTTCTTCCTTCTTTTTCCTTCTTCTTCTTTTTCCCTTTCCTTCTAATTTTCCCTTTTTTTTTTGTCCATCATCTTTTCCCCTTTGCCTTTCCCCTTTCCTTTCTCCTGGTTGCTTACTTTTTTCTTTTCTTTTCTTTTCTTTTCTTTTCTTTTCTTTTCTTTTCTTTTCTTTTCTTTTCTTTTCTTTTCTTTTCTTTTCTTTTCTTTTCTTTTCTTTTCTTTTCTTTTCTTTTCTTTTCTTTTCTTTTCTTTCCTTTCCTTTCCTTTCCTTTCCTTTCCTCCCCTTTCCTCCCCTTTCCTCCCCTTTCCTTCCCTTTCCTTCCCTTTCCCTTCCCTTTCCCTTCCCTTTCCCTTCCCTTTCTCTTCCCTTCCCTTCCCTTCCCTTCCCTTCCCTTCCCTTCCCTTCCCTTCCCTTCCCTTCCCTTCCCTTCCCTTCCCTACCCTTCCTTCCCTTTCCCTTCCCTTCCCTTCCCTTCCCATTTTGTATCTCTTTCTTTCTGTTCTTCTTTCTAGTTTTCCCTTTCTATTTCTTTCCCTTGCTCTCTCCCACCCCTCCAGCAAACAGGTTGCCCCCTGTTACAAATCTCCATCTTTCCCGGCATTAAGCTTTTTCATCCCTTAAAATCCTTTCTCTCCCCCTCTCCTAGTTTGTGTTATTCCTTGAAACATTTTTTGCACGTTATTATTCACCTCTGATATATGATCTTGCCATTTTGGAACTGGTAGAACCCCCACCCCCTTCCTTCCCATAGGATTTCAGAGAGATTTGTGGTTTAAACATTTACTCACTTGCTAGTGTTTCTGTGACTGGTTTAGTAGTATCTTTTTAATGGAAGGCCAAACACTACATTAACTATATGGAACTGTTTTAAAATTCTTCTTTTCAACAAAAAAAAAAAAAAAGAAGAAGAAGAAGAAAGAAAGAAAGAAAAAGAGAGCGTTGTACCCTGTAAATTTTAAAACCAGCCTTAACAGTATAGAAGGGTATTTTGTTATTGTGTATGGTTTCCATACATGCGTTGTGAGATATATGGATGTACATAGACCCAGGCAAAGTGAGATCTCAAAATAAAGAAAACCACATGCTTAACAGCACAAGCGGGAAAATTACTTCTCTAAGTTTTTAACCAAATAATGGCCCAGAGACTTGAGCCCTCTTCTGCACAAGCTTAAATCTAATGTATTCAAGGAGCAATAAAGTGAATTTCATTACACCTTTGCTGATACAGCCACAGCGTATTGGATCCGACACTCTGAAGCTCTTCCATATGTGCACTGGGGAACCTGATCAGCCTGCGCTGCCCCTGGTTAGCGATGCCACCATGGGGCCCTTAACAATCATCCTGGGGCAGCCGAAGGTAGCCCAAGCCCCAGACTTAGTGCCAAGCAAGTGTAGATGCTGGCAAAACCATGGTGGCACGTCACAGCATCCTAGTGGGATGGCAGTGCAGAGTTACCTGAAGGTGTCTCAGGCTGTCTGCTCTTCAGCACAGCACTCAAAATCACAAGCTACTTTTTAAAATTATGTCTGCACATGGGCTGTGGCACATCATTTCTTCTTTGTGCCTACACTGCTATGTTTCCTTCTTGTCTTTGCGCCCCCGACTTTTGTAGGAAGGCTGCTTCCCCCACTCCTTCCCATATCCATCAGGATACCCTCTCCAAGCAGCTGTCTCTTCTTGAGGACTTCCAGATCTCACCTCGTTTCCATTTCCATCTGCTCTGTGCTGCTGGTTGGGCTCCTGAGGGCAAGCTTTGAACCCTCTTCCATCATCCCTTATTGCCTCAACTCTCCATTTGTCTTCTAACTTGTGCACTCATCCAAGTCTGCCGCAATCTTTTTTCAGCTTCTTACAAAGTGCTATGAGTTAGTTTTTTCATTGTTTAAAGCAGTAGCACATACCCATGTTTGGCTGCAGCAATGCTCTGTTATACTCTCTTGGTCGTAGTATCCCAAAAACCAGGTTCAGTGCTAGCTGCTAGTGCAGGGAATGCAGGTGTTGGAAGCCAGGACAGGGTCTGACCATGAGCAATCCCTTTAGCTCAGTGAGTTTAGTGCCAGGCAGGTCCATTTTTCACATAATGGCTATGCTAACAGCATAGATCTGTTCCTAATGGAGCACCCCATGATGACCAGCTCACTTGTGCTTGTAAAAAGTAGTCCTGCTAATGATGGGTACCATTCTGCTCTTTTTTCCCCACCTCTTTCTCAAAATATTCTACTGTTTCCACTTCTGTTCTGCTCCGATTGGGAACTGCCAGGTAGCAGTGCAGAAACTGAGGTTTACAGCCACAGAGCTTGCACAAAATCAAGCAACAGATGCTGCATAAATAGAATATGCAAAAAACACACCTCAGACACTCAAATTCTTCTCATTCTGATTAGGGTGCCTTGATTAAGCTCTCGTAGCTGTACCGTCTGAATGATGGAACAGCTCCTTACACCAGGTCCAGACTTCTGCACTGTTACCTTTATGGGCAGGTAGGAAAAGGCTATGAGAAGTGCAGGAGGTGCTGGAGCTGGATGGGTGTCCAGGAGTGGAGGAGCACTGGGGACACTTTGCATTGATTGCACTTCTACAGAGTTCAAGCACAGGGGTGAAGCCCCATGGTAGCTCTCCTGAGCTGGTTTGCAAGTCTGTAGCTGGGAAGACAAGGGGACAGCAAGCATTGTTTGAGGTTAGGCATCGAAGTCCTCACAGAGTGAGGTAACGGGGCCAACGTGGGTGTAAACTCAGCACAAAAACAGTTCTTGTGGAGCAGATGGGAAGTAGCAAAGCCACCAGCGCTCAGTCCTGCACTCCTCGTGAGATTCTGCAGCTTAAGGCTAAGCAACCCAAAGTAAGATCTGCTGCTTATTTTGGACATCTCTGTGTTTTTCAGGGCCTTGCAGGGCAATCCCATTGCTCTTTGACTGTGACGATGACCCTCTGAAAGGATAAGTGTATAGCAAAGTGTATGCCGGCCTCAAACTTCATCGGTTTATAGAGGCATTTCAGAAAATAGGCTTCCCTCAGCTGTATCCCGTGCCAGGTTGCAGATCGCCTGAGGTCCTCTGCAAGTTGCCCAGTGTCCAAGAACTTTAAAAGAAACAGTTGGGATTTAATATCAGTTGCACCGACTTAGCGTGACATGTTCAACCTTTAAAAAAAATGAATGATTTCTTTAAAAGGTTGGATGTCTCCTGCTAGCATCAGAACAAGCAACTTGGGGTGGGGAGAAAAATCAAAAAGCACAACAAATAGAGAAATGAGGGGGGAAAAAAAACCACACCACATGTGTGTGCTAAAATGGTGTGTAGAGAAATTAATTACTGAAAAGGTTGGTATAAATAAGACATTACATGACCCCATCTGCCAGTGGAGGATCTCTGGAGGTGACAGACAAGTAAGGCAGGGGCTGAACGGACAGCCTGTCCCTACAGTTCTTTGCTGTGAGCTCAGCGTAAACCTTCGCATAAAAGTGGGAGCCTGAGAGTGGTAGGAATTATTTACATTATATGTGCTGCTCAGCAAAACATGGCAAAATTCCTATTCCCAACTGGAAGAAAATCATATTTCATGGATAGGATGGCATTAATGGGGTGCAGCGGTGGGTGCAAGTGGGCAGGAGGCAGGCTGACTGGGGAAGGGCTGTGGCCTGGCAGCCTTGCGCCTGGCCCTGTGCTCTCTGCAGTGAGGCCCACAGGAGAGAGGCTCCCCTCACATGTCCCCACAAGGCCAGCTCTGAGCCTGAGGCTGTCACAGGAAAGGCGTCCCCGACAACCAGCCTGGTGCCAGCCCAGAGGACACGTCCCTGGGGGGTTTGGGCCAGGCCCAGCACTGGTGCATGCAATGTGACAGGCACATCTCTGCAGAGGTGTTTTGTTCAAAGCAGGCATACTGGCAGGCGTCCCCATAAAACAGTGATGCGGCTTAAACCTGAAACAAAGATCATCAGAAATCAGGTTCCTCCCAAGTTAAGATAAATCTGACAGCACTTAAAATACTTCAGACTGTCAGTAAGATCTCAATGCCATTAAAATTAACTGGCATATTTAAAGATTGGCTTTCGTGCTTGCTTTCAGCTCCCAGTCAGCGTGACATGGGGAGGGCACTTGCTATTCTTATCTTTTACACACTTGTATTTCTTGGCCTTTAACGGCTTCTTCTGCAGCGTGCTGCTCTGTCTGCCAGGGATAGCGGGTGTCACTGGCTGCTGCTAATCCATTACGGCAAGCTGTCTAATTACCAGTGCCAGAGCAGTAAATAAAATGCGGGTTCACTTACCAGCCTGCTCCTTATCCCTCATCTGAGAAGTGGGCAAATGTTGTATCACCCCAATTATTGCTCCATTTACCCACATGTTCCCTTGACTATGGCACTGCTAATTACTTACTTTGTTAGGAAGAAGAAATATTAGGTATTTATTTCATTTGCTGTGATGATAAGAAATACAGCTCCTATTATTTGTCCCCTGGACTAGAAAATTCCCTTTGCGACAATCCTTCCAGTCTGCGTGCATAAATAAAACCTCATTTTACTCTTGCACAGCTTTGGTACCTGAAAAAATAACAAATTTTGACCCGGAAAATGTTCTCATCTCTTTTCTCTAGTATGGGAAAGGCAAGTGAGGGAAGCTTGTGAAGTGGAGCTGGATGCTGTACTGGTCCAAATGATTCATTATGGAACCACATAGCAGTGTTCTCAAAGAAAGCCGCGTGAGATTGCTGCGCTGTAGCAAAACAGCCCTTGTGGAGTTGCTTGGCTTTTGGGGATGAATTGGAAATTTGGAGCATGCTCATCCCTTATCGCACATATGGGACTAGATATGATCTTCATCTGAGGCATTTTGGGGAGTTGCTCCTTTTCCCCACTGCTGCAGCCATCTCTTTATCGGAATTACAGCATTATGAAATCTCTCTCAGTAAAAAGGCTGGTTAGTAGCAGATACAGAAAATATGTGTTGGCGCTGTATTAAGTGACAAAGCAAAAGAAGAAACAAAGCAAGCAAGTGAGCTTTAGCCCTCCCATACTTGCTTGTCCCAGGTAAGGCGGCAGGAGGGGAGGTCAGCTGGTCATGGTCATGGCACTGCTGCTGGGATCTCTGCAGGGAGCACCAGGCTGAAATTGTCACTCCAGAGATTGGATCACTTTATCACCTCACTCAGGTTTCAGCTTCTGAAAAACCCTCTGTTTTCTTGTCTGAAGCAGCTGTACTTCACTAGCATCTCCTTTTTTCAGCAATTCAGCTTTAAACATCTTTTCGAAGAAGTGTCCTAAAATGGGTGTCTGAGATGTAACCGGTGGCACGTATCACAGGGGGCTTTGTGTTAAGTGCTTTGTGTGATGACTCTTGGCCTTCATTTTTATTGCTCCCTAGAAATTTTCCTGTGGTGGTGAAGACCCCTTGAGATTCTGCATGTCTATGTGGCCACAGAGCACCCAAGCACTTTCCTTTCACAGTGACCCTCTATGTGCTTTTGTACTCATCCATTTCTGAGTCCCCTGGTTTGAAACCCAGTGAATCATGTGCTCTGGAATGTCCACACTGAATGAGAAATAAAGAGAGGGAGATAGATAGAATGGAGGAGAATGCATGACCTATTTATATATATTTATTTATACACGTGTGTATATATGTATATAATAAAGTATGTTTTCCAGTAGAATGTCCTTCAGGTTTTTTTTTTTTAACTTGTGCCATTCATTACATCTTTGTGCCAGTAGCCATAGGTTCATTCACTTTGCAGTTTGCCTTTGAAGTTCAAGGCATTGGTACGTGAACCAGAATTTGGATCAGCAACAGTGATGGGGTTCTACTTCTGAAAGATGTGAAGAAATAGAGACCAAAGGGCTATCACTGGCTGAAATGAAAGTCATGCAGTCTCCCTTCTTAAAATATTCAGAATGTTCATACCTTGGATCTAATTTAAATGTTCATTTTATCCTTCTGCATCACCTTTAAACAAAGTGCTGGCGTAACACTGCCGCCTCATTTCGATTAGGGATTAGTTGAAAATCTCTTATATTTCCTGGCAGTGGGAGGGGTGGGAGGGTTGGACATCCAAATTTTGCAGGCTGTGAGAGCCCCTTCCTGGGCCTGGAGTGCATTCACTTCCAGGTTGAAGGGGCATACTTTCAACACTGCTCCCAAAGAAAACCCAGATAACTTGAACGTATTTGACAGAAGAGCAAAACTTTCACTTCAAAGCCATCTGGGAGGGAGGGATTTGCATCTGGAGTGCTGGCTGGTTAAATGTGCCTGTAGCTCCATGCTCCTCTTGGATCTGCAGCGGGGAGGAGGAAACCCCAAAAAATCAAGTGGAACAGAAAGAGGGAGGCATCAGAAGCCGCTTCATTCACCGCTGCGTCCTGTGCTGCGTGCCGAGTGCCCTGCCTGCAAACATGACTGACACAATGAGAAAAGAATGTAAACTTTGATTTAAAAAAAAAAAAATAGCACTTGCTGCTGTTCCCCTTTGGCAGCAGCTCACATTTCTTTGGGGGCATTTTTATCCCATTACATATGTATATGCATATACATAAATATTTTGTTAAAGGCAGTAGGATGCTTCTCTCTTCCCTCCTGGGCTGCCCAGCGCTCAGCAGAGCGCTCCCACGGCAGCAGGAAGGCGCTGCTGGAGGAAGAGGAGAGCAAAATGAGAATTATAAAACAGCCGTAATAACAGTAAAAATAACAAATAAGCCAGGTGAGAAACGGAGGATTCATTCAACTTGTGTCCTTTATACCAATAATAAATGAGGCAGCGCTGGGGAGAGCGCACTGCGAAATGAAACGAACGTGGGAGGTGTGCATCCCCACGCACCCCCCCGGCGCTCCACCCCACCCACGGGATTGGTGTGGGGCCGGTGTCTCCCCTCCCTCCCTTCAATCTACCTAGCCAGAGCTTTCTCCCTGCTTGACAGCTACTGCGAGCCCAAACTGACAGCTCTTCAAAATCCGCCGAAGAAACCCAGCATTAATTAAGTCATTGCTGGACTGTAATTTCCTTGAGAAGTAAAAAATTCTCACACAAGAAAAGGTTACAGAGACCTTTTCTGTGTCAAAATTACCATGCTGCATGAATATTAATGCTCTTAATGAAGACAACCTTTGCTTCATCAGGAAGGTTCTGGAGCAGGTGCCAAGCCTGAAGTCTCACTCTGTGGATTTTCTACTCTATGAGAGTCGGCACAATGCAATTTTTCCATTAAAATCAACATTTCCCACATGATCACGTTTTTTGTGGGTTTTTTTTTTTCCCCCTTCTTTACAGATAGGTGGAAAGAAGGGGAGAAAAAATTCCCTCTGCTTTGAAATCAAACATTTAAAGGTTTCATTCAACACATTAATCAGTGCTGAGAGAGAGGAGAAGAGGAGGAGGAGGTGGAGGGGGGGGATTTGCCTTATTTATACAGATCTCACACGCGCCTCCATAGATCACAGCCGTGCTCGTGTCACTCTGCCCCGGGGTGCCGCCGGGCACATTGACTCCTGGGGCATGGGGGGTACCGCCGGGATGGATGCGATGTGGTTCTGCCACCATGCCCTGCTTGGGATGATAGCCTCAGCCACAGAACTTGGGACTTCTGCTCCCTATTGATTAAGGATGGGCTGAAGGGGAGAGTAATGGGGAAAGGGGTCATGGGGGCAGGCAGGGGATGGAGCGGGGACACGGCCACAAGAGCGGCAAGGATGCGTGTTAGCATGAAACGATGCAGGAAAGGGCTTTCTCCTTGCCTCATCCTCTGGGAAGAGAGGGGTTTTATTTTGCTTTAGCCTCAAATAAGGAAATGAAAAAAAAAAAAATCCCCCAAAAAATAAACAAAAAAAAAACAATAATGAAAAGTGTGGAGAAACACCGATGACAGAATAGAGGCTGCGGCTTAAGAGGGGGAAGGAAAGCAAGTAAAAGCCACCTCTTTCTCCCCCTTTGAAAGGAGAAAATGATACGAAAACTGCCCATTAATTACATCTTCTACTTCTACTTATTAGGCATTCATGATCTAATAATGGCTGTGGCTAACTTATAAAAAAAATCTGATTATTTTCTGTTGGGGCATGCAATGCCCTGTATATATTAAAAAGGTAAGCAATGATATATATTTATGGGTACTGATGTAATAGCTATTAGATTTATAATGCAGAGAAGAAACATAATTTTATTAGAAAGAGCAATAGTTCACAATCCTATTATTGTTTATTGCTGACGTCAGTGCTGAACTATAATAAGAATCATGTAACAACTGGAAATAATAAAAATGCCATTTAGATTTGCAAGAAAGTGAATCCTCTAAAACAAAAATTGGGATTACGGATCCCAGCCCCGGGATGGCTGGGAATACCTGGCAGCACCTCCCTGCAAACAGCTGGGCAAGGCCTGAGGGGTGCCCAGGATGTTCCTGTGGGCACACCGTGCAGCACAACCGTATGGGGCTGGACTGCCACGTGCTCACTGGGAACAGGAACAGCTCGGGCAGCAGTGTCTCTGGAGCAGCCACCCACAGTGAGCAGCGTGCCCTTGATAATGTGAGATTATAAAACCTTGCATCCTAAACCTTAAGTACTAACAACCACGACTATGTACCTATTATGGCTAGCCTTTGTTTTATATGAGCATCTATTTCCGTATTTAAGACTCTAAATCTTTTGTCACAATAACCCAAAAAACCACAAAAGCCTGATTCCAAGCATTGTCTGGAACAGCCAAGCTTGCTGCTTTCCCCTTCTCTATATTACCTTTTTTCCCCTGTTTCTAGCCATTTTTTTCCCTTTAGAGCCGTGTTTGCTGACCTTCAGACTCAAGAATTAACTCATTTTCCCGACATCTGTGAATTATTAATGAGGGTGTTTCAGAAAGTTCCTTAGCCACTTCCTTTAAAACTCCTGGGTGCAAATTAATAGAGCTGTTTTGAGGAAAGCTTAATTTTAGCAGATGCTGCCTCAGATCTTCCTTTGTTGCAGAGAGAAGCATTCTGCTCCTGCAGAAACATCAGACGGGATAGATACACCCTCCAGCTTCCTTGCACATACAGAACAAAAGTGTCTAGTCAACACTTCTGATCTTTCTTTGTTAATACTTGCAATTCTGCCAGCTGTCTCTACCAGCAGCCCCATAACTGTTTCAGGACTTTTCTTGCTCCTGTTAAGAGTTTTCTGGGGTTGCTTCTTATCCTTAATTCTGTTAGCCACTGATACTGTACTGTTTTCTTTTATCTTTGTGTGTGCACAAGGAGGGAGGACGAGAAGGGTAGAGCAATATTATTTTTAGCATCTTTGAGCATTCTCCTATTTTCATTTTAATTTCTTCTGGTCATTAGGCTTTACACAGCGGGCCTTTTTCCTTGTCAAAGAGGTAGTAGTCTGTGAGGCTGCATGGCTTCTATGGTATCAGTTCTAACTGAGAAGGAGCAGAACTAGGTGCCAGGCACACACAGCAAGGGAGGGCACCGGCTCCCAGGTAGGACCTCAGTCAAACTGCATACCTCACTGCTGAGATGTCCCTTATGGACACATGCTGGATGGACAACCCTGGTAACCCAGCAGCCCTTGCTTCCTACACCTGTACTCCTCTAACCCCTTGTCCACTCATCCTCCTCCAGCTGAGCCCTTTCTTCTCAAGCCCCAGCTGGCATCTGCTGCTCCCCTCCTGCCATATGCCCTACCCCAAGTCAATCCCCTATCATCTGTTTCACCAAATGACTTATCCTGAATTCCTAGTCCCCTACCATCTACGTCCTGTGCCTTCCCTGGGGGACCAAAGCCCAACTTGGCCACAAGTCTGTGGAAAGATGATGATGATGATGATGATGATGATGGCCACCTGCCTCACTTTAAACCATTGATGGACCCAGCTATGGGTAAGATAAAGGTGAAAGGAAGATGCACAGGGAACAAAACTCAGTACCACAAGCTTAGAAATCTTAACCCATGATCAGAAACCTGTAATAAAATCTTCCACCAAAGTGCCTTGATATTGAGGTGCTACAAAGGAAGGCAGACTTGAAAATACTGGTGAAGCCAAGATCACACACGGAACCAGAGCAGGAGCAGAATCTTTAGTTTCTTAACTCACAGACTGTCTGCGTCATAATAATGCTGGTCTAATAATTTAGTGGATTTTCACATTTCTACAGAACAAGGTGATACGGTGTCCTGTAATGGTACAAATATTCTCATGGGACATGATATCACACTTAAAAATCTGAATTTTTAAAGGTGTCTCTGCTACTTTATAGCAGCAGAGTTTCTTTGGAATGAACTAGATTTGCTATTCCATTGGAAGAACAAAGAGAAAAATTTATGGAAGATCAAACAAATAAAAATACATTGAGAAAGACAGTAAGTGATGTCAACGCACTAAGAAATTAAAAACTTTGCATTAGTGTCTGAGCTTTTTTGTTGGTACCCAGGTATTATAAATAATAAACTAAACCGAAATTGTACATATTATAAAGCTGTATTTTTCTGTAGGGGTTCTGGTGACATGTACAAACCACGCGAGCTTTACTCCCGTGGCTTACTGATGTCACTAATTCCCCCTCTACAAAACTACTGAAGTGAGGCGCAGTGGGAAGGGTCGTAGCTTTTACAGAGCTGACTCAATCTTTTGCCTACATTTGTTTCCAAATTGCTTGACAAGCCTTGCCCATGGCTTTCCAGGATTGCGCCTTGGGATGAATGAACTTCTGCAGCAGACAAATTCATCTTGTGAAAAATGCTTCTTGTGGGTCACTGGAACTATTTGGGAAATATTTGGCTGAAAAATAGTGGGGGAAGTCAACTCAAGTGGAAAAAAACGAGATGACGTTTATTTGTGAGTGATGAATAATGATAATCTGTATTTTGTCTGTCTGTTTTTTTTTTTTTCTTAAGAGTATTTTAATCAGTTTGGCTCAATCTCAAATAATGCTTACTTTCTTTTTCCAAGTCCACCACACAGAAAAAAAAATGCATTAAGCGTGAAGCTCTAATTGAAATAAAATCCGTGTATTTTTTTAATATAACTTTCAAATTAGCCTTCGACTGCTCTAAAATAGAAATGACTATGAAATTACTTTTGTCAGACTCATCGGAAATAGCTCTGGCCACAAAAGGCCCTGAACTTCCTCAAATGATCTTGGGGAAGGCTGCAATCTGCACCCATTGCTGTCAGCCTGTGTGTGTCAGGCCCAAATGATTGCTGCCTTTGAGATGCTTGAGCTCTGGATCTGAAATGCATCCCTGAACCTGCGTGCTGTGTAACAGACATTTTTTGAGGTTTTGACCCAATAAAAAGGAAGCTAAGGACACTAATCACCATTATGGGATGGAGTTTTGACTTTGCCCCAAGAACAGACAGCGATTTTGTTCGTGGGGAATTTTTCCAATGAGGAACACAGCAGCTTTACCTCCTGAACAACCACCATGCTGGCATTCCTGCAGGATTCTCACCCCCTCTCCCCTACTGCTCCCCATACCTTAATCCCAGAGAAATGGAATGCCAGTCTCACTCCCAGCTCTCACTGGCCTCTTAGAAAATCCCCAGCTTAATCAGTCGGCTTGTTTATGGTACAGCTCCTTGTCTTGCAAGTACTACAGATGCCACTTCGTTGCACCTAAACTGCTTACGAGACAGCACTCTTATCTAATAAGACATAGCACAGCCATACATATTTATTTATATTTGAACTCTTGCCCTCTGTACTATACTGCAGGTCATGCATCTGCTCCAACACCACCTTATTAATTTTCTACTACTCTTCTCTATGGTGGCAACAGTGTTTCAAAGACTGAAAGGAATATTTTCCTTTTTTTTCAGCTTTGATCTATCTCTTTAACTCCTTAGCTGCTGGAAGGAGGGGAGTGGTGCTTTCAGAGCGTGAGATCACAACGCTCCTTGCTGGGAATCGGGACAAAGCAATGCACTCCCAACAATGTCACTTTTCCGCCTGTGTAATACATTACTGTTCTGTTTTGTACCTTGCTAATTAGAAAGCAGGAAAGGAAAAATATATTTATATATAAAAGAGCTCCCATCTGACAGACTCAAATTACAAAAGTATTCTGATATAAATTATTTAATCAGTGGGGGGAAAAAAAGAAAGTCACAGTGCTAACTATCATTTCTAAGACAGAGTATTAACAACCATTTCTTTCATTGGCTTCTGGTGTCTTATTTCGTTCACCTATCACCAATAAGAAGCTACTGCGTGATGCTTAGCATAAAATATGACTTTCATCTCTTTGTCTTCGCATTCACTTGTTTCATTTACCTTCCTAATGTATAAAAAGTTTTTAATTTGTCTCCCTCCCTTCCTCTTCTGTCACTAACACTCTTGAAAACTTCTGGAAGAAAAAAGTAAAGACTTTAATTCATATATGGGACCCCATTCTGCCAGCCAGATCTGCCAGTCTTTGAAATATACTCAATGAATGCATTGTTTGAAGGTGTGATTGCAGCTTTATGGTTACAATCTGGTGATAGGAAGCCATCCCGATGAAAGCGCTGATCTCTGAATCCACGCATCCTTTGATGTCACACAATGATGAATGTTCACTCAGAGGACAAAGGCTTGGTCCAGGTATCTGCTCCCAGTGGAAAAGGGGAGATGGGCTGCTCCCGGTGAGGGTGGTCAGCCCATGCTGGCTATCAGTACGCACCTCTGTTCAGTGAGCAACTACTAAATCTGATCAACCTCTTGCACCAAGGTTGCATCTGCATGCAAAGGATATCTGCAGAGACATGTCCAAACTTCTCTATCAGCTGTCCCTTTCCTCATGAGCGCAAGAGCATGGGCTTTAGCAAAAAAAAACAAAAAAAAAACCCACAATGCTGAGGCTGAGAGCTAAAGCCAGGCTCATGCCTGAGTGCTATCTTCTAGACAGAACTCACGGCCTGCCCCACAAAGACATTTCTCCTGTCACCCTTTGAACGTCAAGCCTTTATGTCCAACAAGGTCAGCTACAGCTGCTCCTCAGCCAGTCATAAAGTTGCCCTGCCCAAACAGCCCAAACAGTACAACCAGAAACAGCTTGGCACAGACACAGCACTGAGCCAATTCGGATGTAGAAAGCACACGTTTAAACCATTAAAAGGCCAGAATGCAGATGTTGAGTTTCAAAGAAAAATAGAATAAGCACCAAAGTGTGTTGTGCATGGGCCCCTTGTTGCAAGGCCAGAAAAGCTGTGCTGCATGAGAGCAGGGGGCAAATGGCCATAACATACGACTGCCTATGGGCTAGCATCAGGCCCCAGAGGAAAGTCTGTCATCCAAGAGCTTGAAACAGTGGGCAAAACATTTTTTAAAGAGCAAAAAAGCCCCAAAGCCCGTGTTTGTGCGTGGAGCATCTATGCTAAATCCAAGTGCTGCTCTGGGAGGGGTAACTCCTGAGCTCCCCTGAGCTAATGCCTATGTCTAATAAGAACACAAATCTATTGTTTTCTAGTCCCCGTGGTAGGTGAATATCTTTTGATTGCCTGCTGAGATTACATATAATAAAAAACAGAGAAAGTAAAATGTTTTTCCCTTCACAGTTATGTCACTAGTATATATATATATATATATATATTTCAGGTTTAAAATCCATATTCTATTGTTGGATAAGCAGCTGAAGCTATTGAGATTTTTGTGGAAAGATTCCACTTCTCCTCCCGTGAGCTGCAAGTGTTTTATCTGGGGGAAAAAAATCATTGTAAAGAAGGAAACAAGGCACAAGGCAGTCATGGCACAGCCCCTGAGCAAGCCGGAGGCATGGTGCATGGAGGCTGGGGTAGCTATAATGGCAAGGTGAAGGGACCACTCTTCCCGAAGTTGGGGTGATGGCAGTGCTGGCTGACGTGGAGGGTGATGCTGAACCCTGGCATCAATACATGTTGGGTGTTGGGGTGGTGCTGGCAGCCTGACCATAGGGTAAGTTTCCCAAAGGAAAATGGTGTCTGTTCCCCATTGTCACCACCCCCATGACTACGCCTGACTTGTCACACCAGTCACTGTGGTGTCACCAGGAAGGTGTCAGTCCCCAGTGCCTGACAAAGGCTCTGCAGGGGTGGGAATGGCCCTCTTTCATCCTGTGGATCCTAAGCAGCTTCCACCTGTGCTCTCACTCCCTCCTCTTCACCATCATTAGATGCTGGAAATACAGAATAAAGATTGTTTTTCTGACAGAACACATGTAGATCTAGAATGTTTACATGAAGCAGTGTGAAATGAAGACCTCTTGGCACAGCAGAGGCAGTCCTGCCTGTCTGCTAAAAGGGAGGAAAACTCTCATGCACTCTGTCTATCTCCCGGAGCAGTCTCCTCAGAGTCTTCTCATCTTTAGGCTAAGTAACCCTAACTCTCAGGCTGTATTCATAGAAGAGGTTCTCCAGCCCTCTGGTGATACTCATAGCCCTTTTGTGGACTTACTCCAACAGGTTCATGTCCTTCTTTTGTTGGGGCCTAAAGCAGAAATCAGTACTGCAGGCACACTCTACTCATAAGAGCAGAGTCGATGGGGACAATCACCTCCCTTGACCTGCTGTCCATGTTTATTTTGGTGCAGCCCAGGATACAATTGGCTTTCTGGCCTGCAATTGCACATTTCATGCCAAGCTTTTCAACCACCACTGAGCCCAAGTCTGTCTTCTCAGGGCTGCTCTCTATCTGCTCAGCATCCAGCCAGTTTCTGTGTTTGGGATTGACCTGACCCATGTACAGGACCTTGCACTTTCCTTGATTGAACCACATGTTGTTTGCCTGGGCCCACCTCTCAAGCTTGTTTTCCCTTCCTCCCCAACATCTTGACCATATGACTCAGCTTGATGTCATCTGCAAACTTGTTGAGGGTCTACTCAATCCCACTGCCCATGTCGCCAAAAAAGATATTAAATGGTTCTGGTCCCTGTACAGAACTCTGAGGAATACCACTTGTCACTGGTCTCTACCTAGTCACTGTGCCATCCAGCACATTTGAGATGTGGGAGGAAAAGGGGTTGCTTCTTTCAGGAAGATGTACTTTGCAGAAGGGTGAACAATGCCCCTTTTCCAGGTGTCTGGTTTTAGTTATTGGTCTGTCCCACTTTGGCTGCAGTTATGTTGAGTAGGTACAGATTTGTACCGATTAAGTTAAACCAATGACACTTACTGTGCTTTAAGAATGATCTACTTTGCTCTAGTCTGACACTGGTACTAATTAATTTAGAGCAAACAAATAAAAACAGTACCAACTACAATAAAAGCATCCAGTTTGTGGTGATTTAAAGAAATCAGTTCACACTCAGACAAAACCAGTGCAATTTGGCACACAGATAAGCACCAAGTGAAACTGATTAAATGTCCAAACAAAGGAATAAAAATCATGAAATCTTTCAGACATTAAAGAAGATCAATTGTGAAGTAGGCAGGATTGCATCAGAAATGCCATGTTTGTTCCATCTTTTTTTTTTTTTTTTTTTTTTTTCCATAGGTTTGGCTTTGGTTTGGTTTGGTTTTGATGTGGCGCTGCTGTGTTCTCACCTCAATCTCTCCACTCAGCGGGAGAGACTGGAATATTTCCTTGTCCTTTATCCAGATACTATCACTCCCTTTTCCTCAAGGTTCTGTGAAATCATGGCTGATCTCCATCCAGGTTCTGCAAACTCAGCTGCCTGCTCTGGAGACCCATGAGCTTCTTAGCTAGTACTACTGACAGGCACTAAACCACTGAAGCATGCAAAATGAGTGAGTGGGTTGGGAGTTGGGGGCAAGAGAGACCTAAGACAGCTGGGAGGCAGAGGACCCCAGATGAGTCAATTCTATGCCCTACAGTATTAGTGGGATGGGCATGGGTAGACGGATTGCTGCTGTAACTTTCATCAGCCTGAAGATTTCCATTTAAAAAGGAAGAGTGCTGCTGTGAATGGGGAAAGAGGCATGCTGGAATGGTGGGCATTTGCAGCAGAGCCTATGAGCCCCTTCCAACACATCCCTGTGGGGGATGTGAAACTTTGGATCAAGGAGCAAGATGTTCCCCTGGGCCCTCATTGCTCAGCATGGCAGTCCCCTCCATGGGCTTGTCTGTGTGGCTGTGAGCAGTCTGTAAGAGCAGATCGAAGTATGGGATGATGAAAGAACATGAAATAATTCTCATTCCTGTTTTACTATCCCCTTCATACCTGAGTGACTTGTTTTGCCCTCAGTGGCTTCAAGTACTGAATGACTTTTACCATGCAGTGATAAACTCAGCTTCTTTCACTGTTTTGTCTTTTCTAGACGCATGTCTCAGTGACTGGTGAAGTACTATGAGGATAAATTTAATTTTTTTTTTTAATCATGTATTTAAGTATATATATATTCAAAACTTACTTCTGAGAGAAGGCAGGCATATCTTCTCTTAGACTTCAGTTTTGTAGACTCTTTTGCCTATACCATCTACTTTATTCTAGCTCCCATCCACCACAATTGGAGTAGCTGGGTATCTGCTGAACTACCACAGACCCTGCATGAGTTGTTCTATTTCTGAGTCTGTATTTTATGTGCTAGGTTTACTCTATGTGCAGCTCTCTTGTGATGACAGTGGGTGTTTGGTACGCACGCGTAGACCGTGGCATTCACCAGCAATCCACAGAAGCACTTCTTTTTTCAATGTGGTATGGAAAAAGCTCTTCTTAGGAAAACAGATATTATCAGTGCCTGAAGCCTTTGCCCTAGGTGTCTCAAAGGAAAAGGCACTTTAAAAATGTGTGAACCAGCAGCTCAAACCTCCCACAGTGCTGAAAAGAAGACTAAATATTCGTAGGGAAATATTGGGTTTATTCCAGTTTCTCCAGAAACACTTAACAAACCCACTTCCAGACTTTCGGGCACTGGTTCTGGGAACTCAGCATTTAGGTACTTTGAATGAAAACAGCATGGTCAGCTGGACCACCTTACTTGATCAGTAATTTCCATTCACTGGACTTGAACCTATTTTCCCTGTGAAAAATCTGGAGCAGCTCCATAGGAGTCATTTGGAGTCACACTGCCATAAAGTCAGTGTGAGCAGAGACTCCAGACTGTAAGACACACTAACACACTTCACTTTGCAAAGCATGTGCTATTAGTTAAGCATGAGAAAAGGCTGCTCATTTACTTTTCAGTTATATCAAGAATAAATGCTTCCAAACTGTGCATCAGTCTCAGGTGGCTTCCAAACACACTCCACAAGGCCAGGGGGAATGGTGTGGGAGTGGGCAGCAATGCATGGTACCCATACATGGGAGGCTTTAGACACCAGCAGGACTGGCTGAAGAAGCCTGAGCTGTGCTAAAACTTAAGTTTTAGGAGAAACTGAACTTATGTCAAAGGAAACAAAACCACCGCCTTTCATCAATTCTGAGCAGGTTGTCATTCAAAAAGAATGACTCTCAGAAAGTAAAATGGATGATTACTGACATAATTAATGAGCAGAAGTAGGCATACATGGGAGGATTTAGATACCTGCAGACTGAACGGATTCTGATTTTCTAACCTGCAGCTTGTGAGGCATTCAGTTCAATATGACTTTCTGTTGTGGTTTCTTATCTGCAGACATGATGCTAAAAACGATATTGAAGTCTTTTGGGAAATATAAACCAATAGGAGATGTGATGTACAGCAGTTCATAAAAGCCTCATAACTTGGATATGCTACTTCCAAGGAGCCAGATGTATTTATTTATTTATTTTGGAGCCACTCTAACTAAAAATTGGTTGCAAACAACACAAATGAGGCCTTGTGTGGTTTGGAAGCTGTCAAGACTCTCAACCACTAGACTGGCTCAATTCCTCCTGTTCTTTGCATTTGGTCTGGTAAATTGAAAGGCCACCACAGATGCTAGTACCACAAATATTCATGTTCTACCCAGAAATTGAACCCTTTTTATTTGATGATTTCCACAAATGAGGATGGCATTTCACAAAGAAAAGAGGGTACATCACGCTTCAGGGAAAGCTTATCAGCTTTTCCAGATAGAGCTCCAGTGAAAATTTGTTACTTTCCTATTAAAATGGCTTCCTTTTTAAAATTCTGGTTTTACAAATGTCTCTGGCAGACTGATATTCCTCCAGAAAAAGCTGTCTCCTGCTTTCTTAACCTATCTGTTCCCTTTTTCTATATTTTCTGTATTTTCCAAATGCCTCGCTTGGCCCATGTGGTTCCTATCAGTGCTGCTAGAAGTCACCATCTGATTGCCTAAGAGGCAATGTACCAAGCTGTCGGATGATCACAGGCCACACAATCTGAGGTATCTGTGTACAGTTCTTGTCTTCAGCTTTTGGACTTCACTGTCTGTGGCAGAATTTGGCTCTAAGTGTGGAACATCAGAAAACATGTAGCTATGGAGAAAAGAGACCCATGGGGATCAGTGCAGTATCTCTGGCAAGTTGTATATGTATATAAATATACACTGAATCTTCAGGGGAATAACTTTTAATGAAAAGAACAATATTACTCCTATGTAGCCATATTGGACTCAACTTGGATCTCCCTTTTTCTTCACCCTCGTTCATTTCTGAGCAGTTTCAGCAAGCTAAAGGTTAGCTTGATCTTGTCTTTAGCATTCAAACTAGAACCTAGCAAAGAGACTAGCAAGCAAAATCAGTGGAAGTAGCAACTTCCATGAGTGGTACCTACAGCTGAAGTTTGGAAGCCTGGAGACCATTAGATGAAACGTTAAATCTATCCATGTCAGTGGTTCTTCCTCTAATACAGGGAATAAGTGTGTAGTTTAATGTTTGCTATGCTGTGCTGTGGTCACACCCTTAATTCATTTATCACAAAATAAACAGGTGTGCTTAAAATCTCCTGGAATCAAACTAGTGGCAATCAGTTGGCAAAATCTTGTGGTGTCTGTAATTTATATGCATGGAGAAACCTTTATATCACTGCATGAGAATACGTCATTTCTTCTAAGCAGTACTCCCAAAATGTGTTTTCAATTGCCATTGACTTTGGTGGAAGCAAGACAGTTCATTGGCACCCGGCAGCAGGTTGGCCAAGAGTAAAAAGGCAGTTATGAAGCATTTCTGGGGACACATAATCACCATGAGCCAGTTTTGTGCAAAGGAAGTTCTCCAGCTCTGCAAATAGCTAGAGCTCCTGCAAGGCGGATGGTAAAGGAGTTGCTCGAAGGTCAAGATGATCTGTTTATTCCAAATCATTGCATTTTGGGTCCTGCTTTTTGGTCTTGCATTACTGAAAAATGTCTACCACTGACTGAACAAAACACCCCAAACAATCCTCCTGTTTAACGCATGCACCAGAGGGTGCTGTGCTGCGGTCTGAGTAGGAGTATTACCCACTCCAAACTACATTTAAATCACCATTAAAAAATAAAAGGCAAAATACGTTAATGTAGATTCTCGTTTTCCTTTAAAGGGAAAAAACATCATAGTTCTAAACTGCAGCTGAGCAAAAGGGGGGGAAAAAGGAGAAAAAAAAAAAAAAAAGAGAGTAAATTATGTGATGTGGTGTTTTTACCAACTGTCTAAATAAAGGTTTAGTGAGTCACTGTGGAAAACAGAAAATGTTTCTTTATTTTAAGAGCTGCAGTTTAGGAGTTTTGTATGGAAAAGCTTCCCTTAGGTTTGTAACTTAAACATTGCCCATCTGCTCTTTCCTCCCTCATCTGCATTTACAGTAAATCTGAGATTTCCTTTTTTGAAAACTACATTTAAAAAAAATGTACAGATTTGGCCAACAGTGTCTGTAGTGATAGAGAAAAGTCTAATTTAAGTACTAGTATCTAAAACAGTGGCTTTCCTTTGGTCTCTGCTTCCTGGAGACAGGAAGTTTTCTGTTCCAGTCTCACCATGGGTTCTCCTCAGGCATTTGTAGATGTGATGTGGGTGCTGGGACCCAGTTGGAAAGAGGATCCATCTTCCATATTTTGTGGAGATAAAAGAAAGATGGGTCTCCACCAGATCAGGATCCAGAACCCTTTGAATTCACTGGAGAGGTGTTCCAGCCCCTATGGATCCAGTATTCTCCCACTAGTTCATCTCCAGTGTCTTATTTGCAGGTACCATGGCTGAAGAGCAGTGCCAGTCCCCCTGAGTGTGATACAAAGCTCACGAAGCTCATGAAGACAATAAGACTTTATTTTTTATACAGACACTCTTAGTGAAAGTGGCTGCACGTCATGGTTTTGAATTACAGAGTAACACCGTTGAAGATGATTCCATTTCTTTTGATGGGTAAGTAGGTAGAAATTATAATTGGGTCCTTTAGTCCTACCCCTATATGACATCCTCTCCAGGTGTGTTCTTGGGGTCTGCCCCTCTCAGCTTTCTGAGTGGAGGCAGAAATGGCTTACACTTAAGGATGATCAGTAAGGAAGGGGCTCAAAGGCAGAACGCTTTCCCCAGCTCCCAACTTACACTTCTGTCTCTGACTCCCATTATTAATGAACTCATTCACTTTCATAAAAACAACTACACAAGTGCTTCTAACCATATCTATAAAACTATTTAATGCTCTTTTCGAAACAAGGCATCTTACAGCCATAGTAATTGCAGTTTTACTAGACCTTTAAATGAGAAGCAGCTACTTATTAAGTTTTGATATGGTGAGCTGATTAGACAAGTTAAACATAAAGACACAATTTATGCATACTGTATAACCACATGTGCATGTAGTGCACTTCTTACACTGATGTTTGGCAATCGCTGCAATAGGAAATCCTGCTAGGTACACAGTTTTATGCCACTTACAGTTCGCAAGTAGTAAAGCGAAAAATGCTGGATTTTACAGGAAAATAATATTCATAAATCTCCAGCAGTGAATTACAGTATAACTCAGAGCTCTTTGTTTTCCTGCTGCTGTGAATTCAATTGTGTTGCCAGTGCAGAAACAATAAACACAAAGACCAAAGTGGAAACCACTCCCCTTGCATTTGGCAAGTGCTTATAGCCAATTTACAGCTGGACTCTCAAAACGGCTTCTGAAACAGTGCTAACAACAAAGAAGTTCCCATAGATGATCTTTTTTTTTTTTTTTTTTTCCTCCTGGAGAACTGAAGCAGTCTGTTGGGTATGAGTTAAAGATGTCCCCTCCCGCCCTACCTTGTTCATCACTCTTCACTGTATCTCTCTTGACATGAAACACATTTATTTGCCTTTGTCATATCAGATGTTGCTCAGTGAATTGCACATTAAAGAAGTCTCTCTATGTAGTTCTCACAAGGGAGATACTGTGCTGCCTAAACTGCTCTCTGAACTTAATTCCTGCTGATCTAGTGTAACTGGGCATATCATGGCATTGCTATGCTTTTGCACGTTCATTTGGCTACTGCTACGTGCCAAATTTGGGATCAGTGCTCTGCTCCGTTACAGTAATTTTGTGTTACTCAAAGTATGCAGGCTTTTACCAGCGCTGACATCAGTGCAATGATCTCAAGAACGTATAATCTATGTAAGCAGATTTTCAAGTGGAAACACTTGATTAATTTGCTGAGATGCATTGACCACATGTAACGTGGTCAGCACAATTTATGTTTTGTCTGATCTTGGTACATTACACAATAAGACACACCAGGAACAAAGTTAATATACTTTACCATTGTGCCTGTACGGCACATATGTGATATTGAGCTGCTGTACAGAGGCTTTCTACCAGCAGCTTTATACCTGGATTTAAAGCAACTCGGAAACTGATTCAGCAAAAGACTTCATGTATACATAACATTAGGAAGTTGAGCAGCACTGCTGATTTAGAGTGGATTGCTCGTGTGCTTGAGTACCATGCTGATTCAGGGCCACACCGAGTGGAAGAGTCAGGAAACACGTGAGGAAAAAATATTTATCAAAGGTTAATCATATATTCTGCTTCTGGCATAAGAGGATTACCACAGGAAACTGGAAGGAATTTGTCTCTCCCTGTGCAGCACTGCACAAACAGTGATTTTCTTCTAATACAGCAAGCATCGGTTAGCATTAGACACCAGATACAGGATGTGGCAAACCCATTGTCTGATCTGGCATGGCAAGCCCTACCTGTGATTTATGAGCTGGGCTGTGATGGTATAACTAAGCTGATCTGTCTCAGAGTGACAACACTGACTGGCTTAAAGGGAGCTATTTTTAACTTGCACTGATACAAGCAAGAAAAGAACAAGGCCTTAATTATACTTAAATACCCGAACTCATTGTGGTTTTCAACCTCCTTCATGTTTTCCAGTAGAGGTTTGGGACCTATACTGTGAGTTTTAGGTCTCTTGACACCTGGTTTGATTTTCTCCTATGCCTTTAAAATACTTTTTGGAAATAGCTCACAAAGCCCAGCTCAATGGACTGGGGCTGAGAGATTTTTGCTTTTCAGGATCAGTAAGTCTCTAGACAGAGCATGTGAGCTGTCAGGAGAGTGTGAGTGGACAACAAAGACTTAGATTAGCCTTATTACAAATATTTTGAATAATATGCCAGAATATGAAACAGGAAGCAGGAGAACAGAAAAGCAGGAACTACAATCATGAAAAGGATTTCCACAAACAGTAACATTCCAGTATACACAAGAAAAATGGTTGTGATTTCTTTAAACACAACACACTGGGCATTGCCTGGGTGTTTTGCCACTACCAGAGCTCTTTCTCAGAAGGATGGAATGTAATAGCAAGATATACCAAAGTGATGTTTTAAAGGTGAGCTTAGAGTTCCATATTTCTTAATTCTAACATGTTCACTGTTATACAGTTACCAGTTAATATCTGAAAACAGAAGCATATATAAACTCAAAATGCTATCAAGTAAAGTGTAAAATAAGTAAATGAATATGATAAATGCATCTCTTTGAATCATATAATTTATTCATGACTTTTTCTAGTAAGCTCGATAAGCTCCCTAGTTATTGTGAGCTGAGGCCCAGGTGAATAAGAAGAGCTGATGGAACCTCTCTTTTCATCTGCATTCAGCTTTGTACTATTCAGACATGCAATGCATTGATGCAGAGGAGAGACTCCATGAATGTCCAACTGAAATTAAAGATGCTTATATGGGGCTGGCCTGTTGGGAACTTCTAGGCATTAAAATTCTCCTTCTCTTCTACCTTATTTGTCTGAGTGTGGATGAAAAGCCTGACACGTCCTAGAGGGATGAAGGCTGGAAATAGGCCCTCCATGTAGTACTACTGTGACCTGTTCTGCCCAATCCTACCCACAAAGATAGCTTAGAAATGAGAGATCCTGTGGACTCAGACTGACTTATATCACACCCAGCACCTATGACATTTGTTCCCTCAGGAATGTCCCTCTTTCTAATTAATTTCTACGTTCATTTAAAGTTGTCAATACTGATCTGTAATATTAATATGATTTAGTTCTTATATGCTTGCAATTAGCTCTTTTTTTTTTTTTTTCCTCCATTTAGTTTTGATAGCAGAGATTGATTGGTGCCTTTTAAAGACCGTCCTAACAGAGTGTTTTATGCCTGATAATTCCTACAGTCTTTGTTTTTCCCATAGGTTCACTAGCAACACTCAGAGCACTGCAAAATTATCTCTTCACCTAAAAGCTTTCATCTTTTGACAAAAATGTAAGTAAAGGAAATGTCCTGATAAGATCTCATGGAACTGACCTCTGTGTACCAATGATATTAAAAAAGCCCATGCAGTCAGAGGTTGTCGCATCAAGTCATTTTATCTCTTTTGGTACTCTGTGAGGTACTTTCTTTAATAATCTGAAGTTCAGTAAATATGCTCAGTGGATTTTCTGTGGCGTACTTGTGGAAAGGGTCCCGCTGTGATGGTTAATATCATTAACAAATTACCAAATTATTCTGGGAAAGTCTTCATCTTCAAAAAGAATTGTAGAAAGAGTACGCATTTTTTCCAAAGGAGGCTTCCAAAGGATTTGCCTCAACAACTAGACAAAATGTGATGAAGGCAAAACATAACTTATGAACATTTTCTTTGAATGCATTTTCTATGTGTAGCAGCTACAGTTTAAATTTTTCCCTCATTTAAATGGGATGGCCTTACAAAGCAATCACAGAAAGGTAAAATAAGAGAGAAAATAGGGGAAAGCAATTTTCGATAGCAAGAGAGACTTAAACATAAAACAAGAGAGAAATAATGATATATTGTATTGTCTTTGATTGGATGAAGAGTTCTTTTTCATCCCTCAAGGCAGAACTGTAAATACAGGAACAGTCAGTTCCCAACATCTCTAAAGATTACCCAGCAGACTGGGATAATCTGATTATAAAAAGAGTCCTAAGCAGACCTCTCATAGAGCCTAAGGGAGCACTGGAGCTTCTGCATCTCCCAGTGCTGCTGGACTGTCCTCTTGGATTTCTTACCATGGTCCATTTGGGGTTAGCTAAGCTTCCTTACAAATTCAGTAGTTATCCTAACCCAGCAAAATCCCCATTTCCAACTAAGAGTTTCAACATTGCCCTTCTAGCTTGCTGAAAATATGTGCATAAAATTCTGTCCTGTTACTGAGCTGGCTCTCTTTTTCCCTTTAGTCACCAACCCCTTTTAAAAATTAGAACTTACCCTGAAGAAAAACAGGCTAATATCAGACATTCCAGCTCCTTGCATACATACATGCATGTGTAAAATTCAGATACACTTTTCCACATGTAACAAGCTATGGACAGAGGAAATATTTTTTGATAGAAGCCAAGCTTGATAAAAGGAGTGCACATTGTCGTGCCTGAAAGTACGGTATTAATAATTAAGACTTGCAATCATTACCTCAGGATATTATTTCTTAAATATCTCTTGCAAAGGCAATACGATTACATATGAATTATATCAATTTTCTACCAACAAAAAAAAATCCACAGAAATAGGAATTGAATTACACTGTCCAATTTGCTGTAAAGTTCACTGTACGTGAAGAAATTAATCAAAGCTACCACCACCCATTTTTATGGGAACATAAAATGATGTGAACTTCCATTTTTAATAAAGATGCATAGCTCTTTTATGAAGACTGACTAATAACACGGTAATGAACTGAAAAGCTACTGATACATTAAGAATGAAATTTTTGAGGGATGTATTTACTAAGTCTCCTGTTTTATGCCAGACAATGCCTCCATTTGAATCTGCCTGTAGATAAACTGAGAATCCAAAAAATAAAGTTGATGCAAACTCTGTGTAAATTCATCTCCTTCATTATATAAATGTCCAACAACTTTCTTTTTATCTAGCTATGTCCAATTAAGTGATACTTCAAACACATCATATGGTCTGCCTTCTTCAGCAGTTTGAGCCCCATGCACACAACTCTCAATTGCCTCCAATGCCCACGAGTGGATATGTTTGATCTGACTCAGATGGCTTCAAGGCAATGGAGGAATTGCCTTGAAAAAAAATGGCTAACTGATTTATTTTATTTTGACTATGTTCATACACCTCTGGTTCTTGCTTTTCATTTATTTTATTTTATTTTATTTTATTTTATTTTATTTTATTTTTTTGGAACAGTCTAGGGAATGAAGCAGTTGTCCAGAATATTTGCTTAAGCAGCATTTAAACAATGGAAAAATGTAATGGAAAGAGATGTGGGAATATCTTGGTCACAACAGAGACTTCCAGAGTTCTTTTTAGCTGACCTGAAAATAAATTCCACTTTCCGTTTCCTTGGGCAATTGAATTGAAGCAGGCAAAATCTGGGGGAGGGCAAATTTTTGTACTTTGTTCTTCTCAACAGTTTTTCAGCCAGCTAACACCAGGTGTTTTCTCCGTTCTCACAAATAGCTCTGAAACGGAAGCTATCCAAAGTTTCCTTAGTTGCTAGAATTCATCTGGAGGAAATCTTCAAAGCCTTTCACTGTGGGTGGTCCCGTGCATTGGTCCTTCTTAGCCCTTGTTCAAGTTAACATTTAAAAAAACAAGGGTGATGTTTCATAACTGTGAGAGGTAAAGAGCTAATGAATAATAGAACTGCTGGCAATAGGCAAAGGTGGACTTCTTGATTGTATTTACTAAATTAACTTAATCATTAGCGCTTGATCTGATGCCTCTGAGCATCATATCGTGAGTCAGGGAATTGACTTGTTTACTCATCTTTCCCAGCTCTGTGAATTTAAACATCAATCAAATGCTAGAAAATTGTTTAGCTAGAACAGTGATTACTCATTTTATTCACTCTTTTGGACTGCTTCTGATGAAGGAGAAGAATGTTTCAGGCGTGTCATCTTCTATTTCCTTGCCCCTACCTCATTCTCAAAGCTTCCTTTCTGTGGGCCCTACGAGGGACCACATGCCTCATCTTAAGACTACTAGACTACAGAGATGGCAGCAAGAGAGAAATACAATATTCCAGCTGGATAATCACCAAGCAGTCTGATTCACTTAGTCTAATGTTCCCAGTCAGATCCTGGCAATGAAATAAGCATGTAGGAGGATGCAAACAGATTAGTTTTAATTAAAATAATAAAAAAGATCCAAGCCACGGACCTCAGATTCAAGCTCCTCATTGTTTGTTTGTTGTTATTGTGTTGGGTTTTTTTTTGTTTGTATTTTTTTTTGTTTTTTCCCCATGAGGAAGAACAATTGATCAAATCTTACTCTGAATCTGTCCTTCAGGTTTGGGGTCCGATTTGATTTCAAAGTCACAGAGACCTGTTTGGCTGCTTCTAAAAAAACTGCTCTACAAATGCTCACCGTTTTATCCAATCCATGCCCACAGCTCAGTTCTAAAACTCCTTGGGAAAGGATTTGTTCTAGGACTCCCTGCCTACTTCTGAGGCAATACCCAAACGGGCCTTTATTGCCTCATGATTCTCATTATTACCTCCACAGTTTTTAAGGACTGGACTTAGGTCAAGATTCCACTGTGTTAGGGCATGGCTGTTTTCACTTATCTCAACCTTTTTTTTTTTTTTTTTTTTCCAGTCAGGGAGCAAAATCGATTGAACTTGGGGTCCACAATAAGGAGACAATTAATTATTCTTATTATAATAATGATCATTTTGGGGGTCTCCTGTATCAGGATTAAGGCTCTGCAGGTGCTGAACAGCAGTACTGTACAGAACCTCAGTGGCAGCTGGCACCAGCTGGAATCCCATTTCCTGCTCACCAGAGCTTCAAAATATGTCATTACGTGTAGATAAAAGAGGGAGAAATGTTGTTTGTCTTTCAATTTCTCTTAAAATCTTCAGCATTTGTCTACAGTGTGCCATTGACAAAACTACTACTTATTTAAATAAAAAAGCAAGCAAATAAAATTAAACAGAATAAAATCATGCCTCTATGTGCATAGAAGCATTTATCAGATCATCCTATGTATTAAAAAAACCTTTTTTATTTTTTTGCTTTCTGCTGAGCTGTGAGTGAAGTATTTTTAAAAGCTTGTGTTGTAAACAGAAAATCTATGATATAAATTAATGATTTATTCCTTTAAAGCCAGTGTGGAATCTATCACTGGCATGATAAGATGCACATTGTCTGCTATCTGCATATAGCCATGTAACTGTGCAATATCTGGCAGTGAATATGAAAAAAAAAATAAATCAATTTTTCCTGGTTTCAAGCATATCTCCTGAGTCTGAGATATGTCTCACTTGTTTTTCAAATACCGCTACAAGTAATTTAAGCTCTGTGTTCAGAGAAAGAACTTGTCTCTGTGTGGGTGCACACATCTGTATTACCTGATTGGCATTAATTTTTACCTATTTTAAACAGAAAGATTGCAGTTCTCCTCCAGCATTTTCTTTTTTTTCTTTTTTTTTTTTTTTTTCCACAGGAAATAATCATTAAGAGACAGCCTCATCCGAAGCCTAAGGAAGTCAATGCGCAGTCTGAAACTTTGGCAAAGTATTCATCACATTCCAAGGTCCGGGTTCACAAAGGGCTTTAAGGTTTGGCTTGCCCTGAAGAACTGGGAAGAAATAGAAGTCTGGACGTCCACACAGAAGTCTTCTGTTCTGTATGTATGATGAATACTTGTCTCTCAGACAATCTGCTAAAAGCCACTACCAGGTGCTGGCCTGAATCAATCTTGTTTCTGACATAGATTTATGTTTTCTGTATGCATGAAAATCTGGAGGGATTTGCAATTTACAGAACTCCAGAGTAGTTCATGCTGGAAATGTCTCTGGAGGTCATCTAGTCCAAGCCCCTGCTGAAGCATTGGTAGCCGCAGCAGGTTGCCCAGAACAACATATAGATAAGTTTTGAAAAGTTGCGAGAATGGGGACTCCACAAAAATCTGGGTAACCTGTGCTAGTGCCCAGTCACCCTCACAGTAAAAAAGTTTTTCTTGTGTTTATATGAAATCTCCTGTATTTTATTTTGTCCCATTTCTGAGGGTGCATTCTGTCCTACTATCCACGTTTTTAATAAAGCGTATAAACACTATTGGCCCCGGTACTGACCTCTGGGGTACACCACTAGTCACTGGCCTCAAGATGGGTTTAATGCTGCTAATCACAACCCTTTTGAGCCCAGCAGTTCAGCCTGTTTTCAGTCTGCATCTGTCTGTCCCATTTATCTAGCCCATACTTCCAGGAGGTTTTTATGATAGTATCAAAAGCCCTACTAAAGTAGAGATAAATAACATCTACTGCTCTCCTTTCATCTGTCCAGCTAGTCATCTCATTGTGGAAGTCTACCAGGTTGGTCAGGCATGATTTCCCTTTGATCAGTCTGTGCTGACTTCTCCTGATTGCCGTTCTATCGTTCAGGTGTCTGGAAAATGTTCTCAGAACTATTCGATCTACCAGCTTCCGAGAGACTGAGGTGAAGCTGTCCTGCCAGTAGTTGCCTCGATCTCATTCCTTGCCCTTCTTGAAGCTATGAGTGAGATGTGCTCTTCACCAGTGGTCGAGAACTTTCTCTGGTCACTATGACCTTATAGAGGTCATCAAGAGTAGCCTTGCAACACCAATGGCCAGCTCTTGGGAACATCTTATCGGGGCCTGTGGACCTTGTGTTTTTCCAACTTGTTTAAAGGTTCCCATCAAGGGAAAGTCTTGCTGCAGAACTTCATGGCAAAGACTGAGGGGAAGAAGGTGCTGAGCACCTTGGCATTTTGCATATCCTTTGTTATCACGGTCCCATCTCATGCAGCAGCAGCCAACATTTTCCTCATTAGCTCACAGAAGCTAGAAAGCCCTGCAATACTGTCCATCACGGTGTGCCAACACGGTACTTCATGTGGATATTTAGGGGCGCTAGCAATTAACATAAACAGGGCATGACATCAACAGGGGCTTGGCTACATCTTACCTTTCTGCACAACAGAAATTCAAGCTGTGTGTTCAAAAGTGAGCTGAGAGATGTGGCAGCTGACTTCAAGAGTCTAGGTTTAATGAAACTGTATTTTCTCGTAACAGATACCTTACCTTTCCCTTTGTCTGCCCTGTTGCTTGCCCCGAGATCAGCTTGCTCCAATGGGAGGTATCCTCAGCCAGTCAGTCATCCCCTCAGGCGGGGTGAGCTTCTGTTGCTCCGTTTTTGGCAAAATCTGCAGCACAGATTTCTAAATGTCTTGTATTTATTTTATTGCATTTTTTTTTGTGTGTGTGTCTGTGCATGAAACCTTATGTCTGATGGGTAAACACTGGGTAAACATTTTTCATAGAAACTTCTTATTTTTTAATAAACAGAGTAATTTTCTCAAATAGCTTCTTTCTTACTCTGCTTCATAATATCATGTGGAAATGGATGGTCTGTTTCAACATCAGGGAACTGGAGGGATAAGAATAGAGACAGCAGTGTGGAAGCAATGGGTCCCTCTTCTGCCCATATGGTTCAGGTTTGCATTTTGGCTGGCACGATAATGTGATTGCTGGCAGATCGAATGTTTAGTCTCCAGAGCAAATAGCAGCCAATGAGTTGGGGTGTAATGTACATGTGGAGATGTTCACAATATTCCACACAGGCTGAACCTACAGCAGGAGCGAATTCAGCTGCAGTGAAAACAGAGATGCTGCATGAATCCTTCTGTCAGCACAGCAATGGCATTTCCAGGCTTTTGCATTTGGGAAGGGGAGGAATGTGCCTCTGGGGATGGAGAAAGCCACCACTGGCAGATTCTCCTGTGGCAAGAATTTCTGACTTGCTGCACAGGAGGTGATGTATTCTGATGAGCCTGAAAGTTACATTTCATCATTGCTTTATCGCCCGATGAATCATTATGGCAGATGAATGTTAATTGTAGCTAAACAAATGGGCATGTCCTCTCTACCCCCAGACAGCTGCCACTGCTGCAAGACATTATGCAGAGGGTGCAAAGTGCTTCTGGATGGAAGCACTACCTCTAGATCGGTGGATCTTCAGCATAATAAAATGCCAGGTGTGGAAGAATGTTTGGATCAGAGTAATTGCCATTTGCTCTGTAGTTTGCACCACTCCGAGGACATGCGCACTGCAAAGTTTCCCTAAGTGGTTGCTTGTACACAGGGAGGAAAGGTTGCATGGGAGAAACACTGGCCTGCATTTTTGCCATCACAGTGGCTTACCTGAGGCTGAAGGGGCAGCTGGACCATGGCTGAATGAAGTGCCACTGGATAGTGTTAGAGGCAGCTGGACCCAGACATAGGTCAGGACAGTTCAGGCTCCTTGGGAACTGACAGCCCTTGATTTAAGGGTTCTTTGTCCAGGGAAAATAAGTGGACTGGGTGGACAGGGGCACTTTCTTCTTGCCTGACACAGTGACAAATCTTCTGTAGCTCACCCATTGAATCCTGGACAGTCTGACGCTTAATGCCTTGAATTCTCTTTCTGCTGTTACATGCACCGAAGCAAAGGGGATTGGGGTACCCCATTTCACCTTGTTCATGTTTCTCCTTGACAGGATGCACCTGGAAGGCAGTGACTTGCAAAATGCCATTTCCATGCTGTTCTTGATCCTCTGTCATGACAGTCTGTTTCTAGAAATGCATCTGCGTGACAGGAGGCAAAGGTTGCCAGATAGCCAGCTGGAAAGCTAAGAACACAGACCCGTTCCTCTTACAGGACATTTTACTATTTGTGAAGGTGCGTGTCTTGACCAGGAGGAGATAAGTCAGGAAAGGAAAGGAGGCATTAACAACTAGGGATAGCTGTGGCTGTAATTGGGCTGCCTGAAGGTTAGATTACAGAATCAGAGAATCACAGAATGGTTTGTGTTGGAAGGGACCTCAAAGTCCACCCAGCCCCACCCCGTGCCATGGGCAGGGCTGCCCCCCAGCAGCTCAGCTGCCCAGGGCCACATCCAACCTGGCCTTGAGTGCCTCCGGGGATGGGGCACCACAGCTTCTCTGGGCAGCTGTGCCAGCGCCTCACCACCCTCTGAGTAAAGAATTTCTACCTTACATCTAACCTAAATTTCCCCTCTTTTAGTTTAAAGCCATTCCCCCTTGTTCTGTCATTACTAGACTGCGTAAAAAGTTGCTCTGCTTCCTGCTCACAAACTCCCTTCAATAATAGATCAGCAGGTACACGCATTTTGGTGTGCCATGGTGGACATCTTTAGCTGTTTTTTTAATGGGCTAAAGTATCAAATCTGCACATTCATTCACTGGGGTTGAAAGGAAGAACTAACATCTGCCTGTTGGAGCGGCGTCAAATTTATGCTTTGGAGTCTCCCAATGAAACTAGGCACTGGCAAGCACAGAACTCGGTATCCCAGCACTGGGCCCATCCCATCCCAGCAGGACTGCTGTGTGGTGGGGCTCCCAGAGTGCCTAGTCCTGCTGGTCCACCAGGCTTTGTCCCCAGCCCTGCTGGTGAGCGGCTTTGCGGTTCAGGAGCCGGCTGCAGACATGAGGAGGGGAGCGAGGGAATCCGCACAGGCACTTCAAACACAGAGGAAGAGGCATGTGTTGAAATGTCGTCAAAGGAGCAGGAATTCATTTTATTGAGGAATACGTATAATAAAGATAGAACAAAGGGACCGAAATGGTGAACAGATGGGCGGGTGTTCTTCGGTGGCTCAGGAGCTGTGTGAACATGCTGGTTTGTGCCCTCCCCCTCGTTCTGCATCTTTTTTTTTTGTTGTGGTTGTTTTGGTTTGGTTTAGTTTTGATGTATCAGGGTAGGATGTGAGATGATATGACAGAATATGTCAGAAACTTGGGGGAAAATAAAACCCCCTTTTTTTAACATCAAACTACTGCTATCAATAGGAACAGCAACTGTTCAGAATTTGTTTCAGAGCTGCCAAGAAGTGAACATTCATGGGAGAGAGAAAAAGAGAGAGAGAGAAGGGAAAAAATATTTTTCCCTGCTGTTTGCAAGGTGGACACAAATGCAAGCGGTAGGAGGCTGACAACTTGACACATGTCTAATAAATCTAAAGCACGGAAAAAAAGTCAACAATTCGCCGTACAAGCAAGCATTACTAGGATAAAAAAAGTACAATCCAACAACCCCCCCATTAAAAAAAATATACTTATTCCCAAATCAGGGAGTAATGTAGACATTAGAGCCTCAATTTCTCTTCCCCTCCCTGCCCCACATCCTTTTTTCCAGCTTTCTTTTTCAAAATTGGAGACACATTAGATCCTGGGCAGAGGAGGCAGAGGTTTGCTGCATTATAAATGAACAAGGTGCAAAATCTGAGTCCAGTGAGCAGATGTTGGGAGCTCAGCGTGCCGGTGACAAAGGGCTAGAGTGCAAGAAGCTTCCACATCACGTCTGTTCTTCAGTGCAGAGCAGGAAAGGCTTTAATTTGACAAGTTGGTTGGATGCAGGGAATTCACAGATCACGGTGAAAGCCAAACAGATTTGGCCACCTACTGCATGGCCGCATTCAGCTAAAAGGAGAGCAGTTGTGGAAACATCTCTGCTCCAACCACCCGACACCATGCACGCATCAGGGAGCCCAGAGCAGGTTTGTATGCCATGGGCAGCAAATTCCTCTGAAATGGAAAAAGGAGGAAAAAAGAAGCGGGAGAGAAAACCATGCTTCCATTATCAAAATAATTAAGTATTTTTATTTCAAGCAGCTGGTTTGTTATTTTTTAAACCTTTTTTATCCTTGCTTTTCTTTTTCCATAGTTGGTAGGTATGAAATGCAAGAATGAAAATGAAGCCAAAACTAATGAAAATTCTCCTACAAGCCTCATGTAAACATCAGCATTAAAGTTATGAATCTTAATTTGTGCCACTGAGCTAAAATTTGTATCTTTCTGCATTAAAGGAATATAGACGTACAGCACTGTGTAGTGTCTACACGCAATACAGAAAACTGACATGGTATCTCCAATTTATGGGGAAATTGACATAATTTTGCAAAAAAAAAAAAAAAGAAAGAAAGAAAGAAAAAAGAAAAACCACTTGTGAACTGGATTTTGCATAATGGGATTAATTTGGTTGACTGTCACATCAACTGTGCTGCAGAATGCAAGTTAATCACAACATCGGTCTGATTTGAAAGAAGAATGAAAGAAAGCAAAAGAAAAGGGAAAAAAAAAAAGAAGAAAGAAAAAAAAAGAAAAAAGAAAAAAGAAAAAAGAAAGGAAAGGAAAGGTATTTTCTTCCTCTCCTTGATTATTTTTTCATTTTAAAATGTCCGTTTCTTCTGTAGCTGTGGTAGTTCTGGCAAGCAAGGCTGGCGTATGCTTACTATGGCCACCACCGGAGAAGTCTTTTTCCCTCCCCCAGTCTTCACAGCAAATGTAGGAAGGAAGAAAGTCACTGGCTTTTCCAGGCTCATGTAAAACTCCCTTCATGGAATGGCACAACGATACTCATTCGATCTAAGCGTAAGCCAAACAGCAGAGCCAAAGCAACTTCAAGCATTGCACCGTACCAATCTCACTTACTGTGTTTTCTCTCACCTGCCATCCTCTCTGAGGAAGCCACTCACAGCAGCAGGCCTCCTGCAAACCTCACCCACTCATCACTGACCCACAGGAAGCCCTGAGTAATGTCAGAGGAAGAGACCAGTCCTTGTTGCTTATTTTGTGGCCAATTCTGGCTTTATAGAAGTATGGGGTGAAAGAATGAAATAAGCCTCCTTACAGGCTCTCACATTGTGTTGTCGGCAAAAGTGCTGAAAACAGAGCCTGCACATGTACATGACACATCACTTAAGTCCTCTGGTTTCTATGGTTGCAGTAGATTTTGCTTTCAGGGGGCATCCTAGGAAGGAGATAATGCTGTGCAGTGCTTTGGGCACAGCGCGGTTGAAGAATTAGCTCTGGGAATCGATGGCAGGGTGATAGTGGTGACAGAGAACAAGGCGTCGGGGTGTCGGAGCAAGGCGTGTTCCCAGAGGCCGGTGGCTCCCGGAGGCGTCACACCGCACCACTGCCCACCGCTCCTCCCTCCCTCACAGCCACTGCTCTCCTCCTCCCTGTGCAGCACACTGACGAGGTTAAACAATTACACCGCACTAATTGGCCTGTGTCGGTCCTGATGAGAAAGTAAACAAATGCTGCGGAGAAGAGCAAAGATAAATTGTAACTAATTAAATTGATGGAAAAAGTGACAATATTTTTGCCTAGGAAAAAAAAAAAAATAAGGCAACTTACAGCATGACAAAAATTTAACGCATGTGGCCATGAACTCCGCTTGCCAAAATTTGTTCCTGTGCTTCTACTTGGCTGTGTCAAGCAGGGGAAAATGGTGGTGCCCAGCTTGGGCTTGGCTGTGTCAAGGAGAAAATGGCAGCACCCAGCAGTGCCCACCAGGGATGACATTGCTGGGAGGCCTCTTTGATCAGGGATGGATACAAATTGTCTCTTCACTGACCAAAAGAGAAAACAAACAAACAAACAAACAAACAAGAAAAATACCACTTGGTCTAAGGCAGTGCTGCCTTTCTATACAAGGCTCCTCTCTCTCTGTCCTCCATGCCAATATGATCTCCGGGAAGCCAAAACCACAAAGAGTTCCTTCAGGCATCCCTATTAAAAACAAGCCTGGAAAACATATTCCGTCATTTTGCGTAGGTGGGATGGTGAATATGAGGATGCTCCCAAGTCCCCCTGGATTCATCCAGGAAAACGATCAATTTAAGCTTAATTATTCGATGAGAAGGGAATAATTAGATAACCTTTATTTTTTGATCCTGAACACACAACACATAAAAATGTGAAATCTGGGGCCCTAGAACCAATTCCCTCGAAATCTCACTGAAATCAATGGAAAGACCAGAGTGTGTTTGCTGACTGCATGGTCAGGCCTGCCGAAGAAACAGATGCAAGACTGGTAGCTAAGTGTGTCACGCATAGTTGAGAATTTCCATCCTAATCCTCTGTTTTGAGTTGCTCAGAGCCTTCCAAACGCTTTGCTTATCAGGATAAAATGTTCCAGGCCTGGTCTCTGGCAAAATGTAAATTTTTAATAGTCTAAGATAAAAGTAGTTCAGTTATTCTTGAGTGGGAGAAGAGCCTAAGAATCAAAGAAATAGATTCTTTTGTGTGTGATTTTCTTTTTCTAATAAATTATCCTTTAGAGTCTCTGAGGGACTAGATTTAAAGCCTGGCATAAAGTATGGCACTCATGAGAGGGCCACTGGATACTAGAACATGTTGCAGCTATTGATCAATGCGTTACAGGGAAATTTCATTTTGGTCCAATAGGGTTATGAGTCCTTGGAAATCATCCAGTGGGTTTACGCAGTTTCTTTAGGAAAGCCAATCTCCCCTCCCCCCCCCCCCCATCTCTTCTTCCCTACAGTTTCTCCTGGTAATACTGGAAGTGAGGAAATCCATATTTTCCATGTTCATGACTAATTTAGCTGCACCAAGATCACAGATAAGCAAAATGAGCTTGACAACTACTCCCTCTCACTTAATTTTCCTACTGTCTTATCAGAATGGCCATCTGATTGATACCATAAATTCCATATAAACATTACATCATTTGTGTCAATCCGTATACTTCAGCCCACTGGTGAACCATAGCATGCAATACCACAGAGCTGTATCTTGAGTTTTCCCCTCTGGTCTTTCGGGTTGATGCATGCTGAGCAGCCCACATTGTGCAACATATGCAAGTTTGGTGTGTTGAAATTGCTGTAAATTCAAGGTGTGGTGTAACTGATTAATACTTGAACAGTGTGTAAAGTGTGCCCTATTATGGTTATACATTACTCTGTACACTAAAGATGTTGGTGTTGCTCAAGCCTACATGGGAGCAGAAGGAACTTGAGCAAACGTTGCATTTGGAGGCATTCAAGGCCAGGCTGGATGTGGTTCTGGGAAGCCCGGTCTGGTGGTTGGTGACCCTACACATAGCAGGGGGTTGAAACTAGGTGATCATTGTGGTCCTTTTCAACCCAGGCCATTCTATGATTCTATGATTCTATGATTCTATGATTCTATGATTCTATGATTCTATGATTCTATGATTCTATGATTCTATGATCCGTACCATGAAGATGCTACAGTGCGTTATACTCTGTGGCAAGAATAAATGGGAACAGCAAAGACAATCCTAGGTATTCGTGTCCCAGACAGACACAGACAACAACTTGCCCTGACTGGAGTTCTCATGGGCTGACTTTGTGAATCACCAATAAGTCAATTAGAATGCAAATGTTCACACAGCTCTGTGTGGCTGCGTTGGTTTCACAATAATTCAGGGAATCCAGGTGGTAATTTATGTTTTTCATAAGTGGGTTTGTATGGAATTCTTTCCAGTCAAAATCATAGAAGTTTTGCATCAAATTTGGCCATAGTCTTAGCAATCAAGACCTACAAAAATTTATCATAACAGCAACTTGTACACAGGTGGCTCCAAAAGTAATGCTTCCTATTTATTTCCCTGGAAATCACAACAGATACAAAAAGAACAAGGACACTATTTGTTAAAGCAAATTCTCAGCTACAAAACACTATTTTTCAACATAGTCACCACCATTAGCCGTGCATTTTTGCCAACAATGAACAAAAACCTGCGTGTCACACTTGTAAAAATCTTCTCCAATGGAGGTGACCCACTGTTTCACAGCTGCTGTGATGATGTCATTGTAGGGAAAATGTTGCCCACACAGAGCAACTTTCACTGTACTCACATCTGCTGTTTGGTCTCCAAAAATATTTAGCAAATGTCAGTGAATGTCAATGGGTGCCATTTTTTCCACAAAGAGAAATTCAGTGACACACCTTTACTTCCTGCATGCTTCCATGGCAGATGCCATTTTGTTAGACTGCCCCTCTGCTGCCATCTGTGGCAGAGCAACAAAATATAATGGGATATCGGTGGGAAGGTTCAACCTCTGCTGCCATACCATCAACATCTGCCCCTGATGTCATGGGACAACATAACAAAACAGGAGGCATTACTTTTGGAGCAGCCCTTCTGCATCATAATAAGTAAAACAGAGATAAGCACAGTGGAGTGCCCATTTTAAATATAAGTAAATGAGTCATTTCAAGGTAATAGCCTTCATTCCCAAAGGAGGACAGGTAACTGAGGAGCGAGTTCTTGCCCATGTTGGACAGAAGGTCTATATAATCATAGAATCATCAGATGGCTTGGGTTGGAAGGGACATCAAGGATCATCAAATTCCAACCCCTCTGCCACAGCTCAATACCAGAGCTTAACTGTGATCTCCTGACTTGCAACTGCCTTATACAGCAAAGATATAACAAAGCCTTTCCCCAGGACCTCCCAATAGAGGTGAATTGTTGCTGCCTCCAAAGAGACCCTCATAAAGGCAGAGCTGTGGGACAGGGTGAGAGCTTCATCCCAAATGTACCTTGTGGGCACATTTGGCAACTTCTATGCGAACAACCAGCTGACTTGTTGCTAGGGAACAGTTGGGAGGGATGCTTTTTGATCTCCCATATGCTTACGACTAATAAATAAGCAAATAACAATAATTACGACAAACCCCAAGCCTGTTGTATCTCCAGGATTAATTAATGATGAAATATAGCTGAAATCCTGTAAAAGCAGGCAGTGAGGTGGGTTAGATTTCACATTTCCCTGCTGCATATGGAAATGATGTCTGAAGTTAACATTTTTTTTTTTTTCTTCCTTAAAATTTACCTCAGCTGGATCAGGTTGGTGGGAGGAGAGGGGGAGTATTCTCTTCACAGACAGAGGATGAGCAGGCAGACAGTAAATCTCCCTGTGTCGGTTTTACTTGCATCCAGTTTTTCCTGCCTAGTACAGTTAAGTTTTTTAGATACTTTACTTGCATTTCTAATTCAGTTATTCTTCTGAAATTTATTCAAAGGATTTATGCTTATGAAATTATAATATAATGCTGCCTATATGCCAATGAGCTGCAGGCAAAGAAAATAATTTTCTTCAATTTACAGTTATGAGGCTGGAAGAAAATGATGCCTTCTTATCACCTCTTTTTCTTTGTATGCCTCGGTATTTTTTTAAGTCTTCAGAAGGCAGGAGCTGATGATGAATTCTTAAGCAGATCACACTGATAATTGTATTTCAGAACTGTCAACTCTGTGAAGACTGTCCACGGAGGTGTCTCAGTTCACTTGAGCTATTTGTGTCACTGCTTCTCCAGGAACTCAGCCCTCAATAAAACCCAAATCACTGGGGATATTGTTAAGTCTTCTGAAAGGATTATTAGATCGAAGGAAAATTTATGGATGACACTTTGTAACAATTAATCAGGAACAGTTGATGAAGTTAAGTTGGTTCTTTATTCTTGAGAAGGAGAAAAAAAAAAATATGCGGCCCCTGTACAAATTGTCAAATGGCCTATTTTGTCACTCCGCGTGATTAATGGACTATTTGGAGTCCCCAAAAAGTCCTAGTACAAATAAAAAAGAATCATAAATATTGAATAAGCTCACAGCATGGTTAACCTTGACTATATTTTGGAACACTCTTGGAGAAAACTTTGCTATACAGAAAACAAATTGCTAAGGGGATTATTAAAAAAACAAAACAAAACAAAACAAAAAACCCCCCAAACCCCCACAACAAATTGGAGATTTTTAGAGAATGTCACCCACCCAACCTTGTCACCCTGATTAGCCTGCCATGATAAATTAGCTTTAGTTAGCTTTATAAACAGGTCAGAAACTGCTGGCACACCACTGCATTTTGCTGGTGGGGCCACACGTGGCCCACAAAAGGGGCACAGGATGACACAGAAAATACTCCAGCTTATGGTGCTTTGTATGTCACGCAAGGCTGGGACTGCTAACAAGTTATTGTCCTTTTGTACTGTAATTTATGGAGATGGGACCCAAGGAGCGCTAGGACCGTGGGAGTCATGGTGCCATAAGGCTGCTTTTGAAAGGTTGGTCAGAAGATGTCCAGCGATCTGTGTGTATGCAAATGATAAGACCCGAGCTGCAGCTGCATACACACACATTTATGCGTATTCAGGACACGCAGTTTCCATCTTTTCCTCCTGCTCCTCTGTCTCTGTTTGTAACTCGGGTGCCCTCCTCCCCCAGACAACCCCCCCCCCTTCTCTCCCCCTAGTGCTTGATGCAGCTGTTTTATCCTGACAGGTCTGACCTGTCATTTTTGCTAACCTCTGATAGCATCTAGGTCATAGTGATCCCAAACCAGTTTGCTTTTGTTCTCAGTGAACAAGAAATACAATGCTATTAGTTTAGGCTTGGGTCCCACAAAGCACTTAAGATCCACGTGTTTGCCTCAAAGAATGCAAGCAATGCCCTACTCTCCTCCTGCATGCATGGCACCCCAGTGCGCTCTGGCTGAACCAGGCTCTTTCTCAGCAGACACAAACCCACTTCACATTTCCTTTACTTGGCCCTTTTTGCCAGTGTGTCATGTACCATCTGGACTGACACACACACACAGTGTTCTTCAGAGATTATCCCTGCTCAGGAGTGTGGTAGATTTTCAAATCGTGCAACTATTTCCATCAGGGATGGGAGGGAGCTGCGAAACAGTAAGTGAACATTGTGTTTTGCTGATTCCTTGCAAGTAGCAGAAAGATGAGAATAAGAGGCGTTTTTCATCTCATCACATTGATACTTCTCCATCCATTTTTATCACCATGGTTCTCCAAGATCACAGGTAGGCCTGTGCCTCCCACTCAGGAACAAGTAAAAATAATAATCATAGTCATACAGTGCTATAGCCTATGGTTAAAAAAGCCACACGTGTGAGTCATGTGCCTGGACGAGACTGTGGTGAGGTGGGAGATTTGGGTGGAAGCTGCTCCTGGCAGGGGTGCAGGGAAGGCAGCCAACTGTTAGGTGTGTGTTCTGCAGGAAAGAGCACACACCTGGAGGACCACACTGTCTGAAGAACCTGGCTGCTGCTGGAACAAGGGCAGATGCCTGGGGAGCTGAGGAGCCTCCTTGGTACTCTTCTGGGGAAGCAGAGATTGGGAGGCACAGCCTGGTGGTTGTTCACTAACTATCCCAGCCTGCTTGTAATGGGCCTTTAAACACACGAACTCACGGAAGGCTTTTCCTCAGATCTTCTGTGGTCTGTCCAGAATCTTTGCCTTCCGTAACAAAGCACTCCCATCATCTTTTGCAAAGATGGCCAATGGGTAAGACCCATGTCAGCCATTCTTCTAACCCTTCTAGACATAAAATAGGTACTATGACAAAATGAAATCCTGGTTACTGAACATTAAGTAAGGTATTTTCTTTGGTCTGTCATGTCCTAAAACAGAGCTCAAATCTAGGAAATATGGGGGAAGATTCAGTCACAGAGGGCTACAGATTTCATTGCCATTGCCAGCAAAAGAACAACACTGCAGATGAAAAAGCATATACTAAATGAAAGTAATTGCATTATAAAGAACACCAGGCATCCCATAAAAACCTGTTGCTTAAACGTGCCTGTAGCAACTTTATCAACAAATGATCTTCATGCAAAGGAGCCAAAGCAATTAGTGGGGAACTGGCAGATCCCTGCACTCCTTTGACACTCTCTGTAGTAAAAGAGATCACCAACTAAAAAAAAAAAAAAAAAAAGTCCTACATATGTCAAAATGCTAGGCTAGTGATTCAAATGTTTAACCAGGGTCTTCTTCATCTTAAGTTGCCACATCTCATAAAACACATTACACAACATTCATTTTTGCACCTGTTCTCTTTGGCTATATGTGCTTTAAAATAAACCACCTGCAGAAGTGCTTGCATCAGCTACAACTGGATTAGTAAATTGGTCTCAGCTGAAAATGGGCAGGTTTATTCTCTAAGTGAAGGCTGATTTATTTATTTTTTAAACTGTTGGTGACTAACAGCTAACTAAAAACCTAACTATGATAACAAAAGGATAGGTAGACTTATACTGCCTGTATTTTTCTTTTGTCTTTGATTTAAAGAATTTTTTAATGTAACCTTTACTTGTGTATGGGGATCGCTAGGTCAAGGCCTGAAACAGCGATTGAGCACCAGGTGAGAAGCCGTGGCTAACCCATAGTGCACAGGTCCAAGCAATCCACCTCAGTGACTGGAAGGGGTGGACTCCTCACTGTCATTTAATGATTAGCAGCTAAGTGAGTAGGAGCTCTGTTTGGAGATTGTCCCTTCTAGAGACTCCAGTGGACTCTAGAAAGGGTAAGCTACTTGTCCTTGTGTTGTTTTTTGAATTCTGTCTTGATAGATACCATTACAAGTGTGTTCTTATCCATAGTAGAAGGTAATATTGTTGCTTTTCTTTGTTCCTCAATCTGTCATGTGATGTTTTGGAGGTCCTAAATGAGTAGGTGCATAGGTTTTCTCCTTTAAGAAGGACTTGGTATGTTAAACGCTGTTGGGAATGTTTGTGCATCGGGTAGTCTCCTAGCTTTGGATAGCTGGAAACACTGTAGAAGATGAAACAGTAGATTTCATCATCTAATACAGCTTGTATTTAGCTAATTTCTTAGGCGCCTACTAGTACGGCTGTGCTGTTGGGCTTTGTGTTTTTCTAGAGTGGGGCTGTGTTGTTCATGGAACATGAAGTATAACATTAATTGTGTTTCTGTAATGAGAGGGGAGAAGAGGATTGTGCTCTTTCATGGTCTTTGTGTATGGGAAGATAAGGTCTTTGATCTTAATGCTACACCTAGCAATAAAATGTTGATTTTGTGGCTTTCAACATACGAATAATGTGAAGAATGCTCTTAACTAGGATAGCAAGTCACATTCAGCAGGTGAATGATATTTTGTGTAGCTCGTTTTCAACAACTTTATGATATAAAATAGACATAGGAAGGCTTCTTGATTTGTGGGTTAAGGCTGATCACGGTTAGGGAGACATGGCTGAAGTATTTGTGGCAGGGGAAGATGCAATGCAAAGCACCCATAAATGGCTGTACACTTATACCTTTACTGTGTTTTTGCTTACCTATGCGTTTGCTATCCCTAGAGCTTTTTGTTAGAACGAACTTAACTCCATGTGAAGATTTATTTTTCATGTGAGCATTATTACTTCATCTTCCCTTAGTTGTAATAGCATGGTGAAATTTCCTAGGATTTGTAACATCTATGTTTGGGCTTGGGAAATTACTGTACAGTTCCTGTGTCTATGCAACTACATAAAACCAGCTTATTTCCTCTTTGTCAATGAATGGCACCGAGATGCTTAAAGAAGTCAGTAGTTGAATTTTGTTTGGAATTATATGTGAAGGAGGGCCCTCCTTCTTGTCATTTTATTTATTACTAACAGCCATTATAATTTCTTCCCAGCGGCAATGACACTGATATCGCTACATCTAAATCAGAAACGACACTCTAGTGGTTATATTATGTTGACTGGGCATCACCTAATTTTTAAGTGACGTTCTAGCCCCATCATTGTGATTATATCCCTTTCTAATAAGTAATATAAGAAAAGATCTACATAATGGGAAAACATACATATTAATGTATTCCATGACAAACATGTTAACTTTACATATTAATCTTGGTAAATAGAAGTCATGTTTACATTTTTTTCTCTTCAGTACACTGTTCTTCTGACAGCTTGCTTTCCCTCTGGTTTTATTCTTTCCAGTCACGGTATATGTTCTGCTGCCTCTGGTCACCTTGTTTGTAGCAGAAGGAGAAGGCAGGTCACATCCATCAGGTTAAAAAAGAGAAAAAGCAAGGTTATTGGGTAACATAATACTGTTGCTCCCTCACTGCGTTCTGGTCTGCATGAAGGGACTTGGATATGTGCAATAAACATGTGTGTGGTAATGAGATTGTTGGTGAAAAGTCATCTTGAAAAGACAAGGAGCAATTAAGCTTGCTTACTTATACAAGTTAGAATGACAAGATGCCATTGCTGGCCCCACTCATCCATATAATAGGGTTCTCCCTCACTGCTTAGCTGTACTGGGAGAAGTGTTTCCTGTCAAACCTCTGCCGTGGCTCCACCATGAAGCCATCTGCCTTCTTCCCTTTTATGCACAATTCATTCTTACACTCACGTCACTGTCCTGACTTCAGTGGCATGCCTGCTAGCAAGCACCTGCATTAGAACACTTTTCAAAAATTCTGTGCAAAGTCTTCATTTAAGTATTTCTTTGTGTTGCTGTACACACTTACCCACTTTTAACTGAATGCTTAAACATGTCAGTGCACATGTGCAGATTCTCCACACTGCATCAGTAATATTTGTGAGCAGTCAACAAATAATGCACCTTCTTTTAGAAATCCTGAAGGTTTAGATAGGATATTTTCAATGCCATTGACAAGAAGAAAAGCAGGGAACAGTAGGAACATGTGATAGTTAGTGTTAGATAACAATTGCTATCCTTGTGCATCTTGAGTAGTGAAGCCATCAACTAAAGAATTAGACCTCTGAGCATATATCATTGATAAGATGAATACCGGCCTATTGTATTTGTGGATGGAGATCTTGGTTGTCTGTAATCCAGAAAGCTGGAGAATTGTACAAAAAGTCTAACTGATCCTATCATGTTGAAATTCACAAATCTTTCGTATTCCCCATCTTTCTTCTTTTCTTTTTTTTTTTTTCTTTTTTTTTTTTTTTAAACTACGAGACTCTTCCAGAGAATGAAAGTAGTTGGGTATCATATTAATTAAATGTTACCTTCTCATTTAATATCAAGATGCTCTTCTCCTCTGCATCCAGCATACTTAGTAGATGCTTCCAGGGCTTGAAAGAGCATGAGGAGTACTTCTGTCTGGTTGTTGCCTGGTCTCTTAATTAATTCTTACATGCAGATATAGGGATCCACGCAGCGACTCTCCACACTAAGGAGCATGCCTGGCATCTGCTCCTTATCTGGTACAGACTCTATTTGCAATTTTCTCTCATTCTCTTTGGAATGTCTTACAGTATCTGTGTCCTCTAGTTTGTGGGTTTTGGGTGATTGTGTTTTGTGTGGGTTTTTTTTTTTTTTTTTTCTTAACTGTATTAGCCATTAGTATTATGTTTATAGAAGAGCAGCAATAGAAAGAAAAGTTAAAGAGCCAGAATTGCGCTATTATAAACAAGGAATTCTCTGTGCTGGCAATTTCCAGTTAATTAGTTTTGGTTCTTTTGCTTATGTTTTGAAAGTGAGTGAATATTCCATGGTCAGGGCCAAAATTTATTCTTGGATCTGTGTGAAGGTAAAAAGTGTATTCTAGCAGAGCTGCACAGAGCGGCTCTGCAGAAGAATAAAGGAAAAAAAAAAAAAATACAAGGAAAGAATGTAATTAATGTGGTTCTAGATTACAGATGCAATTCAAGAAATGAGAATAAGCATTCCCGAACATTATCTGTGTTGTTATTGTTTTTCAGTTGAGTTTTTAAATATGGATGCTGCCGTGTGAAATCAGTGTTATGATCTTTCCACAGGAATCTAAATGTTTTAGTCAATTCCATGTATGTTTGCTTGCTTGCAGAAGGTCATTACATTTAAAAAATGGATCCTACCAGGAGTGTCAGTGATTGTTGCAGTGAAGACGAATTTCCAGAGCCTTAAGGGAAAAATGGTCACTGCCTTTCCCAGAAACATTTGAACTGGCTAATGAAGTTTGGTGGATCTCTGTGGTATTGCAAATGTATAGACTGATGAGGGGGGTGCTGAGGGTGGAAATGTTTCTTTCAGAAAAGTAGCAGGTAAGAGATGTTTCTGTAGCTTCCCTCTTCTAAATCTAATCAAATGAAACCACCTACAGGCCAATAAGCTTATTGAGTGCACTTTGCCCTGGAAATAGTGTTTTATGATCACAAAAACATAAATAATGCAATAAAAGAAAATGTTTGAGGTCTCCTTAATGAGCTATTGTTAAGGCACCCTTCGCTCTAATCTCCTTTCATAGCCTGATGCAAAGAGCATCATCCAGTGGTCAAGAGTGTATTCCGAGTGCTGCTGGGAAAGTACAAATGAGGAAGCAGCCTTAATTACACTGCTTGCTGCATCTAGAGGTCTGTGTGGTTTGACCAGCTGCGTTAGGACACCCTGTAATTTGGAGGAATTCTCTGCATGCTGGCACTGTAAATGTACTGCTACCCAAAGGATGGTTAATAATCTGAAGTTGGCTGTTAACATCACTGGAGCTGGTGTCTATAATTTCAGTGAGTGACCCGAATGACTCTGCAATGAAAGACTGAAATGTCACTCTCTGCCTTTATGTGGTGTGCCTTGAGCAAAGTCTGCTCCAGACTCTGCACATCTGCTGAGGTCCAGCTGAGGAAAGGGCAATGTGTGAGAGTGGATTCATGGCTCCACCACATTCCTCTGTTTGAGTAGAGAAGTGCTGGGTGTGGGAAGGACATGAGATGTCCACTACAGCCATTGTTGCCCATTACTGTGCATGCAGACGTGAGACTACATGGAGGAAACCAGGCTACCTAGCTGCCAGCCACCAGTAAATCAGACCCAATACCTCAGGCTGAAGGCAAACTAAATGGTTTCCATTACCCAGGTATTTACTTCTGTGTAACAATGGCTATGTATGACAGACAAAGCTGGCCCAGTTCTGAGTGGTTGCATCTCACCACACTGAATGGGTGCTGGACAAGAGGAGGCTCTGGGGAGTACTTATTGCTCCCTACAATGACCTGAAAGGAGATTGTAGCGAGGTGAGGTTGGCCTCTTCTCCCAGGTAACAGAGATAGAATGAGAGGAAATGGCCTTAAGTTGTGCCAGGGGAAGTTGAGGCTGGATGTTAGGGAGAATTTCCACTTGTAAAGAGTAGTGAGGCACTGGAATGGGCTGCCAAGGGGGAGAGGGAGTCACTGCCCTGGAGGCGTGGAAGAAACATGTAGGTGTGGTACAGAGGGACATTGTTTAGTGGGCAATACTGGTGATAGGTGGACAGTTGGACTGGATGATTGTAGAAGGCTTTTCCAGTCTAAATCATCCTGTGACTGGTGTTCCCTCCAGAGGTGCAGAGAGCTCTGCTCCTGCTGCCAAGAATCAGAAACTTTCATTTCCACTGCATTGCACTGGTATAGCTCAGATGCAGGAAAGGAGTAAAACACCATCAGTAAATTTCAGAAAGTTCAGTATTTGCATTTCATTTGGAAACCTGTGACATTTTGGCATATTTTCCCTTGAAGGCCAGGGCAATGCTGATTGAAGATCAGTGTCAGCACTGAAGTATACAAGGTACCAAGATCTCCTGTGCTTCAGTGCAAAACCATCCTGTCAGACATGGCACCGGGGCAGCTATCTGGTAGTGGATGAGACAGTGTTTTTTTTTTCCCCCTCATTATTTTACAAAAAGCTGAACAAAAAGACTAATTCACTCATAGTGCTCTGGGATTGCATCTTCTTGCACTCAGCGAGACAGGCTCTTGGGGCCACTGTAGTTGTGTGGTTTCCTTAAAATCCCCTCAGACCTGATTTACAAGTGTTAGAGCTGGAGTCCCTCTACCCTTCCTGATAGGGTAGAGAGGTGAGAGATGTACAAGTGCCACAGAAGCCCCGCTCTGTGCTCCCTCTAGTGCAGCATGGCTAGCTGTCAAACAGAGAAACTTTTCTGCTATTGGGACAAACATGGGAGCTCCTGGTACCCTGGCAAAATCTGCTGACAAGACCAAATAAAACCCAGTCCTGGGTGAAAATGTTTCCTGCCCTCCGGCCATCGTGAAGGTACTACCAACATGTTGTTTACAGCTGCCACTTGTATATGGCAGACGTAGTGAAGTTCTGAATATGTTTCTGGAAGACAAAGAAATTACCTTAGCTTTTCTGCCTTGTGTTTGTAATTAGTTGAAAATGTGACATGATGCCAAGAAGGCAGAAGGGGAAAAAAATATATATATATATAGAAATCAAGAACACTGACACTTGTTCTCACTGCCGTTTCTTGGTGCAGTAGTGCTGTTAGATTTGGGCTGGTCTCTGATCTGTGCAGGAAGAAAGGCCTGTTGCCACTTGTTAAACTTGAGTGAGGTGAAGTACAACCCTTACCTTTCATTCAGTCGCCTGAACACAATACCACCATCAGTGGTGGGTTTTTTTTTTTTTTTTTTTTCCCCATCTAGGCACAACCTTCTTCTCTAGAGCATGGTTTTTTGTTTTGTTTTGTTTTTTTTTCCTGCAGCCCTTAATTCACCTATAAGATTCTGGCTTATGTCATGTGAACCCCCGCTTAAGTGTTATGTGCTACTGCAAGATCCCCTATGTGGAGGAGGAAGAATACCTGGTTTGTTCTTCTTTCTTCCATATCATCTATTTTGTGACTGCTGAGCACCTCAGCTTTTCACAAGAAAGGCTACAGAAGTAGCCTCACTGAATAAAACTGTACCGTTAACAGAACCAAAGATGCTGTAAATGAAATCATCTAGGTGGAATCAGTCCTCAGGTGCCCTGTCTGTTTCTGTGGTAAAACAGAAAATATGTATTTGCCATAAATTCACTCAAATCTTGTTGCAGAGCCTATAGGCAGAACTCCATACACTCTTTTAGGTTTAGGCAAGTTGTAGGAATAAGGGTAACCAAACTCTCCTCTGTAAAGGGAAAAAAAAAAAAAGCCTGAAATCCTTCCAGCAGCCTGTCCCTCTACAATTATTTCCCTCTTCTTCAGGTAGAGAGGGAAATTGAGAGATGGGGGGGGGGGGGGGGGGGGATGGTAATGAAAGAAAATCTATTAAGTAACTCAGAACTGTGGGAATGGGGTTGTTTTTAGTGTGGGTGGTTGTTTTTGTTTCATTTTAAGTGCAGTGAATGCAAATCTGAATGATATCTTTAAAAGAAAGACACCTGCAAACCAGAGGCTGCCTTTGCAGTGGTCTCTCTGAGCAGGACTTGCATTGCCCTTATCTCCCATCTGGCGGCCCAGCTGCTGCCACTGCCACCACCAGTCTGGCTTTATGGATGCTTGTGAGCTCCTACGGCTCTGGGGTTACCTGCGGGCCTGGACTGCACTTGTGATAGTAGAGTGAGGTTCCCAGCTTGCTACTAAGCCAAATGATCCAATAAATTACCAAGAACACATGAAAACTGACACACTTCCCTCTGGCTCCTCCTGCCACACCCTGCACAAGAAGGGGAGGTGTGCCATGCTGCTTGTACTCCTTTTGAAACAAGACCTGCTCACAGCCTGAGGATAGTACTTGTTAAGGCTTCAGTGAGGGACTGCGTGTAGGTGTCAGGGTGCAAATCAGCCACACGTTTGCTGCATTATCCTTGTTTAAGGTTATGAAAATTCTTTCAAAACTCTGGATGCAAATACAACTTCTAGACAGCCTGCCAGAAATGGCCATGCCTATAATATCATGCCAACACAAATGCAGTGTTTTTTGGTGGTTGGTTTGTTTTATTGTATCAATTGGATATGCCGGACAACCCATTTCTGTGGAATTTGTGTTTCTAGGTGGCTGAATGCACTTGGCTGCATTGCCTTCCCTTCTCCCTCTGTACACCAGCCCCTCAGGGGTATCATTTTGAAGGCAGCACAGAGGAAGCCTGTGCACAGCCCTGGATCATGTAACGAGGCTGTGTACCGGTGTACTTCCTCCGCCGATGTGCTCTGTAGCAGCAGAGAGACTCGGTGCAGTCCTCACCGGGTCCTTTTGACCTCCCCCTTGTTATGGAAGATAAATGCTTCTCCCACGAAAGGCCCGCAGGGTGTGTGTTTGCACTGTGGGCGGTCTGGTCCTGCTGCTAACGGAGACATTTCTTCATGTTTTCAGTGTCCTCAGCTCTAGCTCTGAGGAAAAAAGGGTTGTTCAGTGTGATTGGGACAGCTCTGCTTGGGATCACAGGCTCAAATATGCGATGTGTCGTGTGACAGAAGGCTTGCATGTAACTTTTTGCTTCAAAATAACATGAAAAAGCACTGTAACAACTGGTGCTTCCAAGCCTTCATTTGAGACTGTTGCACTGCTGAGGGTTTAGTGAGGTCTCCTAATGAAGATTCCCCTGTGCAGAAGCATACAAGCCTTTTATGCACAGCCTATCTGTAATCCTTTCTCAAGACCAAAATGCTATCAATACTGTTGCTAAATACCCTGGGCTGCCCAGTCCATGGGATCTGCCAGGCTCTGTGCTGAGTGCCTGGGGAGCTGAGAACTACCACTGTTCTGCAGCAGGGGCTGTACTTGACATGGCCTCAAGGGAGGTGCTTCACAGGCCTGCAGCCTGCGTTGTGCCTGCACCTCCAAAATGGCCCCCCTAGCCAGCAACAAATGGCAGCCATGTCTAAAACCACCCTGCCCTGGATCTAGGTGAAGAATGTGAATTTAAGGGGGGGAATATACATGGGAAAGCATAACTGAGATTGAGGTACTCTGTACCTATGCAGCGTATGCTGAATTTCGTTCTGACTTGCTGAGAATCAGCAGGCTGTACCTGACAGCTTGTTGTTTATTTTTCTCTTTGGGCCTGGTCTGCATGTACTTCTGGGCCAGTAAAACACTGTGAGTGCAGCAAGCGTTTACTTTCTCTAATGTTACAGTTTCATCTGGTCTAATAAAGCCCAGCTTTTATTTATGTGCATCTCTGTGCTTGAAAAAGGCAGGAACAACAGCCCAGCTGGGGAGGGGAAAAAAAAAAAAAAAAAAAAAAAGGGAATTTCCTAGTGCCTACCCGAGGAGTTAAAGCAACGGGGTATGTATGAAGGGGTTAAAATACTACACAGGTACAGATCCTGTGGCAATTACAAATGTTATTGAAATAAAAACCAGAAACAGGAAGCCAAAAAACAGGTCCCTAAGGCAGGCATCTGTCTTAAATGATATCATTTGTCAAGTTTCCAGCATCTTGTGGTTGTGAACACAAAAAGAAGTTCTGTGTTATACTAAGGACATTACATACTCATTAGCTGGAATGTTCCTGAAGTACATAATACAGGAATTTCATTTAATAAGAAGCAGCTACTTGCCACTGCGTTGTACATAAAATAAATTCTGGGCATGCTAATTGCCATTCAAGGATGTTCTACCTAATTTTTGACAGGTTTTCTTCCCTCCCCCTCCCCCCCCCCTCCAGACTACACTGTAAAAATTGTAAGTAGAATGTGCTGCTATGCTTCGGAAATCTTTTTAGGAATATTTTCTGGTTCCTGAAATCCTGATTCCTGCAATGATGAACATTAAAGACTTTAATAAATGTACTTGAGAAAAAAGAAAAGTAGGAATGTAGGCACAGCTATTTATTTGTAGGTAGTAGCAAAAAAGCAAAGTACATACAGTTATGTACATGCGTATACATCCACGTATACGAAAATGTATCTCAACACGGTAACTCTTCAAGTCATCTCCCCATCTCCAAGAGCAAGCCTACTGTAATTAATTGGTACAGTTCCTCTATCTGAACACTATTAGTGCATTAGAGTTAACTAATATATAAGCTTCCCCCTCACTGCCCTGCCAATGACCTTAAGCTTCACATGGTAGGAAGGCCACTTGCTGTAGAATAGGAAAGTAATTTATCCACCATGATTGTTCAGCCCTGGCCCCTCTGTAAAACAGCGACTGACAATTGTGCTGTATTATGGATGGTGCGTTTGTGGCATGTACAATAGTGTGCAGAGCGTCAAACTCACTCCCCTGAACACTGCAGGCAGGCTTTGAAAAGTGAGCCTAGAAAGACGAGGCCACTTGCTGAGCTATGGGACTCCATTTTTGAATGCCTTTCTTTTTTTTCCCCCCGAAATATCCTTCCCCTTTTTACTTTTTTTTTTTTTTTTTTTTTTTTTTCCCCAAAAAAAGACAGAATAATATTGTTTTCTCAGCTTATGTAAGAGCACCAAATGGTTTTCCATTCAGGAAAGTGTGCCATTAAAAAAAAAAAAAAAAAAAAAAAAAAGGGGAAGAAGAAAGGTTACTTTGCTTTTATTTTACCTGGGGTTTCCCTACTTCTCTCCACACTTCAGGATTTAGCATATTCCCTCAAAACATAATAAATTTTGATTCTGTAGCTTAAGGGATCCATCAGTTAAAATGTTAGTCTTTCATCTTTATTACCCTCCCATTAAAATGAAAGAAACCGGGACACACTTCAGTTTAGAAGAAGCAATTTAGTTGGTAATGTCCTTACTACTCAAGTCTTTACAAAGAGAGAAAGTGCATTATTGCTTATATTTCACACATCTATCTGCATAAGAAGCAACTAAAGCTTTCAGACACATACGATGTTAAATTTAATAATATTCTTTGATTAGATTATTTTATTACAACATTTTTCCATTACCAGTCATTTCCCGTACACATTTACATTCATAAAACCTACAGGTTTTTCTTTGTTTGTGAGTGTATATGTATTTCTAAAGGAAGGAAAGACTCTCTCCTTTGCTACAGCTGTTAGGTTGGAAAGGAACAGATTAATAACTAGCCACCACGTAGGACTAGGTTTCCCTGAACGCCGCACCAGTAACCCTTTGCTATAATGAGGACACAAAGAGGCTCACATCAGGCTGCTCCTCTTCTTCATAACTCAAAAGCGTCACAGTGGCAATAGCCTCTAGTGCTATTTGTCTTTAGTGCAGTTGTGACACTTCGGCATGATCCATAATTTGGCAGCTATTTACCGTGACATTTCCCTTCAGTGCAGCCATAACATTCAGTGAAGCCATTATTTGGTTCCATTTACCATATAAATTGTATTGTTGTGCATGCATGCTAGCAGCTACATTAGGTACCTGAAAATGAGTAAATCTTGTAAAACAGATACTAACAGCTATTCGGCAGTGGAATTTCTTTACTCCTCAGATGGAAGTAGGAATACATGTAGTATCCGTAAACGCTACAGCAAACTTTTCCTTGAGACGCTGTTAATTATTTCTGTTTATCTGACAAGGGAGAAAATGATGTCTGCTTATGAAATATATGTATTTTTTATACATTTGTATATCTGCATATGCACAAATATACAACAAACTATTGCTGGGTAGAAATCTAACTTAATTCAGGAAGGTATTAGGAGATTCCAGCATAGCAATTAAGTAGGAAGCGTATCTGCAAAATGTGCTGAGGGTTGCAGGCCAGGAGAGAGTGAGTACGTGTGTGTCCGTGTGCGCGTGCGTATGCACACATGTGACAGGCTCAGGAAAAAAGCCAGCTCTTCATCTATTTCTTTGTTGTTTTTTCCATAGAAGCATATGTGTGTAGGAAAGGGAAATTCTGTTCTTAGCCTCAGCAAACAATGCCAGATTCCTCTGTAGCAAATTCATTTAGAAAGGTAAAATTAGGATGTAGTGCTAGCAACCACATCTCAATGAGCTGCTATTATTAATAGTATTATTATTTAAATCCCTGCTCTCTACATATAGTATACTTAGTACTTCCCAGGCAAATGTATTATTATTTTTAATCATTTAAGTACCCACTGTGCACACAGCTTTTAATACACCTTTTTTTGCAAGCATATTAAGTGTATTGTTATTAATCCCTTGCTGTGACTCTACAGTATTTCTTTTCCTTGTATGTTCAATGTCCTATCATCATTTAAACCTCTCAGTGTGTGCATGCCACACACATTTTCCTATCCATCTAATATTTAAACATTATTTAAATCCATCATAGCTTAGTTATTCAAAGTCAGCCCTGCTCCCGTAACTGTAAGTTTATAGAATATACTTTCAAATAAGGAGAAGTTGGCTTTCCAAAACCCCCTACGTACCTAAAATTATTGTGCATCTCAGTAGAAAAGCCTTATCTGCATGTTTCAGAAACAATTTCACCCTTTTCCCACTGATAATGTTCTCTTCCAGAAATCTATAAGTTCTTCCTTTAAACAAAAATTCATCCTTCATTCTGGATTCATTCAAGGAAAAGCCATCTCATGTTTAATTTGTGTTGCTTTTTACCTTTACTAAGGCTTTTCATGGAAAGGACAAGCCCCCCCAGTGGCCATAGCCCAATCCAAACACCCAGAAAGGCCACAGAATCAGTACCCCAGACATACCAGTTCTGCATGCAACAAATTTAAACTTTTTAATTACCCCGTAATCAGCATTAAAGTGCTGAATAATAAGCCTGAAGCCAAAATTAAAAGCAACAAAATGTCATGTCTGAATACATGCATATATGTGGATCTTCCAAAGGTTCCCTTATTTTGCTTAGTGAAGGAGCCCAGGGCAGCTGCATTGCTGTTATATATGAAGTAACATATTAAAAATAACGCAGAATGCTGTATGTCCAAACACAACTGTTATAAGAACAGCTACAGCCCTGCAAACAGCTAAAGCTATTGGAGTAACAACGATCGGTGCCTCTGTGAGTCAGGATACTTGGCTGGATGCTGGCATTTGACAGGAGGAGCTTACTTTGTTACCCATGTAACTCTTTGGTGCATAACACTGATCTAAATAATTGTAGTTTTGCTTTGCTGTACTGTGGGTTTGTTTCTTTTTTTCTTTTTTCTTTTTAATCTGTATTTATTGACCAAGAGTACAGTATCTTTGAACAGAGAAGAAACTACGAGCCTGGGAATAAAACAGAACTTTGTATGCTCAAAGTATGCCTTTTATATATTTGAGTGTTCACATCTTTCTTGTACTCAGTTGGAAGGCCAAAAATATCCTTTCGTTATGCAAAATACCTAAACATCACTACGTTTGTTATACTGCAGAGGAAAGAGGAAGCCTATTTCAATCAGGAGATATTAGTCACAATAAAAAACATCGTGCCTTGGGTTAAAAAACAAAAACAAACAAAAAACCCCCCAAAGACTCGAACTATTTTACCTTTCCCCAAAATCCTCCAAGAGGGCCTAGTCAGACATGGCCTAAAAAAGGAACACTGCTTAGTTGAACACTGTTCTTCAGGATGCTAATGCACAAAAATGCAGAGATAAGAACGCAGTAAATCAAATTTTAAAATAATTTTCTCTACTGCCTGAGTAAAATGCAAGTTTTTCCAACATTACTTGAAAAATTTGTCGTGTAAAGTCAGTCCTGAATTAAGTTTACTCTGGCTTTTTTCCTCCAACCCCTAAACGTTACCAGTCTATCATTAAGCTTCTTACTATGCGTATGATCTTATGAAATTTCCATCTCCCCAACTGTATATAAATGTATATATTATTTCAAAAGACGTTGCAAAAATGACATTTAAGATCTTAAACATTTGCCGTGTGGGGGGGAAAAAAAAAATCTAGAGCAAGCATAGTTTAAAGTATTTTATTGTTCTGGAAAATATTACACTTCTAGATGGAATTCCCTCTCTGTGTACCGTTAATGATTTCTATTAAGTGATGAAGAATTTTCAAAACTTTACCGAACCTTTTATCTGCACCCACTAGATCATCTATTCCTGAGCAACGCTATTTGTAGCAGGTAACATGACTGCAGATTCAAAATGGTCTCATTGTCTGTACAAGGGCTTCTGCAGAAGCAATATTCAGTAACAGGAGAAGTAGCAGCCTGATTATGGGAAGTCACAGCAAGAATCATCGGTCAAAGAACTCTGCTATACAGAAATCATCTGCAAAGGAGCTACTCACCAAGAATCGTATCGATATAAAGAAATGTACAAACATTTAAAAAGCTTCTTTGATTTTATTAAATCTTAAAAAAAATATACAAGATCTGATCATATGCGAACATGGCTCAAAATCCCCCTCCAATAATCCCCTAATACTGATTAAAGGAGATACAGGGCAGTAAGCACTAACAGTAGCAGACAAAAAGGCAAGAAAATAATGTCAGTTTGTTTGTAAAGATTTAGAAAAAACAGACAAAAAAACAACACTTGCTTATGGTTACAGATGAAAAAAAAAAAAAATCAAGTCAGTTTTCTTATTATTACTGTCATGTTAGAATTTAAAATTTCCCTGAGTAAACAGTCAAGGAACATTACTATGACCCATGATGCAAAACCATAATTATTGAGTTTAGTGGCAAAAAAAAAAAAAAAAAAAATCAAGAATACAGTTGGTTTTGGTTTTTTTTTTTTGGTTTTTTTTTTTCCTAGAAAGTTCAGGAGATAACTAAAGCAACCCCAAGGTGCAACTCTTTTTACTTAGTCTTGTTCAGTCAATTTTATTTTTAAATCAGGGAGTCAAAATTGTTGAAAGAAAAGAAAAATTCTGAGTTGAACGATATATAAAGTCTTATCAAAGTAGTCTACAGACTAAATCTGCCTCTGCATCAAGACTTATTCTGTCAAGAACAATGTTCCTGTCTCATGCTAGCCTAAGCGACAGAATGAAACACAGGCCCATTAAGTCTGTGCTTCAGCCATGGATTAAAGCACTTTCAAGAAAAGAAGGAAAAAAAAAAATCCACGGTTTTTTTATTAACACCTTAATGCTGTTTTTTAATTTAATATCCATTACTAAGTTAAAAAGAAAAAGAATTTGTTTCTAGTAATTCTGAAGCATAAAGTGCCCATTTTCTCTCTTCTGATTTATATCATTGTTCTGTTTTTACAGCTTACTGTTGACAGAGTGAGGTAATTCAACTACAATTTTTCCAATGTTTTTTCCCATGTACATGTAATCTACAGCACGAAATACAGACTCCAAGCCAATGAACTTGCCCTCTGGAGACATGTCTCCAAGGTCCACCTCACAAACCAGTTCTCCTTTTTCATACATCTTAAGCAAGTGCTGCAGAGCCATTTTGTACTCGGAAAAGTAATGGTTCAAGAAGAAACCCTGGACGCTGGCAGACTTCTTCAACAGTTTTGCTGGCAAGAACTCTGCTTTAATAGGCTGGATGCCAGTAGGGTTTTGGTAGCCAGCGATAAACCCAATAACTATCAGGCGCCCCTTGGTAGCCAAGGAGTTAACGGCCAAGTCAAACATCTTCCCACCAACAGACTCGTACACTACATCCACACCTTCTGGGTAGTCCTTCCTAAGAACAGATTCAACGTTTTCGGTTTTATAGTTGATGACACGGTCGCAGCCAATGGATTTCAGAAAGCCACTCTTTTCGTCACTGGAGCAGGTTCCAATGACATGGCACTTGGCCTTCTTTGCGAGCTGCACGGCAAACTGGCCCGTCCCTCCAGCCGCTGCTGTCACCAGGACCTTCTTGCCTTCAGACAGCCCTCCCAAATTCTTCAGGCTGATGTATGCGGTAGCGCCACTTACCATCAAAGTCAGAAACTCGGGTTTCACGGAGGGCAGAGGAACTGCTTCTTTGGCAGGCACAACTGTGTATTCGGCAAAGGAGCCTGCCTTAACGTAGGCCACGGCTTGGCCCACTGAGTAATGGGCACTGGCACTGAGTCCTAACGCTACCACGTCACCAACACCTTCAAAACCTACATCAAACGGGGGCTTAACTGATGTGTCATATCGACCAGCTGAGTAGTTTATGTCAGATGCATTAATGCCGACAAATCTAGAAGAAAACAGAAATGTATTAACATGATTTATTCCTTATCAAGTCGTATGAGAAGCCTTCAATTTTAATTTGTGGAATGCGTTTGGGACTTTTTTCCTGACTATTGGTATATGTGAATAATGAACGCACTACAGAGACTACTTCAGTTGGACTTTTGTACTTTACAGTCTGTTGTTAGTCTAGGATTAAAGAAAAATCTGCTAAAAGAAAAAACAAAAAAACCTTACGTTTTCCTCAATTGCTTTTGGCCGAAACAAAAACAACTCCGTGCAAAATGAATGGGTAAAAACTAATTGGTCGCTCTATACAGGATGTGAAAACGCTGAAGAGTAAAACGTGCAAAGCGGTAAATACGTTGATTCTGGCAACAAATTTACATTTTTTAATATAATAATACTGTTAATGACTAACGATCATATTAACTATCGATGTCATTTGCAAGGTCACGTCACTGTAGGCAAGTACTTTTTAATTGATGGAGTCACTACAGCACATTTGCCTTTTGATGCAGCTGATGTCAACGACGTATTCCTCCTGATATAAATGACTCGCCACACACTGAAACCACCTCACGCAGAAGAACTGCAACTGTGAGGCTGGCGAGTGCCGCTGACCCCTAACAGGTGAAAATGGTGCCGACCTTTGTATTTTACAAAGGACGGACATCCTCACAACTCCGTTAAGCACTCGGAGGTGCCGCCTGAAAGATACGATCTAGCTTAACCGCAGAAAGTGTTTTAGCAATGACGCTTTTTACAAAAAGCACAGCGTCTTTGTACAGGCAGAGGGAGAGGGAGTAGGGAGGATTTTGTTGAGCAGAAAATGTCAAAAAGAAACACGCGCAATGCGAAGGGCCTGAGCTGCTGCTACACGTGGACGTGACAACCTGCGAGATGCGCTCGGTACCGCGCAGAGGCTGCAGCAGTACGCAAGCCCCGCGCTTCCCGCTGCCGTAGTTCTCCACGGGCTCCAATTAAACGCGCGTGCTGCAGGCGGCGGAGAGCGCGCCGCGTGCTTTGCTTCCCCTCGCTTCCCACAGCACGGGGACCTCCGCCTCCCGGCGCCCCGCACGCAGCGGCACGGCGGGAGCTCCGCGAGGCTGGGCGCCGCCAGCCGCTCCTGCTCCGCACTCAGCCCGCGCCGCTCCGGGGCAGGTAAGCCGCCGGCGGAGGCCGAAACCTCCCCACACATCCCCGGAGCGGGAAGTGAGGCCGCCCGCTCGACTGGCTCCCCGCAGAGCCGTCCCCGCTCTGCCCTCGGCGCGGCCCGCCCCCCGCTTTGCTCAACTCCCCTTTGTCGGCTGCAGCCCGGAGCAGCGCGGTGCCGGTCGCTCCGGCGCTCCGCTTCCCGCGCGCGGCGGCTGGATTAAAGCGCGTTGCCTCATATGCTTCGTCACCGTGGAGGGCACGGGGGAGGCGGCGGCGGGATGCGCCCACAGTTTCTTATTTTGCGTTTAGAAGTAGGAACGAGCAGCGCGAACAAGTTGAAGATCGGTTTGCTAACTTCTAAGAAGCGGAGCACAGAAGTTACCATTACTGCGAGCACTGCTGGGCTGGAAGACTCCCTTCGAATCGTCCACATTGTCCCGTTTTAATTTCTCACTGAAATGTCGTTTTTAATTTAGGAATTTCTAAATTACTTCAGCATTGCAAGATGTAAACCTGAGCAGGCAGGGAAAAAAAACAAAACAAAACAAAACCGGAGATGGGCTTTTCCCAACATAATTCTGCACATTGAGTTACGCGTCTTATTTCTGCTCAGCAGTGCTGAACTCTCTCTCGTTCGTTAGAAAACACAGGGCGCTGTGAGGGGGAACGCTGCTTCTGTACCACAACAAAGCGCAAGACACCAAAAGCAGTCCCACGGCACGCACTGCAGACAAAACAAAGCCATCCAGGGCAGTGCCACGCAAGGAGAACATTATTTAGACCAACCACTCGGCAGCGGCAGTCCTCCCCTTTCCCCACTGTGATCCATTGGTCCCCAGGTTCAAAAACTTTCTCAGCCCCTCTTGTTCCTTTTTTTTTTTTTTTTTTCCCCCCATAAACTTTTCTCGCGTCTGCCATCCCAGCGGTGAGACACTGCGGCTATTCTGGAACTGAAACGTGTCACTTCCTCAAGCAAATCTCAAAAAGACCACGTAACTGTAGGCAGCACCACATCCTCGCACCCTCTGGGCCCCTGTCTGGCAACGAAGGGAACTTTGCCCCCTCACCGCACCCTGGGAAACGTGAACGGACGTACAGAACGGAGGTTCCTTCCATAGGCAATTTTTATTCTCCTTTTCCACTCCTCTCTTGAACAGAACTGAAATCAATGTATTGCTTTATATCAGTTTCCATTAAAGAGAAATGCTTCAAAACTAGAAAGGATGGATTCTTTCTGCTTTGGGGAAAAAAAAAAAGAAAAAGAAAAAAAAAAACAAAAAACAGGGGGGCTGCTGGGTTTCTTCTTTCTCCAAAGGAGAAGGAAAGGGGAAGAAGTTCCACTTAAGAGCACCTCATTTTCAAGTATCTATCCACACAGGGACTCAGCATATTTTAGTTTCTCATTCCCCTAAATCCCAAGACACATTTTACTGTGGTGAACGAGGATTGTTTTGCATAAAAAGCTCAAAGCAATTAATACTATTCATGGGCATGACTGGGACTAAAACGAACAAATCCACAAATGCGCTCTTGGAACTCAAGTCCTTTATTGTTCTGTTTTTAATTTTATGTTCCTACCTATTAGAAAATGTACCGTTGGCTTTGGGGCATACATGAAGCCAGGGATTCGTCCTGCCGGGATGGGAAAAAACCTCTACAAGTGACAAGGGGAAAGAGAACTCTCTTCCTGCTGCAGCTTGCCTTTACAGCACGCTTCTCAGTAACGCAATCCTCCGTCTTCTGTGAGAGTCCCCAGAAAATGATGATGAATACAGAGGGAATGCCACAGAATCCGGAAGAATACAATACGTACAGACTCTCAGTATTGAGTTTCTCGCTCACCTCTCCCTCCCCTCCACTCCTACCCGTGTGTGTGCATAATAAGTTGATGTGACAGAACCCAGCTCTCTGGAGCAGCTCCTGCTTTGCCCCGTGTCTCAGTCTTGTTACCACAAGGTGCACACCCTGGGAACCCCCCCCCCCAACAGTGGGTGGAGGGGAGAGAGGAAGAGTTACTTTGAAGTGTGCAAAAGAGTTCTAGATGTGAAACGCTCGCAGGACGGAGAGGGCTGGGGAAACAGGGACATGGCCCAGACCCGCAGACCCAGCTGCTGCCTGCCCCGAGCCCACAGCAGGAACCCAGTGCCGGCCACTGCTGCCTGGCAGTGGTGGATGCAGCAAACCTCAGGCGTGGAGATTTGGAAGAAATTTGGGTCCCGGGAGAGACACCAGCGCCTAATTAAAGTGCCGCAGAAGCCCCCTCGGCAGCTCCTGGAAGAATGCCCTTACCCCTCCCATACTGCTTTACCAGTGCCTTTACACACGCACCCTTGCAAAGCTATTGCTGCTGTTCCCAAATCGATGAGATGCACCCCAACACCGCCGAGCCGCGCTGCACTCCGCCCGCCCGGCAGCATCTGAGCGCGCTGCTCCCCGCACAGCACTCGGCCGCCCAGCGGCTCCCCGTACCGGAACATCACTCCGCAGCCGCAGCCCGCGCCGGGCCTTCGCTGCCGAGCAGCGCACTGCCGGGCGGGCAGAGCGCGGAGCTGGCTGTGCGCCCGTCCCAACCGCCCCCCCCGCCGTCCCGGGAGCTGCCGGCAGCGGCACCCCGCGGCCCCCGCCCCGCCGGAGGAGGAGGGAGGAGGAACGTAACCCACGCACACGTAGATGGGCCGAACGGGCCGCGGCTCCAGCCGCTCGGCGGAACGGGGGCGATAAAATTAAACGAGCCGTCGCCAGATGGCGGCGGGCGCGGCTCGGCCGCGTGTGAGGGCGCAGGCCGCGAGAGGCCGGGCGGGCGGACGCTCACCTGTTCCTGACGAGGAGCTCCCCGTCACCGGGCAGCGGCACGGGTGCGTCCCGCCGCAGCGTAACCGCCTGGCGGAAGTTGGGGCTGAGCGCCGTCACCACCAGCTTCTTCATGGCGCTGGGGATAGACGAGCCCTGGAAGTCCAGGAAGTGCCGGGAGTACGACATGTCCAGGATGGGCCGCCCGCCGCCCGCCGCCGAGCAGGCGGGGCCCGGGGCCGCCCGCCGCCACCAGCAGTGCGGCGCCCGCCTCCAGCTCATGCCCGCCCGCGGCGCCGTGGCGGGGCCGCCCCTCCCTCCCTCCTGCAGCCGGGACTCGGGTAGCTGCCGGCGTGCCGCGCTCTGCCTCAGCTTAGGGCTGCCAGCGGGGTGGCCCGGCCCGCCCTACGCTTTACGGAGATGTTATCGTTCTACTAAAAATAAAGCAAAAATAAGAAGCGGGAAGGAGGCGAGCTGAACGACCAGCGCGATACGGCCGGAAGAACGGGGCGAAGTTGCCGCTCCGTTCCGTGTTGTTATTAGCCGCCGCCGAGCAGCCGCTGCCCGGGGCGGAGCTCCGCCCCTTCCGTGCGAAACGTTCACTTCCGCGCAAGGTGCTACGAATCAACCCCGAGCCGGCAGCCCGCGCACCGGGCGCGGGTGTGGGGTTCAAAGGGGGCCACGCTCGTGAGGCGGCTGCGGAGCTCCGTGGGGACGTGCTGCCGTCTGGCTGCGCGGTACTTATCCGCTCTGCTTGGCTGCCGGGAAAACCCTTGTTTTCTTTGCCTTCTAAAACTCACTGTGGGGCACGTCTGGGAGAGAGGAGCTGCGGAGGGGGTCGGGAAGTGTTTCTGTTGGGCCGCCCGTCCCAACTTGGTGCAAGCGTGGTGAGGGAGCGATGGAAAAGGCAGCGTGACAGGCGTTGTACACAGGTGCCGGAATCCCCTCAGCGAGCTCCGTGCCGCTCGTTCTGCGAACTGAAAGCAAAAGAATAATAACTCCCTTTTGCCCTAAGGAGAGGCAAGCCGCAGTTCGGAGCTCTTTCCCTTAGCGGTGAGCCGGGCAGCTCGCGTATCTGCCGTCTCGACGGGAAGGGAACCCCTCCTGCGGGACCTCCCCTGGCACACCGCTCTCAGCACGGCGCTCTGCCGGCATCTCGGAGCCTTCCGTGGCCGCCCTCCCCCCACACCGCCCGGGTGCCGGCCTCTCGCTGCTCGGCCGGAGCGAACCCCAGCCAAGTTGCGGCGGGTCCCGGCGGCGTGCGCCGCACGTGAGCAGCCTTTGTGCGGCGCCGCGCTGAGGTTTCGCTTCTGTCATATTGTTTAGCTCTGGGAAAGGAGGAGGGGAGGGGAAAAAAAAAAAAAAAAAAAAAAAGGAAAACAAAGCAATTAAAAAGATTGACAGGTATGGGTTTGTGTGAGACCTATTTGTAATTGTCAGGGTGACGTGGGCAACGGAGGAGGAGTAAGGCTGCGGCAGGAACAGCAGCTCGATGTGTCTGTCTATCAGTTGAGGCTGTCTGCGGGCGCCGGGACCCGAGCGTGTGCTGTATCTCAGTGCAAGGCGCAGGGAGCGGAGCGGGGCGCGTTCTCTCCCAGGAGTTTGGGGAGGGGGGGGAACAGTGCACGTTAATCGCTCCCATCCAGTGAACAGCTTTGCTCCCCCCGCCCCCCCGCACACACTCTCCGGGGTTTTTCTTGGTTTTGGCTTTTTTTTTTGTTGTTGCTTTTTTTTTTTTTCTCTTTTTTTTCTCTTTTTTTTTTTTTTTTCCCGTTGCAGATCAAGATCAGCCAAACAAACAAACA